>OX465283.1:11300668-11706163 GCA_949987705.1 Thereva unica
AAAGTGCCGCGGCACTTTTGTGTGCCGTCAAATTCCTGAAGTGTGCCGCCAAATGTTAGATATGCAAACAACACAAATTATTTTGTAGGTATATATAAATTATTGGAACAAGAACGCGACGGGAAAAATATTTTTGCCGCAATCATTACAGCGTGTCCTCGGCATTATTGTTATTGCCGACTCAATTATTTTGCCGAGCCGAATGGGTAACCGTTAAAATATTATTCGGTCAATTGAATTACCAGCTGGCTTTAAATTCTTTGGTTATGGAGTTATGTCCGACTAGCATTTTGAGAGGGCCTAGCCCGACCGCCCCATGTGGACCCCGAAAAGATTGCCCTATAAGGCCCACACCGAGTATTTTATCCCTTGCTTCATTCGCACCTCGTCATACTGAAATGCCTCATTTGGCCCCCCGGAGAAAAAAACCATTGCTCCTCGATTCTGAGTGGAAAAGGGATTCCGGGCGTGGATATGTGAGCCTGTGTCGAAAAGTTTATATTTTTAATCGCAAGTATCGTTTTACCAATACGGTCTCCCAACTGAGTACTAATTACGTCCAATGCTGCTTAACCCTGTAAACGAATCACAACCGGTCTATTCAGTATGCTAAATGATAACCTTCACAGTCACCAACATAATTGCCTGAAACATGAAGCAATACATCAACAAAAAGTAAAGCTTTGTATGAGTTAAACTAAAGCTTATTGGCCCGGCTTCGCCGACCTCAGTTCAATAATGTTCAGTTGAATCCACGTAAGTGGCTTCGCCGGCTAAAGTCCAGTTTATATTCAATTCGTGCAAATTGTTGCTTTTTCGCCAGAAGTCAGAAATGAGAAAGCCCACTGGAATGGCATTCCACTATTCTAGTTGATTACTATTTTTTGAGCGAGCTTTTACATTCAACTTTAGTTCGGGACCCGTTGTGCGTACTGAGGTTTGTTTTTCCTCGGTGGAATATGTTTAAACTATATGCGAACTGAACTGAGGTTAGAAGTTCAGTTCGCGAATTTGCTTGTTCAGCCGGTGAAGCCGGGGTATTTTTTTTGAAGGTTTTCAAAACTTTTTCTGAATATGTAAGGCAGATATCGCCCCACTTAATTTGAAATAAGATTTACCTACTAGGGTCATTATAAAAAACTGATAATGCATACCTCACTTCAGTATCGCTGGTATTTTTTTGTGTGGTGTTTTTGAGGAAACTCTTTCGGAATGCCCCCCCTTTGCTAGCGCGCTAGCGAAGTTTACTACATGATTTTGGAATGGAAACTGGCTACCGAAAAGTGAACGCTTGAGCATAAATGATGGCTAAGGGATGGAAACAACGTCATACTCAATCGAGAATTTAACCGATTTTCTTACACAATCCCATCGAACGTGTGAACACATTCATCTCTACTATTCCTATAAAGATATTTGTAAAGGTGTTCTCTCGGAAGTGTTCTCTAACCTCCTTTTTTAAGGGAGGGTTGCCGGGGGCTCTCGAGTTGTCCAGGGTCGTGTGAGAACAAACACCTTCTTACAAAATAAAATTTCTTTATTTATTCAAAATACTCCTTACGTACTAACAATTTAGGTCTCTTAAATCTAAGTAAATGCTTACAATCTCTAGATACATGTTTACATATGGTGAGTAAGTATATCTACATAGCTAACTACGGGCTATAGTACTAGTATATTACTAAGCAGCTAGCTACTCACTACGATAGTTTTACATGTGCGTAAGCTGGGGTCAATGGTCCGGCAGGATGTGCGTGTGTGTGTGAGTGTGTCTGTGTGTCGTTATGTGGTCGGTCTCGTATGTGGTCATACCGCGACACTGGTATAGGCAATGCTGCCGGGAACAATTTCGGATCATACACCACGACATTGGTCCAGGAAACATTCCTCCGGTATTCGGTCGGTATGCGGTCGGTAAGTGTTATGTCTGTAGTCTAACCGTGCCGGATCGTACACCACGACACGGTATAGGAATAGCTCCTTTGGCACATAGTCGGATCGTACACCACGACAAGGCCTCGGCAACATTCCTCTGGTAATATGTATTTGTGTGTAATGTGTATAGTGTAACCGTGCCGGATCGTACACCTCGACACGGTCTAGGACCGGAGAGGGTGACCTCTCCGGAACGAGCCTGGTTAGAGACTGAATTTTAGCCTGGTGAAGCCGTTTATTTTATAGTCGGAAAGCTCATCGGCGTAGGAAGCTTTACCGCTTTGAAGTGAGCTTTCAAAGGAGAAGCACGTAGCCTGCTGAGCAAATATTTATTTTTCCTGAAGCTTTGTTAGGAAATGCCTTCTAAGTTGAAACGGGTTACTTTAGTATTTTTTTAAGAGACGGTTCTTAGTAACAAACTTGGTTCGTTACATATTGGCGTGAAAATATGGGCGAGATACGCCTCTTATTTCTGTTACGAATAATACGTTACGTTATGTTACTTTATCCTCAGGAGCGGCACCTTAATTTAACTTTTTCCAACTCAACATCGATATACCTTTCAACCCTCTTCGAGGTTAGCATGAGAAAATGGGGCACCTAAATCTGCCACTAGCTGACGGTCTTTAAGTAAAATTGTTTTAAATTTATTGTATTGTTAGTGTGCCGCCAAATTTTGAAATTGTTAAAAGTGTGCCGCAACAAAAAAAAAGTTGAGAATCACTGTATACGTAGTATCTGCTACCGAAATAATAAGTACTGGAGAATATACCAACTATAAAAATGAATATTTGAAGGAAGTTAAGCTTAACTAAGTCGCTATTGGGCTTTAGGCAAACCCTTCGACACTCCTCGCTTTCATCGTTCTACCTGAAGTTTGATGGATGATGCATTTGAAGTTTTAGGCGTTGTGTCATGGAGGAGTCACATACAGCTTTATCGCCGTGGTGATGCTTGCGAATAGGTCAAATATGGGCAAGCTACACGTTGAGCCAGATTAGAAGTAGATTAAACGAAGCAAAGCGAATCAACGACATATTTTTGATATGGAACTATGTAGCTAGCTTAGGTGTCACCCTTTATACTACCAGTCCGTCATATCGTTCACTTCATTATGCAAGTCTAGTAGTAAGCTTAGCTCGAAAATAGAAAAAGGCTATGATAGATATCATCTGGATGAAGACTACAAAATCTGATAATGCTATCAACAGGAATTGTTGTATGAAATTAACAAAGATTTAATAATCTTAAAAATTGACATATATCAGATACGTTGAGCACACTACAATCCTACAGGTGCAGCACTAAAAAGTAAATTGTTCATTTAAAAACTTAACTACTGTCCCTTAAAAAAGAAGCATCGCCATTCAAAGTAAATGAAACTCAGAAATGGAAAAAAATCACCACGTTTTAAACTCAGCACAAAGCCTTAGAGGGATGCATTTGAAAAGGGTTGAACTCATTATAGATGAACACAGAAAATTGAAGTGCTATCAAAAAACCTCTTCTGAAGTGAAAGAAACTCTTTTGCAACAAAGGTAGTGAAAATGATGTGCCTTGCTTTTACTCTATGCAAGTGCTTGTGTAATTAAAAGGAAATAAAAAGTGGATTGAAGGCTTTGTAGCCGATGTAGTGCAGAGGTAGAATTTGGAAACAATTAGACTTGGTTGTTTGAATGGATGATTGTAACAATTTTTGTTTTGCTACTATCCTTGTGTAAACTCATAGCCATAGGTCTGGGTACAAGAAGTACGGCTTTCTTTAAAGCTTCAGACTACCTACCGTGTACGAACGATAAGAACAATCAGAATAATAAGAACTAGGGTACTGGGAGTGATGGAAAGAAGCTGTTGTAAGAAAGGACCAGGACAGATGTTGCGACATCAATGCACACAATACTGAGTAGGAAAGCTACCAACGAAAAGCACAAGAGAGAGGGTCTGCTAAAATTTAGACCCTACGACTACGGCTATTGAAAACAGAGGAACTGAGCCGAAGTGATGGGCCAAGAAAAATCATAGATCTTACTCCCTATAGATCGGCTGGGTGGTGAGAAGTTGTAGAGTTTTGGAGTCTGGAACCTTACTCTACCTGTCAATTACTGAGTTTCCATGCAGAGTTTACCCAGGATTAAGTTAGAGTAAGCGCCAATGAACACGAGGGTTAAGTAAAGCTTCGTTATATCCAAGTTAACTCCACGAAATACGTCGGATTAAGCCGACTTTTGTATATGTGCTTGTTTGAGTTCATTTTCTGCACGTATACCAAGGGAAATAAAAAAAATATTTATATGTTACTCCAACCCAGAACCGTCATGGAAACGGCATCGAGTTAACTTGAGGGAAAAAGCTTTCGGTAAATAACGAAAACTCTACCCCGGCTCATGGAAACACAGTAATTGATAAGTAAGTAACCACATCGAGAAAAGAGATACCCAAGAAACGGTGAAATGCTATCATTCTGACTTCATGTCTGCCCCTTGTCAACTCTGGTTTGGCGTTTGGTCAATTTTATCGTTTTTATGTGGGGTCAGGGGTCACCAGTCCGTCATGTCATAATCATCATGTTACAATGTCTAGTAGAAAGCCTAGTAGGATAGGTTAATAAAAGGGTCTGGAGGGCGCTGACGGAGGAAGCGTTGGACCTTGAGTTTGAACTCCTGGATGTTGCAGGAGTTCACATCAAAGAAAATAAATTTGCACAAAGCCCACAGATCGGCCCTCAAGGTTCTTAATTCTGTCGTTACAACTGCCACTTAGTTTGATATAACTCCGTACTTAACCCAGATGGGAATGCACTTAGCCACATATAAACTGGCTGTGAAAAATATCACCTGAGCTCAAGCCGGGGTGAGATGGACCACAGCAAGGACTTATGCAGAAGTTGTTAAAATGAAGATGAAGAAGAAACTGCCTCCTCTGTTAATGCCCCGCCCTTGAGAGAAAAGAGGTACCTTCCTTGGCTCACCTTTCCTTAATGGATTGAGTCAGCTGTAAAACACTGGTGTTCCTGCCCTCTGTCGCTTTATTGAAAGCTCCAAATGACTTGAAATGGGCTGGATTTTGTCCCATCACTAGAATGACATCAATCACAATGGTCCCTAGTGGGGGAGCAGCCGTTTAAACCTAACCTAATCCCACAGGTTTAACAAAAATCAACACAAAATTTTTTTAAAGGTGCTTTCCTTTCGCAAAGTACATATCCTCAATAGCAGCTGAACCAGAGACTCAACCGTCAGGGTTAGGGGAAGAGTGCCTCCATTGTACACCGCACAAAGTTTTTTACACGCCTGCGCAGTGTTCTTCGCTTTGTCGTAATATTATTGTAAAATATACTGCTTAAACTTTTCTTTTTTTTTTCTCCATTTTCAAATGCAAACTGTCAATAAGACTCGAACTGTCACCTTTCTAACGAGCATTTATCAGCATTTCGTGACGCCATCTATCGGGAAAAACACGACTTATTAATCGAATTGATAAAGGTTGTGGATTTGTTTTGATTGTGCTATTTTAAAAACTAGGAAGTAAGAATGTTTTTTCGTCGATATGAAACGAATTTCGGGGCAAAGTTTAATGATAAATCGATACAATCCAAACTTCTATTACTTCCGAGAAATAACGTCCAAACTCTGGGGCATATTTTGAATCTCGACACTGTGAAAAATTACGCAATAAGGAGCGATTACTGAAAAGACACCAGGATATTATCCTCAATTTATATAACAACAGGCTTCGTTACCTTCATCATGATTCCATCCAGCCTGGGATGAATTGATAAATAGATCGATATTCCCACCCTCCACCACCAGACCACCACATCCTGATTATGCGTTCGTTAAATGTAAGAAGTTTAAGAAAGTCACATTAACATAGCTTTTAGCGCTAACATCAACTATCGATTAAGGATGAGCCCGCAACTCGATAAATATTGCTTATTTACTCCTGAATGACCGCCATTATATTTGCCGTTTTGCAATGCAAATGTCCGGGGGCACTTATGGAAATTTATTCAGGCGTCGTATACCTTTCGGCCATTATCCTTGCTCCTTGGGCCGCAGCTGCTGGTCTCGGTACTGTGGGTGGCTGTGACAAACAATTTCTACAATTATTGCTTCAAGTGTTCAAGGTCTTTTCGGACTGCAGCAAAAGGAATCCAAGAATGACAATTATAAAGAGATTAAACTTGAATTATAAAGCTTGGCTATGCACTAGTTGGTCGTTCACTTGGCTATATTCATACTTATGTCTGGGATTAGGAATATTGCCGTGTCTTAAACGTTGGGGAGTGTACCTGTACCTGTCATGAAATTTTATTACTTCAATTACACCTTTGCGTGTGATTCTACAACATGTAGTTCGAGTGTGCCGAGACACAGAACCATAGAGAGAGATTGAGAGAGAGAGGAGAGAGAGGAAACGTGATGCTATAAAAAAGGTGTTGCTAGAAGGACATAATTGGGACCTTCTTCCAGGGAAGGTGTAATGAAGGTATTTTGGGTGATAGTAGTACGGATTGATTAAGATTTCAAGTCACGTTTTATTATTTACGACGCTTTTTTCCGTCGTTTCATGTTTGTTTTGTTTATATTATGACTATTATGATCAAAGTAAATGACTGAAGAAGAATTTGGGTTAAGTAATGGAATACACTGATTTGATTAGTCTTTTTATGGGCCTTTAAGCAGCATCCAAAAAGAGATTACTTGGAAGATACTGAAAGGTAAAAGAAAGGAACTCTTTGAGATTTAAGCAGACTGTGCTCAAATTAAGATTTTAATAAAGTCTGTTTCGACTGTGCCAAAAACGACACAAGGTGTTCTCAAGCGATGTCACATCTTAGAATCAACTGCGGTTGAACGAGAACCAATCACTATGCGTGTATGGCAGTACTAAACACAGGAATCATTCTTTGTACTGAGTCCGGGATATTGTTGGTAACAACATGGTGCAATGTTTAGTAGCAAGCAACGATGGAATAGAGCTTACGCTATGAAAAGTCAGGAGCGGACTGATTGACGATAAACCTCGGGTTTGAACTATTGAATTTATTGCAAGAGTTCGGAAGCAATGACTATGGAACTCTGTCCACATTATATCTACAAAGTGTGAGAGTGTGCTAAGAGATCGTTTATTACAGCACAACAGCACCACCGCTGTTAACAAAAGACAAAATCACTATAAAACACAATACGAAACAGAAAAGCGACAAGGCAAAGGCACCAATATAAAAGGCCGATCCATGGCCCCCGAAGCCAGTCGTAATCAGACAGTGAAGTAGTTGATTCCTCGGCCTGATGACTGGACGAAACCATAGGAGCGTTTAACCTTTGGTATACAGACAGACTAACAAAACCGAAAAACCCTGGAGAGTTGACCCAGTGGTGGTAAACGACCGATAAACCGACAACGCCCGGAGAGTTGAGCCGGAAGTACATCGACGTTAATAGAAAATAGACCAAAGCGGTCTACTTCGTTGATCCGGGAGTAACCAGTCAAACTTTTATTTCCTCTCCTTTCGCTCCCCTCGAATTCACCTATGGACAGAACGAGGATCTTCATTTGGCCAAATATCTCGCCGAATCAGAAGTCAGCGAAAACTCTAGATAAGTTGTGGTACAGAATCAGTTTTAATCTTGGTTCGGTGCAGCTAAGCCATGAAGATGGTTCCTCTAAGTGACTGTCTGGATTAATAGTCCCTTTACAGCATAATCCGGAAACTCTAACGTTGACCAGGGGTCGAGGTACCACCTTTCAGGAATTGTAGACAACGGATTGGAGTGGTCATAACTCCACATAGGCTTAGAAAATGTTGCCACTCTCGGATCGTCCAGCTCGATAAAGCCTGGGCAGCATTCCACAAGTATTCGGTAGTGGTTGGTATGTGGGTTGTATGTGGTCTGTATGAGGTCTGCATGCCATATGGGTGTGGTCTGACCGTGCTGGATCTTACACCTCGGCATGTATAGCACCGCAGAAGATTATCTCTCCCTAACGAGTCTGTTGAAAGACTCAATTTGGCTTGGTGAAGCGGTTTCTTTTATAGCTGGAAAGCTCGTCGAGGTAGGAAGCTTTAAAGCTTTGAAGTGAAGCTTTCAAAGAGTGAATCACCTCTCTTTGATCTGGTGGTTGAATATTTATTTCTCTAAAGCTTTTTTGGGTGGGGGGGGGGGGGGGAATTATTGGTAATAAATCGTGGTTCATTACATTGACCGAAAAATACTTTGAACAGCGCTGTTCAACGTAGATGTTGAAAAGAATCTCGAAGCTCCACAAAATACTATGCCAAACGGTTTGAAGTTTTCAGTAGAAATGTGACAAAACCAACATTGACTGCCAGCAAAAGAACTTTGCGTCCATTTCTCCATTGCAGTACATATTCTAAGAAAAATTGGTTATCCAACAGATCAACGATCACTTACGTTGCTTTACTGTGGTGGCCTATTAGTAAAGGAAACCTAACAGTTGAGTCCAAAAATGCTCTTTTTAATGCGTTGTGGCTAGGAGCGAGAGGAGCAAGATTTTTAAAATAGGCAACCTGGTAGGTCATGTAAGCTTCCAAATATAAGGAAACTTTGAATCGGTGACCATCTGCTCTAATATACTACAGGCCAGCCTAGACTTTGATAAACCTTTTTTAGTGGATCGGTAACCGCGCAGAATGAAAGTGTAACAGAACTCAACCTTTAGGATTCCACAGATTTAATGTAAGGTGTAATTATAAACTATCTAGGTTGAATGCGGGGGTTGCTCTATCTTAAGGAATGATATCTATGTAGTTAGGAGAAGTGGAGAGAGGAATAGATCTTTTTTCTCTGGAATGGAAGTAGTACGACTTAATCTCTAGGCTACAGGGACCTGGACGGTGTTAATTGAAACACATCTATGAAAAAAATTCTTTTTAACCAAAATTACTTAGTTGTAAGAGGTTCATTTAACCCCATTTTGAATACCATTGGAACCCTTAATCCTCCCAGCAAAAACAGAACCAACAGCATTAAACCTGTCCATTTGTATAATGAATGCACCAACATTAATCTTTCTCGCATTTTAGCACAAATCACTTCCATGGCTTCACAACCACTATTCATGTAAATATAAAATCCTCCCTTTTCAAAATTTCAATAAAAAATATCTTCGTCCTTTCATTTCAGATCCATCCTGCAAGTAATGCATTTTCTATGAACTAAAGGAGAGAAATGGATAATTTGTTTCTGCCGTCATTCATCCGCCCCCACCTTCAGCCGGACGGGATACTACACCCCAACATCACCTCATCCATCATGACCTACCACGAGTACAGCGGCGATGTCCTGAACATAAGCCATCTGGACCTATATCCTGGCAGCAGCAGCACCACCACCAACACCAGCAACATAAACGCTGATGTCCTTAAGGCATTCGTAACCATCCGGAATGGCACCCGAGCCGGGAGCTTTCCATCTATGGACAACTCGACCACCACCAGTAGTAATAGTAGTAGTGTTAAGTTTAAGGATGTGTACGGTGATTGGTTCAGTTGGCAGGGGATCTGCCTGATAGCGGTCTTCTGTGTATTTATTGTGATAACGATTATCGGTAATACTCTAGTTATTCTCGCTGTGATTACGACAAGGCGACTGCGAACTGTTACAAACTGCTTCGTTATGAGTTTGGCCGTTGCTGATTTGTTGGTTGGCATTTTTGTTATGCCTCCGGCTGTTGCTGTCCATTTAACTGGTGAGTACTCAATTTTAACTGGGCAGTTAAGTTTTTAATGGTATTGCCAGTGCTATTGAATGAGTTTATTTCATTTAGCTTTGTTGTAAAAACTTTTCTTAATGATTGACAAATTAACGTATTTTAGTGGAACATAACCATAATAACAATTGAAACCGTTTCATACGGGATGAGATAAATATTTTGTGGCAGATAACAGCGATAATAAAGCTGAACATTAGAGGGTGTTTGTCCACTTAAATTAGGAATACTTTTAATACCTATAAGGTTTTATTGTACGAAAACTCCAAGCTTAGGAATCAATTTGTCTACTACCACTCACTTAAGGCAAAGTAGAGAATAGAATAGGCTCGGCCTGGGTGTGCTCGGGGAGATGTCAATGAACTTTATACCGTGGCTTAATGAGTCAATGCGGAGGCAAAACGTGCCATCACCGCCGGCTTAAATATCGTGGAATTTCGTCTTGTCCAGTAAAGTAGCTTTGGAGGTGCCAGCCGCAATAAACGTGCTGCATTCAAGGAAAGGTCGACTTGATTGGGAGTCGTATATGGGAGCCCAGGCAGCTGGTTAATTTACACCATCTTTTTTGGATTGACGCTGTCCACTCAGATAGAAGAAAGAGCAGAGCAATAGTACGTATACATGCTGAGTTGAATTCAGGTTGAACCCGAGTCCAACTACATGTAGACGCGTAATAGCATAAGAGTATCGCAGAATACCATTATCAGTAAAACTATGATGTTAGTTGGTACGAACTGAGAGAAGATCAAGACCTATGAAAAGAACGGGCGATATAATATAAATTAATCATAGGGGACACCGGATTGATTGAGGTAAGGTGTGCGCCTGCTGACCAGCGAGAGAGAGAGGCACTCGTTCACTTTCTGCGTAAATATAGGCTTTAGACAAAACCAGGCGTATACAACGCAGCTGCGTTTTGGAAGATTAACAAGAGTTACCCCAATTAAAAGGGTCGGAGTGCTGGTAGATTTCCTAAACTCAACAGTCGGTCAAAAAATCAGCAAAACAGAGATAGAACGCGGGTAGGTAGTCGAACAAACCGAGCCGATTGGGTTAGCTCTGTCCTGCTATACGCAGCGGCGGAAATGGATTGCCGCATATAGGCTAAACGGCCGTCGCGTCGCGCGCTTTATGCATACAGGATCACGTGCAACCGTGTAGTCTGCATGATAGCGGGGAAGATCGCATTAGACATACAAGCGAGAGAAATCATACATATTATGATCCAGAATGTGTTAGAGGGAGTCTATAGCAGAATCACAAGAGAAGTTGGACTAGCCTGTTTTGGCTCGGTGGACCCGCAGACTTATCCCAAACGTGGAGAGGTGGGTTTCAAGGGAGTGTTGCGGAGTGAATTACGACCCCACGCAGCTCTTGATTGGAATGGAAGGATATAGGAAATATATTAACGATGACTCACCGCTGTGTCCGGCATGATTTGGTCTCCAGGATAAGGCAGAGGACGTCTTCGTTTATTGTTTGAGGTCGCAATGCAAACACAGATGTGTGTGTTGTCTTATGTACCTTGAAGACCTCTACCTACTAAATGGAAAGTAACGTCGAAGTACAGTAGACAAAACTTCTGTCAGCAATGACACAGAAACAAAAATAAGAAGTTCATAAAAAATATACGCGAGCCGCCAGAGCTTGTGACTTTTGACTGATCACAATTTTAGATTTCGGGGTAAGAACCATTGTCATTATTGGGAAATATTTTCTAGAAATACTGAATTTTGTGTAGAGTATTGTAAAACTTGAAGTGAGCATATCCTCGCCGAAATTCTTAAAATTTTTAGCCTCTATTTTCCACTAGAGTTCGAGTAACGCATTAGAATGCCCTTGTGGGCCTTATAGGGCAATCCACACGGGGTCACATAATACAGTGGGAGTAGCGTCATAGGGACTCTATCTGCACCACCTCAAAATGATAGTCGGGCAGTAGCCTTTCCAAACTCAAGAGAGCATGCACCAATAGGAGTATTCAAACCTTATAAGGGCGATTTAGTTGCAGCAGCATCCACAGCAGACACCAATGTGACACAAACCGTGAGACAATCCTGTTACAATATAATAGCCAGGTCCTAGCCGCGTAATTTTCAAAAGCACAGAGGCAATTTACCCTTTTCTTTTTGGGACGTTCAAGATACACTCTTGAGACCATTGATCTCTTGTTTTTACATAGATAAGAACAATATCCATATGTTTACAAAAGACTTCGTTTCGTTAAATAAAATCCTGCTCCTATCATAGCAATCGTGTAAGAGACAAATAAAACAAATTGCAACAATTTCAATTACAATTTCCCTTAATATTCAATCAGTGAAAATCTCATTTCCATTTTTTTCATTACTTCAATCGCAGGACATTAAATACCCGACCGCTTACGCACCTAAACACCATTCAGTGGTTCGGCAAAACAATTTCTCACCAAAAAACAAAGAGCATCTCATTATGCAACATCAATCTTCACTTTACAAGCATACAACAACAACAAAAAATAATTTCTTTAAGCAGCCGGTCTCCACCTGCAACCCCCGGCCCCCGCAAACAGGTAGACATTAATTCGGTCTGCTTGCCATCTGACCTCGACCATGTAGAGGTCGTCCAGCGCGACATTTAATTCATGTATTTTACCTTGGCAGCAATTAATTATCGCAAAAATAAAGCAACGGAAAAGGACGAACAAAATAACAAAAAAAAAAAAAACGAATCGCTGACAGTGCTCCTTGTGCACATCCTTGGGGGGCCCCAGGATCCTTGCGTTCACATAGCCATAACGAGTGACTACGAGAGTACAATCAACAGTCAATGAGAATGAGAAATTAAATGTCCACAAGGATACCAGCCAACAGCAAGTAATAATAGCAGCAGCCAGGAATAACAACAGCAACAGCCCTAGTCCTGTGCAGCCTTAGTCCTTTCGTATGTTTTCGTATATGTGGCGAAATTGTTGTGAAATTTATGTGAGTATTTTCTTTACTAGGAATTGGGGAGGGCTATAAATTGTCCTATTGTTGACTGTTGCCGGGATATCAGGAATTTTGTAAGGATAATAATATTGGTGATAATCTCCCAAATACAATTGGAATACGGCGGGGGTGGCTGGGGGCCATGCATGGATACATACAAAAGGTCAGACAATTGTCCTCAGTTTATTGACGATAAATTTTCGACGTTTAACATAAAATTTCATAATATTTCATGTTAAAGCCGCATTCACGTAACTTTTGGGCTATTTTCGTTGAATTTAATATGAGAAGCACTTGTGGACATTTTTGTTTTAGGTAATTGCATGAGTGTTGGGAGAACGAACGTCTGAGAGGCACGACAGTAGTAGGGTCTGGTTTGGGGTGTGGTGGTGGTAGGCAATGAAGTTATTTTAGCACATACGACAAATATTGAAGCAGACATGTGGATTTTATAGAATTCATTCGTGTTGCACGAAACTACAATAGAAAAAGGAAACGATTATCACATATGTTGCTGGTGTAGTTTGTTTAAGGAAAAGGGTTCTTGAGTGAAGGGAGTTTATTCAGCAATTTCTTGAAGTTAATATTGATGTTGTACTCATAGCCAACGGAAAAAAACACTGAAGTACCTTACGAGATACGTAGCAGGCCCAGGTGACAACTTCCTCAACTTATTTCTTAACTCTCGTCCATCGTGGTACTCCGTCGATATTGACTCATCTCTAGACAAGTCGTATCTCAATTATGTCATCGTTCTTCTGCCACAACTAACACAATTCCAAAAAGAGCTATTTGGCACTATGGAACAGCCAACAGGCTGGAGTTTACTCGTTTCTTTGAAACGACTGACTGGGACTTGTGTTTGTGTAGTAAGAACGCCAACTATGCAGCTCTTTGTTCCAACAAAGTTATATGGTCGTAAATGCGATTAATTATTCCTCATTCTACCAGATTTAGAAAGCCTACAGATGGTTTAATTGAGAGTGCACCCAATTAAGTATAAAAAAAAGCCGCCAACAGTGCGCATATTGACTTTCGGCGAAGTCAGAGAGTCGTAAATACATCAAACAAGACACTGACATGGGTATGGCTTTAGAAACTGATACTGGTTCGGAGGTAGTTTATACCCACCGACCCTACAATAGGAACAAAGGCCTGGCAAACAAGAACGGCCCATTGGCACTTCAACCCCTTCAAAGCTGCTGGGAAAGATCAAATCAGTGGTGGAAGGCTACAAGTAATGAATGCAACATCTTTCTCCCATACAGAGAATCTGGATACTAGAATCTAAAATGGTCGGGTGGTCTAATAGTTTTTGTTGAGCATGGTAGTGATTGTGTGTTCGCTGGGCTTGGTGACGGGGTTTCCCCTCTATTCGGTTAAGTTATTCCTGCTGGTAGCAGGATAAAAGCATACTAGAGAGGGGGTTACAGTGAACTCAGTGTACTGCTTTCAATTTGCCAACGGTCGGGAAAATCTGCAGATACTGAATATACGCGCTTGTGAGGGATGTCCAGAGGTCCCCTCGGGATTAAGTTTCATGACAATCACATCTCTCCATAAGTGTCATCAATTTGCAAAGAAAACCTAGGGCCTCAAACCAAAGTTAATCGAAGAAGTGAATCTCACTCCTGCTCCACCTAGTAATGAAGAAGAAGGTTCTGGCGGGGGTGCTACGTCTTAGGATTCTGTTCTCATGCTGCTAGGAGAACTTGTGGATCATCTTATCTATCGGTTCTCAACGAAGTAAACCTGGCCCGCGTTGTCTGACTTGTCTGGATTTAAATCCTAAATCAATTTTAGGCTATATAAAAAGCTTTAATCTCAACCTAGTTGGCGCAATAGATCTAATTGGTCGCAGTGAATGTTGTTACCCCATCGAAGTAGTAAGAAGAAAAGTAACTTGGATCAAAAAGAATTTTGTTTCATCCAATTATTTTTTTAATTACAAGGTAAAGGTGCTAATTTTTGGTCGAACTAGGTATTAGGGCGATTGAGCCTGGGAACCAGCGGTGCCCTAAATGTGTCACTCTATTCCCAGATGATCTACATATTTCCCTTATGATTGAGAGATGGCCTACTTCTGTCAATTTTGATTGGCATATCAAGTAACCGCTGGTTCCCACGCTCAATCGCCCCAATACATACTGGCCGACTTACTAGTATTTTTACCTGTTTTCCTGGCGCTGATAATATTTCCGTAAGAAATGCGACCTGAGCTAGATATCTCCAAGGTCCTACTAATAAACATTGGTATTAATTAACTTCTGAAAAACTCGATTGAGAGCTTCGCTGACGAAGGTACTTTGCCTTATACTTAAGCCGACAATAATGTGAGTTAAGTACATACTAGACTTTATCTTATCGATGGTGAAACATTGTTGGCATCAATCAATAGAGAAATTGGATTCATTCCTTACTGGGTCACTAGAATTGAATTGGATCGAACGTTTCAATCAAAATTTTATCGGAATTACCGCGGCTACTGTTTAAATGATATTAAAAATCTTTTGCCTCTATAGCATAATTTCTATCGCAATACAAGACAAGCTCTTTCAGCTCATTTTCATAACCTACAACGCACAGTTTTTGTTTGTATACGTCAGCCAAGAGATTGGTACACATATATCGAACGATTCATGATCTCGTACAACTTCCTACAGGTTAAACGTAGCGTTCATTGTCTTCTCTTCCAGGTCGCTCAAGACTCCTCTTAACCTATCGTACCGATTAACCATTTATAGAAAAAAGTTTACTACTGGACCTAGAATCTTGAATTGTATTAAATCATGGACTGGCAGTACAAACCTGACACCCCAACTTAATTTTGTCACATAAAAGGAGTGGAACAACATCACAACCTAGGCTTGTTATCAGTCTCCTGCAAGAATACTATAAAAATCATTCCACTTTAATTTAGAAACTAAGTTTTCATATCCACCAACCGCGTTCATTGTCTTATATATCCAAAAACTTTATTAACTCAACAACTGTCGTCATTCTGTATGGCTTTCACTAAATCTAGATAGTTGATTGCTACACTTCAACTTTAATCAAAAAAATCTTATATAAATCCTTTTTTGTGTGACTAGTCCAACATATTCTCATGTAGTACAGAGTGGACACAACGAAAACGACAGCATCGTGAAATTCCTCCGGTTACACAGAAAATTTATTTTATATTACATCGTCCGTCTCTTCACGGTGACATAAGCTCCTTCAGCTGCAGGATATGTTGTCTTAATTTATATGGGAGATGGTTGTCTCATTTTATGTGGTTACAAATTATTTTTTATATGTCAAGAAATATTTTGTTTGTTATGCTTGTAATAAATTAGAAAAGATGAAATTGTTATTATATGGCTCCTGTTTTTCTGTAGAATATTCATTGTTAAATAAATTCACATTTCATGGGATCAAATTGTGTAGTAGTAAGAGGATGTAATTGCGGGGTTGGCCCACAATGAGAAATGCCACTGATAAAAGTTGAGACAAAGAATTTCCACTATCGATCTTTAAGTGTATCGTCCAGAACCCGTCAATAAAATATGCATCGATTTGTTATGCGTGGTCTGTTTTGATAAAGTCTATGTTATTGTCATTGGCTTAGTTCTAAATAACTATATTAAAAAATTTCCCTTTCAATACTGAATGACGGCAAATCTAAACCCTACTTCATCTCTGACGGTATCTTCCAGGGTTCGATTCTTTCACCTGTTCTATATCTAATCTTAGTTCCCGTCATTCCACTTAACAAACCTCTTAAAAACTTGATATTCTGTGTTAGTCTAACAACTTCGATAATGTAAGATAAACATTCGCTCGACCCTGCCTAGTCAATCAGCAAGGATGTTATACTGTACTGCGCTTTGGACATTATTAATTTGCTTGTAATATTGGCTTGAAGCAGCCTTAGAAGTGGGTTAGAAAGGACAAGGTCATTCCTTTTTCGTCTAAAGTCCCACCAAAAATCTTAACTTACAAAGATACTTTGCCTCTTTGTAATGACTTGGACATAAAGCCGCGTTTACATCCCAAAGTCAAAGCGAAAGTGTATTTTAAAACTCTTTTCTCGCACAGAAGTTTGTGAGGCATACACATTTCTGTGTGATCAAAGAGCTTCAAAGTGACTTTGGGATGTAAACGCGCCTGGTCGCTTCCAGTGTCTGCTCCCTTAAAGCTCCTGACATCCTCCAGAAGAGTTCTCCATCTGCGGCTGACGTCCACGTGATCTATCTGGGGCCGGTTCGTGTATGTCGAAGACGAAAAAAAAAGTTCGTTTTCGACAAACACGAACTGGCCCCAGGTCTCTTTGTGTATCTTCTTGTTCCAAATGTAAGTTCCATCTATCATGAATTGGTGGCAACTGCAAAAGTCAACGAAAAGCTTATCATTGTTATTGGTAACTTGGCTTAGGCCTTGATTTCCAATTGTGTGTTCAAGGCCGGTGTTGTCACGGCCGATCTGTGCGTTTAAGTCATCCATTAATACAATTATGTCCCCCTCAACACCTCATTCAGTCGCATATAGAACTCGTGTTTGATGTCATCTTCTGCGTCTTCAGTTGGAGCATAGCATTGGACTACCGTAGTACTTCTTAGTCTGGTACGCAGGCGCACGGTAATAATCCTCTCAGAAACTGTTGACCGACCAGCTAATGAGGCTGGACCTGGCTTCTTTGGTGACGATTTTTTTTTTTTTTTTTTATGTGAAAGTTTAAGCTCAGGTGTCACCCTTTGTACTACCAGTCCGTCATGTCTTACACGTCAACGTCAGGTATCAGGGAGTAAGCTTAGCTCGAAGGATAGAGAAAGAATAAAATAGATTAAAGGGAGTCTGGGGGGTACATGAGGAGGTGGAGATGAACCTTGCGTTTAAACTCTTGGGTGTTATATGAGTTTGGGAAAACTGACTGTGGAAGGTTGTTCCACAGTCGAGTTGTTCTCGAAAAGAACGAATTACTAAACTGGTGTGTGCGCGAAAATAAGGGCTGTAGATAGTGAGGATGAGCCGAATGGGCAAGTCTTGTGTTGCGGGAAAAACATCGCCGTGAAGGCAGGAGATTATATATTTCGGTGGAACAGGCGTTATGGTAGATGCGGTAGAATTTTACCAGAGCTGCTACATTCCTGCGGTGACTTAGTGAATCAATTTTGGAGCAAATGACGTCGTCGCCAATGAGTTGGAGAGCGCGGTTCTGCACCTTGTCCAGCCACGCTAAGGTGGTACTCGGTGCCCCTGCCCAGAGATATGAGTTGAATTCGAGGCGGGGCCGAATGTAGGATTTGTATATTATAGCCCTGGCCGACGGCGGAAGGAAGAATTTGCATCTTTTAAGGAATCCCAAGCATTGAGATTTTTTTTTTTTTTTTTTTTTTTTTTATGTGGCAGTGCTAAACTCAGGAATCACCCTTTGTACTACCAGTCCGTCATGTCGTTTGTCACGTCATGGTGCAATGTCTAGCAGCAAGCTTAGTACGGGGGGGGGGGAATAGGTTAAGGGTTATGGGGGAGTGGGGGGAATAGGTTAAGGGTTATGGGGGTGTGAAGGGGTGTTGAAGAAGGTGGCGATGAACCCCGCGTTTGAACTCTTGGATGTTGTAGGAGCTCGGAAATACTGACTGAGAGAGATTATTCCACAGTCGAGTTGTTCTATTTACAAACGAATTCATATCTTGTTGAGTGCGTGAAAGAGGGAGTTGTAGGTAAAGGGAATGAGACGAGTGGGCTAATCTGGTGTTGCGGTTATAAGATTGCCGTGGAGGCAGGAGAGCGTTTATTTCGGAGGAACAGTCGCTATAATAGTAGCGATAAAATTTTGTTAGTGCTGCTACATTCCTACGGATTACGGTTACGCCACTCCTACGGCTCTCAGAAACGAAACCCAGAATATAAAGACTCACCGTTTGGGCAGATATGTTCCTCCGCATCAGACCATCTGGTTTCGCTAAGTCCCATGATCTTGTTTTTATGTCGATTCATCTCGTTGAGGACTTCAACCAGCCGTCTATCAGCAAGCAGTCACATTCCATGATCCGATTCGTGTCCTGGTTCGAAAAGCAAAGATCGTTGTCGTGTTGTCCATCCGACTTAAAACTCTGTTTTGTGGAGGAGAAAGCTAGCCATTTGCTGGTCACCCGTTAGCTCCTTCCAAAGAAATAGCCCAGGGGGCACAGCGCGGAGGTGGGACTAGGACTTGCCAACAGATCTGCTAGATGTTTGTCTGTAGTGAATCTTCTCGGATTTTGATAGAAGCTACAAATCGGGTATCACCACCTTTCGAGGTCATTGTAAGCCGTTCGCCCCCAAAAGCTATGTACCATGCGAATTCTAAAAAAGACCCTGTCTATAGAGTAAGTCGGCCTTGGTCAGTTATTCCCTCACACTTGTGAATGAAGAAGTGGAAGTGGAAGCAGTAAAATTCTTCTTGATGGAACCGACTAAAAGAATAGTACTCCGATACATGCCATTTTTTGGACATGAAGTGGTCTGAATTTGCAATTTGTAAGGGCAGACCACCACATCGTGGGGCTCTTTGTCTTTGTTTTGTAAGTGTGAATGAACAACAGGTAATTTTGACAATAAATTCTTCAAATTGGCAAAAAATTAAGAAGGTGCACTTTCAAGTAATATCAAGTACTATTCCAAAGAATATTATAATTTCGACTTACATTTAATAAAAATTTTTATATATTTTTGATATTTTCCCATTAACGTTATATCCACTTTCTTAATATAATAAACCTAGAAAGTCCTTGAACATTCCACCCCGGGGGAAATATAAAAACCATAGCGAAACTTTGCATGTAGTCTCCTCTCTGCTGTAGCAGGATGTGGTTAACATCTTTTTGCTATATTAAAAATGAAATTCCTTTAAAAACTTGGCTCCGTAAAAACAAACTTAATTGCAAACAATAAAAAAAAATTTGAATTCCCCTCGGTCCTGTCCCGGGCTAGAAGAAGAAGAAGCAGAGTAAGATCAACTTGACCCACAGCCGAGGAAGAATTATCTATCTCCATTCGGCAAATGTTATCCTCTTAGGTACGCATCTGAGCAGCTGAGACGTGGTACCTTCATTCGTCCTTTCATCAGGAAATACGAGAGAGAAAAGTTTCCTTCCATTTGCACACAGGACCGAAATGAGGGCATCTGTTGAGCCTTCATTTAATCTCCGCCAAAGGAAATATATCCTTAGAATTCGTTAGAGATAAAAGTCCAATTCCTTTATTAAGTTAGGAAATTTTGTTAGACCAGAGTTTTTACGCCTATCGTTTACCATATTATACTATTCCGTCCCGAATGCGAAAAGGTAAATGAAGCTAAATAATTGTGAGATTTGGCAAAAGTTTCGCCCGGCGGCACCAAGGGGAGTAATTGACAAAACGGATTTTCTCCGAATATTCCTTAAATGGCGGCGGTGGTTTGTGGTGTAAGCTCTCAACTTTTCCAGCGATTTAATGAGGAGCAACAGGTCTGCTGTAACAAGTTTTGTGGGATGTTTCACAGAAATGTAATTGGTTGCTTATTTCTTGGTCTAATATGGTAATGATGCGCCATTTTATGTACAATTGAGGAGATATTGATGTTTTACGAGAGTTTCGAAAGTTTGTGCCCAAGTAATGGGATAATCATGGAGGTTGAAGGGAGTTTATTATGGGGGCGTAAAATGGGTCTTGTGATCAAAGAGAAATAGAAGATTTACAAATAAATTAATTGTAATTGTTATGGCATAGACTGAACTTTATTCATTGGTTTATAAACGACAAACGATGGTCCAAAAGCAGAGGGTAATGACCAATAAATTTGGTGGATGGTGGGCTTGAAGCCGATAGATAATAGGAATATGCATCCATACTTATTACTAACTCATGACTATCGATGATCATCAACAGCAAGGCAGGCACTAACAAGACAATAGATTTTCTTCGTTGTTCTTAGAGTCGTCGCAAAGCAGTGGTACATCAATAGATCGAAATTTGAAGAAGTGAGTGGCTCAGATGTCAACTAGCAGTAGTTCTAGAGACATGTCCCGGTGAATATCTGACGTGAAAGACACGCGGTACAACTGCCTCTAAAATAAAGGACGTTCAGTAGGTCCAAAGCACTCGATATCGAAGCTTATAAAGGGATGTATCTAAACGCACTTGCATCTAAACACACTTGCATCTAAGAGAGTTATCTTGAAGTGAATACCTGGGCTTGAAGGATTGGACGAAAATCAGCAAGCAGATTGCTTAGTCGAAGCAGTCACCTGGATTCCATTTATCAGAATTCTGTAAAACATCCATTGGTCACATGAAAAACACTTTTCCACTTGTGGTCCCCTTACTGAGTACTAATCACGTCCAATGCTGCTTGACTTCTGCAATCGAAGGAGAACCGGTCTATTAAGTATGGTAATTGACAACTTTTGCTGCCACTTACTGGACTCATTCCCCTGAAAAGAAACTAATGGTGGTGCCTCCCTGGGTGCCTCCCAGGCTGGCTCGCCAAGGGGGTCGTGGGAGGATGACTTCTGGAAGTACCACCAAAGCACATGCATCCTACAGATAAATTACCTTGGAGTACCTGGTACGCGGCCTCAAAGGGGATCCGCACGACCTGGGCTTTGGCTTTCGTTAACGGGGCGGCCTCTCCGCACCCGAACCTACCACACCTCAGGTCCTCCTCAACTTCTGGTAGGTACTTCCTGTTCCTCCCAGCATGTGCTGCTCATCAAAACGCCGTCCTCCAGGGAACAGGGAAAAATCGGTCTTCCCAACGCTTTCTTCCTCTGGTCTGTCACTGCGTGTAGATGGGTACAGCCGCCCTAGAGCCTTGTTCCTATGGGCGAGCACAGCCCGCGAATGCGTACAGACACCCCAGAGCGCCTTCTTCCTAAAGTCAGATATAAGTGGGGTCCTCCAGCCCGTCCGTATAGGGACTACGGAAAACCAGGACCTCGCAAAAAAACTCATGTTGTACACCTCCTGTGAGCAAAGTGGGGAATACTCTAAAAGGGCATTTATATTGCGCGATTCTCCTCCAGATTTTTATTAGCAACTAATCCATCATTAAGTGATATCGGGATTCAAATAGGCCGGATAACCTAGAGGTTGCATTTCAGCGAAGAGGATAGGTCTGTCGTTACAAGCCTTCAGGCCTATTGCCAAGGGCCGGAGAAAATAGATTTAGCCTGATGGATCGGCTTATTTAATAGCCGTCCTGGGCAGGTAGCTTTAGCTTCGAAGTTGCGACATGAAGATTTAAAAGTGACAAGAATTAGGCCTGCGGCTTTAATATTTGCTGCTTGAAGCTCTTTGGAGAGGGATTCTAGTAACGAATCCTGGTTTGTTACAATTTATATGCTGACTGGCTAACTCCACAGCCCAAACATCATTTAGAAACTCTAGAAGTTAATCTATAACAAGGCACCAAAAGAGCCGAGATATGCCTCTTGTCTGCCGTCAATCTTTTGCTATAGTTTCCTCCAGAGACTTAGACTTTTTGAACTTTTGACTTTGTTATAATTTCAAAGATTATATATTATTTTACATATAACTGTATTTTTTAGGTTGAGGAACAAATTTTAAAAGGCCTTCTCAGTGGACTTCAACTCCTGGTACAAAATTTTGGTGGCAGCGGTGGGATAATGATTCTATGATGACGCCTGTTAGTAAATGCTTGCTTATTACAAAGAACATGACTGTAGGGTTAAAAGTGACTCTTAAAACGAGCATAAATCAATCAGTCCTCTAGATTTTCTTCGCTCCCGTTTCTATTGTTCATGCTGAAGTAGTTACAGCTTCTATAAAAAGTAGGTATAGTAAATAAATCATTTCTCAGCCAAAGATCAATATGACTGAAGGAGAAGAATAGAAAAGGCCAAGACACGAAGAAAGGTATAATCAGTTGCTGCCCATAATGTCCAGTTTTTTGCAGCTATATCATTACCCATCGCATTGCAACTTGTTATAACAAACATTGGACAGACAAAATGCCCAATTTATTTCCAATCAAGAGTCATCGGCTCATATCCACAAAAAAGCAGTCTCCATAGTTCGTCCTTTACAAAGAACTACATCAACAACATGATTCGTTGATTCGACATCCACACAAGTTTTTGCTCAATATAACCTTGATATCAACCCTTAAATTGCTTAAAAAAAGAAAACAACCCCTTTACACAGCTTAACAGTTGAGTTAAGGCCGAATGTATATGGTTTGGTCTGGGGGAGGCGTAGTGTAACTGACTGAACAAAAACCTCGTAGCTGAACGGACTAAATAAAAAACAAGGCCATTAAGGGGTTTTCGAACCAGTTTATGGCATGTAGACAATGGGATGAAATGATTAGTTGGCCACAAGCAACGAGGTCTACTAGAAAAACCTTCTGGACTCAGCAGCGTTAATACAGTGGTCCGAATTTGTGTTGGTGTGTTTCTAGTTGAAAAATTTATCAGCAACAATTTGGCTTGTCATCATCATTTACTTTACTGGCTTTGGAAGTTCACACACGCTTTTGTAATCTTCACGAAGCCTTCTCTGCACATCCAGTGACAAGCAGTCCTTGATTTTTTTGTTTGTGGTCTAGAGTTCCTTAGCCTCATTCAAAATCCATATATTGATGGGGTTGTGTGGGTGTGATGTGTGGTGGTTGTGTGGGTGTGATGTGTGGGTGAAAACTGAAAACCTCATTAAACTTTAACTGTCAGAGAAGCCTTAAGACACAACTTTCTCCATGAAATACGAAAAATTAATTTTATAATAATAGTGCAGTAACAGACTGGTGAAATCCTACATCCACAGTAGGGAATGTCCTGCGTACACACAGGAGCTACAAGGAGCTAACATTTCATATAAAGTTGCATGAACCTATCATATTCTCGCAGCTCGGAAAAGGCCAACTTGCACTTGAATGGAGGTGATAGTGGGCGGCATAGAGGGTCCGTAATTTTATTAGAGTCCTTGTTATAGCCCCCAGATGCTCTCAAGTGTTTTCCTTTTTCCCTTAAATTGACGGAAAGACCCCTGTTCGCCATTTTACTTGGTCTTTCTTGTTTTTTTTTTATCACAGTCACGATAAGTGATTGTTGCTCTGTTTAGATACTATGGCTAAGTGGGTGCCCTCTATCTGTGAAGGGAGGAACGTAGTTCGATGTATTTGTTGAATTGGCACACTGGAAACGAACTGAAAAAACCTTGAAAGAAATTGATTTTTTCTTAAGGTTTTCTTAAGATTCCTTTGTATGTTGAAGTTTTAGATTACAGATTTTAAATGAAGTTTGTACAAAACTTTTGAGGCTGAAAGTGCTGCTTTCATTATTGAAATCTTAGATTAATCAGCCTCTTCTTTTTGTTGTTGTTATCTTTCTTTTATTTGTTATTGATCTTTCACAATTTGATTTTGTTATCATATTGTCCTTTTGATCCCTACCTTTATGATTGAGAGTCTTTGAAGATAATTGGGTTGATTGTTTGTGTAATAAGATGGGGATTGTGTATGGATACTCTGAAGTATACGAGCTATAACCATGGGTAACTTCTGTTTCTCAAATAAGAAGTCGAAATGGTATCATAAAAGTTTTCCTAGCCAGTCATACCAGAACCTATCGATGAGTAGCCTAAACCAATTTAGAAGTTTTATTAGGGAGCGTCTGTTAAAAGTTTATCAGTCTGAATTAAACTCATTTAAGGGCGATGGTATGGCCCAAAGATTGTATGTACGTTTTCTAAGTCATTCCCGCTATGCTGGTAGATAAAAGAAAGATAAAACTGATGGGTAAAGACTCGTCATTAGATTTATTGTCTTTGAACAAAAGGGTAAGCAAAATGTAGGATATGAAAATGCGTGATGTAATTATTTTCCATTTAACTAAGGGGAGCTGCAGTCGAAAGAGAGCCTCGGCATCGTCTAGGGCAGTGGTCGGCAATTTGCCTCATGTGGCCCTCTTCAACAAAATACCACGTACGGATAGCCCATGCATTGAAGTCGGTTTTCGGCCGAATTACCCTGGCTTCCGGTCTTGGGCTTGACTGCATTGCTAGGCAGGTATGAAAATTGCCAGAAGTGACTGCCTGAAAAACGCTGGCGAAATTAGGCAGGCGAAAGCTTTTTTGCAACTTAATTGATGGGGAAAACATTCCGATTCTCCACTCGACTCTGATTTGGATCCGTTTGTGTACAAGACAACGTCATGGTCCTTGTCAGGCTGAAAATCTTCCCATTCCACTCTGCTAAGGATTCGAATATTAAGGTCACTGTCGAAATTTAATTTTGCGAAATTTAGTTGGTAGATCCTAATACCATTTCCTTTCGTAGAGAACGCAGGGTGGTATAGGCCGCCGGTTGCCATGCATATACTACATTGTCAACCGCTGCATCTAAGCTTGTAGGTGCTAACTTCATCTAACCTCGACTCTTAGCTCATCCAAGCACTGATTGAGCTATTTATCGGAATCAGCCTCTTCGTTAGATGAACCCGTTTTGAAAACCTTTATCCATGCTTGCCTCAGTCCAAAATAGAGTTTATAGTCAACTCTTTCGAGCTCCCTACCAGTGCTCTATTATTTCACTGGGGTTCTTCGGCGTTGAGTTTCTTCCAGTTGCCTAAAGGATGGCTTTGTTGTGGCTCCCAAGATACTCGAGCAATTTGTCTAGCTCTTATTCCATTTTTGGGAGCCATATCCTCGCCTTTGGTCTTTTAGGAATATTTCTCGCCGAAATAAGGTCCAGGCGAACCCCGTCCCAGGTGTCGCTTAGGCGAGCAACGCATTTTACCAGGAGCTTCATCGAAAAATTCTCCCCACACCTGATTACTCGTAACCCTCTGATTACCTCCGAGGAATCGAAAGAAGGCAGCAGCCTTTCTGACGGCTCTTGCTCATCATGAATTCCATAACCATCTCTGATATTTTAGCCTCGATGTCGATCCAGTTAAGGTCCGGGACTCTGCTGGTACTAGAATTGGCGTTGGTTAGTGCCACTAGAAAGTGGTCCTTCACTACTTTGCTCATTGGCCTCTTGCCCGTTGAGCCTGATAGTTGGGCTTCTGAAGTAAAAGCTTCCCCGACTATCATTCGTCTTGAAAGCATGTTCTGTTTTGGCCATTATTTAAAGGCGCTGAGCTATCTTGCCCGGATCTCTCTGCTTAGTGCGGGAGGTTACCGCTCCTGCTGCCTTTGCGTTCTGGAGCTCTTTCCACTCCTAATAATGAACGACTTCTCCTGAGATGGTACCGACGACCTCATTATTAGCAATTTTGCCGAGATCGAAGAGAGCGCGATTGTTTCATCTCTTGCGGATGGACGCTCGTGATCTCTGTTTCTCAAATGTGCCGTTGTCACTGTGGCTGGTGACTCCTGGCCCGCGTATGGTTATGTTGCCTGACTTTGAAGTATTGTGATTGGTACTCGCAAAGCCACAGCGGATGATTGCAAGCTGAGACTTGCTCGAGGTGGTTCGCAGTCCTTGGTCCTAATCCTAATCCTTATACGTTACTGGGTCGGGTCGGCTGTACCTCTGCGTGTTTTGGTCTCTTTTCATTATTATTTTTGTTATTTTTGTTCATTGTGTTCTCAGAAGTAAATTCGGCTTGGCACAGCCATATACCAGAGTAAGACTCTTGTACACACCGTCCTTGCCTGGGCATCGACGGGGACCGTTTGCGGCAAGCCTGTGCATACCAACTAGTTGGTTATTCAGCTTTGGTACGGTGCTTTTACACTTTGGCTTAAAAGTCACTATTCAGACTACGGGGGGTTCAAAAAAAAGTTTTCATTCTAGCGAAGACATGAACGTTATCAAAATTTCTCCAGCGAACAAAGCTTTCGTTCCAGCGAAGTCACAAACCACATCAAAATTTCCGTACAAAAAAGTTTCATACTAGTGAAGGCAAGGGGCTAAGGCACGACCTTTAAAAATTCTCAGCCAAGACGCGACCCTTAAAGTACCTCGTACACATAGACGACGAGCTTTTGATACTGGTTTTGGCCGTTTTTAGCCGTGTTTTTTTAATGAACTGGGTTTTGAGAGCTTTTGAGTTCATTAAAAAAACGACAAGGGAAATTTCATGTAGCGCCTACTTCAATGCTTAAAAATTTCAAAATTAAACGGAAGTAAGAGTTATTTTTTACACTGTTACACGAAATCCTCGCTAGAAAATAATAAATATGTTTCTAAAAAATCAATTATTTGTTATAAATTTGCTCTCATCACTTTCCTGTTGTTTTTATTTTTAAATTACGTCTTTCCGACCCCCGAAAGTATGCAACATGCCAACCCCCCGAAACAACATGCCAACCCCCGAAAGTATGCCATACGCAAATTAAGAAATTTCCCAAAACCTCGATAAAAACCCCGATAAAACCTGGGTTTTCAGATTTGCATGGGGACGAACTATATAGTTCATTAAAAAAACACGACTTTTATTGTATATGTAAAAGCGCCGGCTAAATTGGCCCAGAAACACCATAGGTACTCTACCCACCAGGAAAAATCAGCCGCTGAGGGGAGTTGATTTTAAGCGCTGCAAGATATGCTCCCAAAGCAGCATTACTGGAGTTTTCAGAAATTTAATAGAACGCTGAAACCTGGTGATTATCTTGGTAAATAAAAAGGGCATACTCAATAGACCTGTTCTCTTTCAATACGAAGGAAAAGCAGCTTTGAAGATGGTAAATGCTTAGTTGGGAGACCGTTTTGGTAAAAGGAAAAGGCAATTGCAAAAGATGAACAAATTAAAAGGTTCTCCAATACCCGAGCTTATTCACATATCCACGGAATCCATGAAATTATTTATTAAAAAGCTTTTTTATAATGTTCCTAGAACGCTTCCGAAGGAGTATAAAAAGGAATATGTTGTCCTGCAATGACCTGCAATGTTAAGAAGTATTTGGAACTGGTATCGGAAAGGGAGCGCTGTGAGCCTTTTCAGGAGTGCTTAAGCATGGCTATAGCCACACTCCATATTCCGCTGGGTACTTAGAGGAACCATGAATCCTCGTATTTTTCAGTACTTGGGACATAAGAGGATGCATAGTTCGTCAGCAAAAGCTTTTTTCACCTTCATTCCTTTCGTCTACCTCATAAGCTGCCTCTTCTGACTTGATAACATTCACGCGGTATACGCAAAGGCTTAGTCTGCTATCTTCTGTCATAGGCCGCCGCCCTGTAGCCAAATTTATAGGTATCTTCCTCAATTTAATTATTCTGATTGCAATAGATCGGTTTTTATAGATACAACTTTTCCCCATTTCCGGTAGTTCTACGTAGTTACAATTTCTGCCATAGTTCCAAATAAACTTTTGAGTCATTGAAAATAATTGAACAGAACACTTTAACCACAAAGATTTTACAAAATTTCAAGTCCACCAAACTTTTGTGTGCAATCGTCCTTTATCAACTCCTAACAGGATCAAAAGCATGCATTTTACCAGTGAATAGATGAGCTTTATTTCCTTACGTACGAGGACAGCATTCTTTCACAAGAACTTCTGCTCGAAAACTTTTCCTTCATTCATCCAAAACAGTCCCTCTAAGGATTTCAATTCAATTTAATTTAGTGCCCCGACCACTTGCGTTGATCCTGGATGTCCTGGTCTGTCTTATGTATGGAGTATATCTGATGTTAACCAATCTTCCTGTGTGAATTCAATTAAACCATTAAGCAAACATTGATTAAGCAAGGATTTCCTTCCTTGTGAAGATTGTGTGAAGTTTTTGATGGAATTCTACCAATTTATGTATTTGCAGGCTCGTGGCAGCTCGGATGGGTCCTCTGTGATATTTGGATATCCTTGGATGTCTTACTGTGTACAGCATCAATACTCAGCTTGTGTGCTATCAGTGTTGATAGGTAAATACTGATTTTGGTGAATTATACAGAAACAATTTTGATTTGTGAAATTTTTTTGCAGATATTTGGCTGTAACTCAACCGCTTACATATTCTAGAAGGAGAAGATCTAAACGGCTAGCGCTGATCATGATATTGATAGTGTGGTCGTTAGCTTTGGCGATTACGTGCCCTCCAATTTTGGGATGGTAAGTTTTTTTTTCTAATGTAATTTTTCTATTTTATATTTACAGATTGTAAGGAGTTAATTGTAGTATTCATATTTTACTTAAATCCTCCCTCCAATCCCAAACAGTCCATGCTACAAGCGGGCACATCATAATATCTATATTCAATGACACATATTTCTGGGTTTGCTTTAAAATCAACTACTCTACATAATTCACCACCACCACCACTAAACCTATATACTATAATGCGTTTTAAACCCAAGCCACAATAAGGCAGTATGGAAACACCCTGCCGTCGTTTACTGTGCCATTCCCTGAGGTCATATTAATTTATTTCTAGATTTGGGTGAAATATTGGCCTTAATTACCCGGGCTTTAATCAACACAAAATTAATGAAAATTTGATTGGTGTATTCAAGAGTCAATCCATTGTGGATCCATTTTTGCTGTTTAAATATGTACGTTTGGTTGATGAGAGTTGACCTACTGTGCAACGAGTTGTTTATAAGCGGAAGTAGGATTTTGTTATGATTGAATTGAATGATGATATGACTACGGTTTAAATTAATTTGGAACAATTGTTTTTATAATCCAGAAACGATTTTTCATCATAAATCAGCTGCTGATAGGTTTGTTTGAGCTATCGCTATTTACAACAAATTTTACTGAATTTCGTATATAAGGATCCAGGATCCCGGCAATATTTGAACCTTGCTTAATTTGACTATTATTCCATGCACTGCACTAAGGTTCAATATGTTACCAAAAATTACTCATAAAGATACGACAATGTAATCCTTTCTGTGCGAAGAAAAAGGAAAGTAAAAATCTATGATCTTCTGTCTATTCATATACGCGCTCCGGAATGGCGAGAGGGCGGAGCAAAGGCAAACTACACAAACACATGCAGAGCAGGAAGTACACGAAGATCCCAGTAGGGAATGGAAGGCTTCCGGATTCGATTCCGTATATAGTATACTTGCCAGGCATACTGGCTACTTTTTGGATTACAGAACGCATTCTTTTTCCATTGCGATGTCCTAGCCGGGAAGTCATAACGGCTACCTTTTGGATTACCATTCCTTCCCATAAGAAGTGATAATGGCTACCTTTTGGATTACCATTCCTTCCCATAAGAAGTGGTAACGGCTACCTTTTGGATTCCTTCCCATAGCCATAGCCGACCATCGCGTTCCCGATATAGCGTACGCCGTGCGTCCATTATGCATGACATTTTGCATTACCATACCTTACCATAGTAATAGATCCCCATTGCTCCCATTTCACTGATGAAAGAATGCATTCCAATTTCATCAATTCCTAAATTCCCTACTGGGATGGTACATGAATTCACACAAGCAAAATAAAAGTCCAGACGGCACAAAAAATTGCGGAGAAGAGAAATCAGTGCGTCTCTTTCGCACTTCGTGAAATAACATTTCTTTATTTACCCTCTCTTTCTTCGATTTTTGTTTTGTTTTTAAATTGAATTTTGTCTCGCTTGCACCTTGTCGATTGATATATTCACTCGCAAGGGAGCTTATGGGAAATTTTGAGAGCGTCGTATCTTTGTGGGTAATTTTTGATGTTACTATGATGATAAATCTTAAGGCTCTGTAGTAGGCCAGGTATTATTTAGTTCACTATAACATCAAGCTCTATCTTCATGGTTTGAGTTTATCAGTGTGGCAGTCTTGGTTTCTTGGCCATTGCGGTAAGAACGCTTTTATCGGGATTGGCACCAGTGCTGCGGTGTCGGATCCAAAAATTTTGCGACTCCGACTCCAATTTTTTTTTAAATTTAAATCCGACTTCGACTGCGAGTCCGATTCTAACTCCGACTCCTATAATAATGAAATTTGTCACCCTAGTAACTAGAAAACTCCTTCCAACGCCGACTACGATTCCCCTTTTCCGACTCCGCATTCCTGATTGTCATTAAATTCGATGCTTTCGCACCAGATAGAGACCAATTTCTGTGGTTGTGGCATGCTCCTTTGGGTAAGTGTAACCTGAGTTTCACCAGTTCTTATTATGATACCTTCATCTGCGAAACGTGGGTAACAATTAGTCGGACAACGGGTGTTTCTAATAGACTCTCCCTGGATCTATGACCAATAATTCATAAGATTATAAGGGACGTAGTGAGTAGAAGACGATATTCTGTTCCTGTTAATCTATATCTTTACCGCTGGGAATTCCTTAAACATTTTTTGTTTGAGATGAGCGATAAAGGCTCGTGGGTCGACTCCCTCCTGCAGGACTGCAAACTTCAGCACTGGTTTATCCGGAAGCCTGCAATTCTTGTATAGTGATGTTAGTTACTCATGGTTCTTGTACAAGTGTCACCACGACGCGTTAAGTGGTTGGAACCCTTTATATCTCTGCCTAGGTTGCACAGGATCACCTTCTTCTATTACCTTCCACTTTGAGCAGCCACTGAGAGTGATTCGGCCGAAACCGTAAATTGAGTACTGTAGCTATTTCTCTTCTCAATCACATAGCAAGAGGGGTACTCTATGAGCCTAGATAGGACTGCCATTCTATGCATCGTTTTTTACGCCTCGCTAAAATCTATAGGCAGCCAAATTTGTTTCTTTTTAATAATGTTACATATTCTTCTCCTCAAGTAATTTATGGGCGGAGCCCTACCAAGTCTGAAGATTAGTCAACCAATAAATGTATTGGAACATATGAACCTTAGGAACCCATCTATCCCCTTTGCTAAGAGAAACTGAGGTGAGCAATTGCCTGTTTCCAGGCTTTGGTCCATCTCAGTTCAGGTCGAGTCGCAAATTAAAGAAGATTGCGGAAGTTGGTTGATACCACTGCTATAATGAACCCAGCCCACTTATACTTATTTCTTTCTTTCCCCTTTTTCGGTGTCCCTGCTACTTTGAACAGCAGTCAATCACTGCCGTTTTGAAAGATGGGGCAGCGCGATACTATTTCCATGGACGATATAGAGCTGGTGCTGCTAGAGCTAGATAGCTCCTGAGAACCTATCGGATTGCAACTACCGTCCTTTTTTTGGTCTATTCCATTTTCTAAAAGTAGAGATTAAGCTTAAAGCTTTTAAAACAGCTTTCAGAGAGGACATTGGTTAGTTTGATTACCTGATCTTAACCCACACTATGGAGGATTTTGTAATACAACGGACCCCATCTATTGGCTATGTGTAGTGGTAAATGATCCTGGCTTTATTTAGTAGAGGGAGCTAGAAGAAGCAAGGTGTTGTTAATTAGCGCTTCTTTGTTCCAGCACTAATGTCTGGATAACAAACCACTAGGTAAACTACTGATCCTATTCAACCAGTCTAACCTAACTAGTCTGAAGCTTAGGGTTTATAGTTTATTAAACCAGATGTTTCCGGGTATTAATACTAACACTGCTAATTCACATGGAAAAAGGACTCATAAAGATCACTTTAAAATTGCTGGCTAACCTCAAATACTTATAAATAAAATTTTATGTCCTTGAATGTTGATTTATTTATAGCCTTGTTTAAAACGCCACGCACTCAAAGAGCAATTAATTAATTATTACGAAAACCCCATTCTTATCCCGCTGTAAGGAGCAACACCATTCACAATTTATGTCCTTTTAAAAAGAGCCAATTTAATTAAATCTCTTAGCAATATGAATCCTTTTCCATGTCCACACAATGAACGGATAATAGCACTTATATTGTGTAGTGTAATCAAGCTGTGCACAAAGTCATTACCGAAAGTAATTAACCTCCTCATATAATGCCAGTCATCTGTCATACCTTTGGGATATAATTTGTGGATTTTATGTGATACCACAGAAAGTGTATACTTTACTCCTGGGGAATTTGTTAAGAGCTAGCACTTCACTTGCTAATTACTGAAGCTATAAAGAGTTAAAGACTTGGACATTTGCCAGATTTATGGCACTTTTGGGAGCATTCTTTTTTTGCTTTAATATATTTTATTTAACGTGAAGGAATTGAGCAGCGAAATATTTCATAGTAGCGAAAAAGGAAAGGAGAACAATTTGCAAGTTTACATTGATTTATTTACAGGTGTTCGTTCAACACCTTTCTCAAACTCAGGATATGCAATTTTGAATGAATCCATTAAGGCTGTCGACAAAAGTTTCCGCGCAAATTACCCACTTATAATAAATTTTCCTAACCACAATATTTGTAAAATTTTCCAGGCAGCTTGTTAATACTTTCCTTGTGCATTACCCTGTAATCCGTTTTTCAACTTTAATTAGTTGCCTCTTCAGCGGATGACTTTGGGCGTTTGTTTTAAAGGATAATAAATTTCACGGATTTACCTATCCGCACACACACGCATAAAATCCGAAATACTTTTGTTAATGGTGGAAATGTTTTGTAAATTACGTAATTCATTGTCACCACCAAAATTGCCAAAATTTATTTTCACCTTCGTGGGTGGGTGGTTCCTAGGGATTCCCTTTTATTATCAGAGAACAATGGCAATCACTTGGAATCACTTCACAAAACAAACGAGGAGTGGTAGTGACATGTCATATTCTGTAGTAATTGAAACCGTGATTAGTTTCCGTTTTTGGGGCGGAAAGTTTATATATGGAGATAATGTCATATGAAGGGATGCTTGTCAAACACTCACTTAGCGCAAAGGGGAAAACATTATCTAAAGGATACGTTTGTATTATGCTGAAATTTTCAAATTTTAGATTAACAGATAAAGTGTAACGATAATTGCCGTATACATAAAACAAAGTTAATCCTTAATTTTAGGTTAAACATCAACCGAGTTTATCCCGCATTAAATTCAAGATTGGAAGATGCACTAAACACCGCATTCGTCTTGTGTGCGAGGCGTGGTAATTAAATAACCGAACTTGTGTTACAAAAAATTTTAATTAGCACCATAATCTTAGAAAGTTTATCGCCTTCAATGTTCTCTCCTTGCCGATTCTTATAACACTTCATAGGGATTTCCATTGTTCCAAGCAGTGCTGAAAGTGCGCTTTTGTCAACTTGCAAGGAACCTCCATCGTTTGTAGGAGATGACTCTACCCTGGCCTGACTACCACCTCAGAGGTACCGGATTCAAATCCACACAGCACCACGATCCTTCGCCTTTTCCACTTTCCCCACCTACGTATGTTGCTTTCTTTCTTTCTTCTTCTTCCCTCTTTACATTCCTGATGCCTCCTGTCACAGCCTTCCGTACTCCTTCCCCGCATCACCAAGCACATGTCATCGGTTGGTTGATCAGATTCAACTCGTTTCAGTAGTCATAACGCTCCAACGAGTTTTTACGAGGGAGTTCTGAGAACCTTACATTGGTCTAGCAGCAGGGAATGTATGCGACCGCCTGTTTAAGGCCCATGACTAAGACAGGACCTACCGTGTGTTTCGGCACTCAGACTGTAGTGTCAGATTCCTGCTGATTAAACTCACCAACCGTTTTGTATGACGTTTGAGCCCAGACGAATACGAGCCGTAAAGGCATTGTTTCGCCCTGACATTTTCAACGTGACCCTTAAAATGATCCCTTGAAGGTACTCACCAGAACGCCCCTTAAGGTAAAGGATTTTATAAGATCTTCTTAGCGTGCCTAAGACCTATGTACGACTGATTCCTTACAGGCTAGGTTCAGTCCTTTAACCCAGTGCTATTTTTATTTATTGATAGTCTTAGCTTTGTGTATAAAAACCTATTAATACTTTTTGGCCCGCGATTGGTGAGCCTTTTGAGCCTTTTGAGAAGCAGAGGGGTTTTAGTGCATGCTTAGTTGTCCTCATTAGAGCCTCATCTCAGCGCTTGGTTGTGCTGAGTAGGTAAATTTTACTTGGCCCAGCTGAGAAGTGCGCCTTCTGCTCTAGAAGGGTTTACTCTATTATCTTTAGTAATTGAAGGGGAGCGACTGTTGCGTTATTGTCAAGGGTTAATTGATGGGCTATGTATTTCAAAAGTTCAACTTCTGTGGTGGTTACTGGGTGTGGGATCTGTCTGTCTAGTCCTTATGTATATGCTGTCTGAGGTCTGAGCGTTGGGAAAGCAGTCAAAGTCGTGTCTTTGTTTGGCTGTAGCAGTTCGTGAACTGGCTTGTGATGGTTGAGTCGTCGCAGTGAGTTTGTTACCTCTCAGCATGTAAAGAAGAAATGCTTCGCTGTAAGAGGGACGTCACAGTAAGGTCATGTTGGTGCTGGTGTTTTGTCGTAAAGGTACTGTTCCTCCATCTAGTGACCCAGTCCAAATAGGACAAATTATTTTAAGCAAACGGTTGGAGAAGTCTCATCTGTATTGTTTTGTTTTTTTATTTTTTCTTTGATCATATTTACGGTTCTGTCCAGTTTATCCCGGGTGCGTGGTCTTTTGCTAAATGGTCCGTTGCTTCATTTACTTGAATTCCCACGCAACCTGGACACCAAGCAAGTGTCATGTCCTGTTTGTAGATCATTTCTTTTATGTAGTCCGTCTGAGGGCTTGTGACCTTGCCTAATTTTTGTTAAAATCGAGAGATATTATATCTTTTCTAGAAGAGGATTTTAAGTTTGTTTCATAAACTTGTTCCCCCGTATTCGATCGTATCATTCATGGGATAATAAAATTTGGTTTCGGATTGGCGTTGGGTCACCTGCTTTAATTTTCTGGCCCCTCTTTTTATTTTCATTGAAAATCGCATTTTAATTCTGGACTTCTTCCGATAAGGGTGGCAAAAATATTTTTAATTGCATAGGATATCCCACCGCTGCCACCAGACCACGGAGTGCCCGTGCTTATATAATCAACTATGCTAGGATTTTGTTGATTCGTGAAGATTAATTTTGTTTTTCGGAATCTTATTGTATCCCTAAGCTTATTTCTCAAAAATTTTAATACTAAGAGTGCTATAAAAATGACGAGATCCTTGGATGTCCAAATAACTTAAGGTCAAAAAATATATTCTATTTGGTATAGTAATTAACGTCTAATGAAGTGTGAAACACTAAAGAGAAATTTTGAGACTTATCAGTAACCCTCTTGAATAAAAAACGTTTGAGGGGGATACCGAAAATATCTATTACAAGCCGAAGTGTACGAAGGGCAGACTTTTTGTGGTACGCTCCCGAAATAAAAGCTACCCACCCGTTTTCTCAGTAATAACCCAATTAGTAATCTAAATCATAATATTGTGTATCATATTCTATTGCTCATTCCTTCAATGGCTAGCAACAAGGTGCAAAAAAAGAAAACAAGTTTTAATCGAATAAATAAGGTCACTTCCCACATTATAAATAAATTACAGCCACAGGAATCAAAATTATCCACCCATCGCCAGATACTCAGTGATGCATTCATAATTCTCTTAATAACAACAAATTAACCTAAATTTTCTCCCAAGAAAATTTCACGATATTTTTGTAAAGGACTCCCCGACGTTATGAACCGAACCCAGCAAGGATTTCAAGGGAAAAGTGAAAAACAGAATTACAAAAAAAAATAATAATAGCAAGTCCTTGTTTAGGTGAGAGCTCGCTTTCGAGGAGCCCTTTCAAAGTATTTGTGATTATCCTTTCATGAATTTTGTGCACGTGCATTAATTAAGAGCATTTACAGATGGTAATATGGATCCACCACTCTGAACTGATTTGTGTCCTTTTTTTCTATTCTAGGTACGAGCCAGGACGACGGGATTTACTGGAATGTCGGTACAATCAGAACGAGGGCTATGTCATCTTCTCCGCAATGGGATCCTTCTTTATACCAATGGCTGTGATGATTTATGTTTACGCCAGGATATCATGTGTTGTCGCCTCCCGCCATGATCATATAACGGATATTGGAGTACATAATAAGGTATTAGACTGCATATATACATATTTCTAGGGTTATGCTTTTGTTTACGAGTGGGTGTGCAGTGCGAATGTGTTCAAGTGTAACAACATAATATTATACGCGAGGTAATATTGACATGCATAACTTATATGTAAACCCGCTTTGATAGAAGCGAATAAAGGACTCTGTAGGCGTACTGATTTATATCAGAAGTTAAATTGTTTGTTTGGAGATCTGTATTGTATGCGTCAAGCAGTGGCGTAGCAACGCGTGGGGGTTGTGGGGCAATAAATACTTACTCTTAACCTATTCTACACTGGAACCTTCGTTAGCGCCCAAGGCTTTTTTACATTTTGCAGGGTAGGTTGTTCCCATGTACTGGCTGGAGCAATCAAAACTTTACATTCAAAATTATTTTTTTACTTTTTAGTTCGTTTTAAAATAAAAGCGTATTTTTTAGTTTTTATACTATATTTTTATTTTTTATTTTTAGTCTATTATACAGGGTGCAATACATGGAGTAACAAAGCGGCCGGCTGTGGATAAGTTTTGGGTAGACGAACAAAAAATCGTATGGGTACGGGGGGAGATCGTAACGGTTTAGCCGCAAGGGCGTTCTCAAATTTTTTTGCTACAGGTTTACATAACACCCACTGTTTTTGTAACCCTATGAGATATTTTCATGAACAAGGTAGCAATCTATGCAAAATCCTAACACCTATTTAAAACCAGGAAATTGTCCAAGCTTGAACAAAAAATATATTTTGAAGCAAAATATAGTTGAAGTTGAAATTTTAGTGAAAAAAAAACAACAAAATTTTGCTACCTTATTCATAAAAATATTTCATAGGCTTACAAAAATACAAGGGAATATGTAAACCTCTAGCAAAACTTAAGGCTGTATCAGATCCAACATTTTGAGCAGCGGCAGAAGCAGAGGAAATAGCAGAATTCTGCCTGCTGAATCAGATCCACGTAAAGCAGCAGCAGCGGCAGACTTTTAATTTTTTATCAAGATATTTAAAAAATAACAAAAAATAACATTTTTTCTGAATCATAACTGTGTATATACATAAATAGATACAAAAAACCACCCTAAAATATCCATTTGCCATTTAAAAACAACTTGCCAACTAACAAATGTTTGAAATGTCAAAAAATTCTGCTTTGCAAAGCAGCAAAATTAGGATTTGAGATGAAAAAGCAGCGGCAGAACTCTCTGCTGCTTTTCTTGTCACGTGACCAGTGTAAGCCAATAGAAACAATTTTCTGCCGACGGTTCTGCTTCTCTGCTTTGGATCTGATACAGCCTTTACGGCTAAACCGTTATAACGTCACACAGCTTACTGTACTACCCACTTCATACACTTTCATTTGATACCCGAGTGGGTTGTAAGGAAAAAGCTAACCCACCTTTTTTGCCGGCATTTTGTATTTGAAATGACGCTACACAGTTAAAGCATTCTACTTGGCACCCCTTTCATTTGATACCCGTACCGAGCTCGTTGTAAAAAAAAAAGTAATCCCCATTTTGAGTTTTCCGCCATTTTGCGTTTTCCGCGATTTTGAATTTTAGACGCCACACAGCTTATTGCATTCTACTCGTAATATCCTTTCATTTGATACCCATCTCGATGATCGGGAAACACAATTGCAAAACGGCCGCCATTTTGGAGCCGTCATCTTGGAGCTGCCATTTTGTTTTTGTTACAAAAATGACATATCATGTCACGCGAACTATGCATATGACCAAAAATTGGGGTTGATCGTTTACATGTTGTAGAAGTTGTTCTAATGAAATATAAAATATTATACATATATGTATATGAATGTGATTATCTGGGGGGCAATTCTGGTTCGGTGCAGTGAAAACGTGACACGTTTACACCTTTGTTTGCGATTCTTATACCGTGCAAACCACTGTCAAAAACTTTGCACCATCAAAAAATTTTTACACCGTGAAATTTAGAGTGAAGTCGCGAAAAGTTTACACTTAGATATGTACCTACTAGATTTGATAAACTGTCACTTGCTAGTATAAAAATTCAATTCAGCCTTTATTCAGCATTAAGTTAACACGAATGCAACGAGAATCGCTTTTTCAGGTTGAGTGCAGTGATAAAGTGAAAAAAGGTGTGTAAAACGTCAAGTGTAAACTTTTTTTCACGTTTTCACTGCACCGAACCAGAATTGACTCTCTGCTTCGGTGGTCGCCAAAGTTATTTTAATATTTGCACTTCAGGGACTTGACTGGTCACCTGCAATTAAACAAAACTCCACTTCTTTACAAAATTTTATTTAACACCGAAATGATTCGCAACAAAATGCGTCTTTCTAATCACTGGGTCTCTTTCTCGGGCTCATATTTTAGTTTACTTCAATAGAAATGGAGAGCGCGCTGTTGGAATGTAAATCGAGTTCAGATCTTACATTCGGTCATTCTGTCGTACCGTACCCCGAATGATTAGCACCATCCTAAAAGGCCATCCGCTGCGGCTGGAGCTATCCTGGGTCCCTTGTGAACACCTGTCTCTTCCAATTCATAACGGTCGTGATTCTGCCTTTTCACTATACGGTAAGGTTCTAAAAACTTAGGTTTTAATTTCAACCCTGGGCTAAATTGTTTTCCCTTGACTGCAACCATGATGTCCGCTTAATCAATTAGTCGACAACGAATCCACTGTTACTACTATGGTTGTATCTTTTTTAAGCTACTTTCATTGGACTTACGTATATGATCTAATGCAATGTCTGAAGATAACTATCCTCTTTATCAATGGCAGTTATTAGGCCTTCCTGTTTCGCAGGCTTGCCTTTTTGCCATTATTTAGTCTATGCCGAACTGGAATGCTTTAGTCTTCACTTCAATTTGATAAAAACTAGCGAACTAAGACTTGCCGGCCTTGTAATGAGGATAGAGAACACCAAAAAGGCGTATGGTATCAGAAATCTCGAGAAATATACCAGCAGATAGACCCAAGAGGACAACAGAGGCTTAACATTGGAAACTGGAGCCATGCTGCAAGGAACCATCAAAGTTGCAGAATTGTCCTAGACGAAGCCAATGGTGAATACTTCTAGCTCGTAAGAATGATAGCGTTGTTCGGCTGGTCTTACGAATCATGTATTGCAATGGATGAAACTATTGATGGTCATTATTCCATTGCAAGACAATAGCTTCAAATTCGTCCTCGGCATGATTAACATCTCAGTATGCGCCTCTGGTTCAAATAACTTTGGTCTAACACCGGTGCTCTTACCAATATTTATTTTAATGCTTTTAATGCATTTTGGTGTTCGGTTTATATTTTAAACATGGCCTTCTTTGTTAGCAATGCGCTGAAAGGCTTTGATTCAACTGCCAAGTCTGCCATAACTCTTCTGAGGTATGGCGTTAGTCCCAGTAACCTTTGTAATGTTTTCCTATCATTTGGTATATTAAAGAGGAAACTCAATTACTACATTTGTCCTCTCCTCTGATGGTCTTTGCTCCCACTAGACCTCGCGTGAATTGTCTTATGAAGAGGGACGCAGTATTTTAGTAGCCCACGGGCGCCTAATATCTTAGGACGGCCCTGGTGCAAATCAGTCTTTGCGTCAATATATATCTGTCCATGGTCCAATGCACACATATATATTCATCGATGCTTTAATCTTTAATCACACCTTTTCCGAAAGACTCCAACTGTCTGAAGATTTGAGCTACCTTAGCTGTGACCATTATTGCTAGCAACGGTAGAAGTTTCTCAACTTTAAGGCGTTTAAAGGATTGGCAAACTAGTGCAACTGGAGAACAGCGGCTGAACGGTCTCGCTCCTTTGACGCCGTAACGGCTAAGGAAGTAATCAACAAATTTGCTGAAAAGCGTAAAAACATAGAACTATGACTTCTGCACAAGCATTATTTTGGAACCATTGATCATGTATGTCAATAGTTAGTAAACTGAATTCTTTTGGTCTATTAAAACATATGTAACTAAAAGTTAGATCAATTTTGAAAGATAATATTTAAAGTTCAGGACTCGACTTATAACTATTTAACCCCCCCCCCCCCTGAAAATATTGCTTGCTACGCCACTGGCGTCAAGGGTGTATGGCTACTATGCTTGTACAATATTTAACTTGGTTACTAACGCAATTTATCATGTAAAAATCTTTTTTCTTCACAGAAATGTAAACGACATCAACAACATCCTGAAATAGAAACTGAAGTCGACCAAAACGTATCCGAGCAGGACAGTGGCAGTCCAGGTCCAAAAAAACACGCTGCACGCACGCTATCCAACCAGACCCTAGCCAAGGACATGCAGGAAGTGATTATCGAGGATAATGGCTTGCTCCGGCAAGCAAGAAACGGAAGCTATGAGCTCATTACCTCATCATCACGGACACCATCTTTTAAGCGTCAGCCATCATTAGGCACCAACAAATCTGGCTCATCCAGCATTGAGCATTGGTCATTCGGTAATCGTCACAGTGTCCGCCACCACCATCATCATCACAATTCCGGAAATGAGGTTTATGTTACGAAAAACACTCGTGTCCATAAGAAGTCATTATCCAACCGTATAACATCCCTTAAGAAGGAGAACAAGACAACGCAGACCCTGAGCATTGTTGTTGGCGGATTCATTGCCTGTTGGCTGCCATTTTTTATCTACTACTTAATTACGCCATTCCTTTCGGAGGAGTCTGTTAGTCGTCCTTTGGCCAGCTTCCTAACGTGGCTGGGATGGTTCAACAGTGCCATAAATCCTTTTATTTATGCATTTTATAGTGTAGACTTTCGTGCCGCTTTCTGGAGACTAACGCTGAAGAGATTCTTTAAAAATTCAACAAAAGGACAATTCCCCAGCAACACGATGTCCATAAGGCGGTAATTGAATAGGGCGCGACGCGATTTAAGGTTTTATTAAATAATTGTTAATTTTTTGTAATGTTTAAAGTAAGGATGTTTAAAAAAAACAATATTTTTAGGAATTTCACGGCAAAACGAATTGTTGGAGAAAATTCGTTTAAGAAAAAAACTAAAACAAAATTTTATATAATTTCGCAGGAAATCCTTCAAACACTTTAAATTTAATTAATTTCTAACAAGGAGACGTCGTCGTTGAGAATCGTCCCTAGAGTCGAGCGAAACAGTCAATATAAGGGATTTGCTTCAAGAAAGTGCTTCTAAGCACCCGCCGGGATTTTGTTGTTTTTGTTGCTGTTGTTGTGTTCATTTCTTGGGATTAACTCGAGAAAATTTTTGGTCTAAAGTCTAAAGTAAATACTACGAGTGAGTGCTGGTAATCTTGGCATTTTATTCATTATTTTTTTTCTGCTTTCATAAATTTTTAGGTTAATTGTAATTTTTTTTATCTTATTCAGGTTAAAAAGAGAATTAGACTAAATAATTTTTTGCTTAGATTAGTTCCAATATAACGACCTACATATGTATGTATATCTTCTGGGATTCAGATAAATTAATATGATACAAAATAAATTGGAAATTACATTGCAAGTCTCGGTAGACTAGGAGTTATGCTCTGTTACTACAAGCCAAGAGGTCAAGGTTCGCATTCCTCAAGAGACCTGGTGCTTTATTTTTTACCATTTTCTTGCCTACATATAATTCTTTCCTACTTACATATCTTCGTTCTTTATAGAAAAATCCTTTAAGTTCAGTTTACATCGCAAAGTGAACGTGAAAGTGCACTTTGAAGCTCTTTCAGAACTTTCTTGTAACAGAGAAAAAGCATACAAATTTCTGGGCGATACCTTTGGGATTTATCCACGGTCTCCACTGGACATTTTTTCTGTTAAGACAGATAGTATGTCTACAAATTGTCCCGTCGAGAGTCTTAACAGTGACAAGGCAAGGTTTTGCCATTTCTGTGTAGACTTAGGGTGGTTCAAAAATGGCAAAAAAATTTCAAAAAAACGTGCACCCCCCTATCTTTAAGTTCAATTAAAATGATGATTTTTGGCGGCAATCGGAGAATTTTTGATTGACACTAACCATTGCCGCCGAGCACATTTCGTTTTAGAGATTTACGATTTTTAAACGATAATAAAAATTTGATAATTCTGTTCATTTACGTCCATTAAACTACCTAGATCGTGGTTTCTATATGGTTTTCGAGGTCGCTGATTACGAATTTGACGTCAAATCGAAGGTTTGACAAATGACAGCTGTCAAAAACGCTGTCAACTATGAACAAAATATTGCATTTTTTTACATTTTTTTCAAAATAACGTGAAATTTCGTGCTATAGAGGGTTTTCGAGGTCGCTGATTACGAATATGACGTCAAATCAAAGGTTTGCAACATGACAGTTGTCAAAAACAGCTGTTAAAAATCGCAAATCTCTAAAACGAAATGTGCTCGGCGGCAATGGTTAGTGTCAATCAAAAATTCTCCGGTTGCCGCCAAAAATCATCATTTTAATTGAACTTAAAGATAGGGGGGTGCACGTTTTTTTGATTTTTTTTGGCATTTTTGAACCACCCTAGTAGACATACATATGTTTGGATATTTTCAAAATGAGAATGGTGGATTTTAAATTAGGAAAGGAAGAAGTTGTAAAATTTATGAATATTATTAAAAGCTATAAGTATTTGTGGAATTTTAAAACGCCACATTATAAAAAATAGCTTCTGTCGCTTCTAATGATTGTAATAATCTCAAAGCATTAGTTTCCTTCTTTTTTTTTTTTTGTTTTCATTTTGAACTTTTCCTGTTTGCGCTTCGAAAAATGAAATGTCATGACATTTTTAGTCCACACTAAAAACCAATCTGGCAAGCAAACATAAATTTGACAGATGTCTTAACAGAAGATATGTCATGTGGAGACACAGCCTTAAACTGGGCTCTATTCTCTTTTCCGATTGTCTCTAAGCATTAGCGAGGAAGCTCTCTATTGTCTCATAGCCGTACACAGTCGGTAGTCTTGAATAAGCACACATGCAAGCATATCAAAGGGATCAGGGAGCGCACCATGCCTGTGAGAGGGATTGTAAAAATTGATAGAATTGTACTGTTTACTTTTAGACACTTAACAAGAGTGTCCTTTCTTAACCTTACCTCCTACATTTATACTACATATATAAATCTCAATTTGCCCTGACCACATAGTAATCAGATTGGCTTAAACCTCTTCACTAATAACTCTAAATTCGAGAGTCGAGTAGGATTAGGTGTTTTTTCACCGGAGCTTGGGATTGAAGTCTCCTTCCGACTACCCGATCACTGCAGTGTATATCAAGCCGAGATTTTAGCCATACACGGGTGGTAGCACGTAAGTTGATACGTAAGTTGATACAATCGACCTCTTCATACAAAAATCTCGAATTTCCTGGATGCCTTGTCACCGCAATATAGAGCGAAACTCTAGGAAAGGAAAGGGTTGGTATGCCTTGGGCCACTTTTAAACTCCAATGCAAAAAGCACACAATGCAACAAGTGAAGAAGCATTGCAGGGATCTTAATAAATGCACCTTGGCGAAAACAACTTGGGCCACTTATGATCTTAGGCGGGCCACGTCACTATTGAGTCTCGGGGGACAAGACCTCTCAATTATAGTGATTCTGCTGACCGGACACTGTTTGATAGAGATGCATGAACCCGCTTAGCTGCAACAATATGGACGAGAGGGAAATTGTGCCCGCTTGCAGAAATCTCGAAGTTTGGCGAAGGAACTAGAGTCCGGGGAAATTAGCAAAAAAAAAACTCCAAAATGGCTGAAAATTCCTTGTGAATTTCTAAGGAAACAATTTCGAAATCCAAAAGATAAAAACATGGCCGTCGAAGATATAGGGGTTTTCCCAAGTTTTCCATGTATCTTGGCCTCTATAGGTCATACAACCACGTGCATCCAAGGACCCAAAATTATGACAATGAAACTCTCTTCAACTTTAGTTCTTACAAAAAAGTTGACCCGATTAACCCTTTGAGAGTTATTCAAGGTCAAAGTTTTCGAAATTCACTTTTTGGCCAAAATTTTCGAAATTTTTTTTGATCAGTCCATACAAAACGTTATTGCATACAAAATGTCCTCTGGTAATTTTTTCGAAAACTTAACCCTTTCGAAGTTATTTCAGGTCAAAGTTTGCAAAAATCAAAAAATCACTCAAAAAGTGTTTTTTTTTCTTGTTTTTTTTTTTTTTTTTTTTTTTTTCGAAAATTGTATTTTGTAGGCAATAATGTTTGATATAAGTAGATGATGAAAAAAAATGGTTTTCGGCCCCTTTTTATGCAGGATAGTCATTCGTGTAAAGCTGGTGGCAGCGGTTTAATTCCGAAGATTTTTCGGGCTATTGGGTATGCAATACGAATGTTCTAGACAGGTTTCTTGTAAGTGTCCGTTCCTTTCAGTTACCTGGTGAAACTGCAGACTGTCCCACTGCCACGCAAGTCAGAATAACTATTACGACTGCTGCTTTTGTTTCTTTCTTGGATTATTATGGTCGTTGGTGTTTGTTCTTGATGTTGTCTATAAGGCTGCCATATTCCGAAAAATCGTTAGTCAAACGCTTTTGAGCACAGACATACGGAAATGACGAGGCATCCGTTGTACGTTTCGACATCGATTGGGGCTCTTCCGTTTAAATAACGTAACATTCATTGCCATCTGTTGGACCGTTTAATCACTTTCGATTCTTAATATTAAGCTTGTTACTAGACATAGCACCACCTGAACACCAGTTTATGACTAGGTTGAAAAGTTTAGTCGAGGTTGAGTTGACAGTTCGACCACCGTGTATGATGTCGAGTTGAGTTCACTTGTTGAAATAGATTTGAACTGAAATCAAAACATAACCACAAATTTTGGTGTGAAATTCGCATTTATAGATACGTAGAAATTCAGAACGAAATAATTGTTTATTCCTGTGCCAGCAAAAACACCGAACACCAAACTATCGCTATAGGGGGACTTCACGGATGGTAAACAAACAAAACATATGTCATTTCAACCCAATTACAACTGAACCCTCGTATATGAAGCAAAATATCAATTCGACCCAGGTAGGAGATCTGGGTGGGGTTGAGTGTACCCAGTTTCAACTCGACCCCCGTTTATTTCTGGGTTGAACCTGGGTGTAACGTAGGCTGAACTATGACTAAGTGACGGGGTAAACGATTTTTTTAAAAGGGTGATTCTAAAACCTAGCTCAGCACATTAAAAAATGGGACCGGCGTTATTGGCACCTCGACGTACAAAAAAGGTCTACTGATAAATGCTGTGGTTAGGTTATAATTGGCCCACCAATATTCCCAACGAAGGCACGTTACAACTATTTTAGATTTATTTATGCAAAAATGTCTTTCAGTGAGAAAGGAGTGTTATTTTGTGGAATTGGTTAGGGACTTATTTCGGAAGCTAAATTTTTTTATAAATTATCGCTAAATTTTTTCGGTAACAATAACAACAAAAATAACGTTTAGAATAGAATTTTCATTAGATTGTGAACACAAAAAAGTTAGTTAGATTTGATTATTCCAATTAAATAGTGCATAGTTAAGCGAAAAATTGTAGCCTTCAAATTTTTGTAGATAAAATAAAAGTAGTTATTGTAGAGGGCTAGATAGGGCAAAATGTAGGGTAAACTGTTAGTATTACTTTTAATAAAACAATAACCACGATAATCTCGGTTAAATATGGTTGAAAGCACTAGTTTACAAAATATCTCCCATCAATAACTCGACTTCAGGTTGTTTCACTTTTTATTTACTATATTTTAAAAAGTCCTCACTCTCATTTCACAAATAGTATTTATTTAATAAAGAAAAATTATTTACCAAAAAGTGATTCAAAGGCGTTCTGTAGTTTATCATTATAAAAATAAACCCGAGAAAGAGAATGTTACAAAAAAAGCACTGTTTAAAAAAACCTACAAAAATAATATTGTCAACTTAGAATGTAGAGTGAATAGATATTTTAAAATGCTTGTTTTTAAATCTAGTCATTTTTTATTTGTAATTTATTTTCATCTCTTAAATATATTTAATAACAAACTTAATTTTATGTTAAAGTTTAAGTGTAAATATTAAGATACAAAAAAAAAATTGTTAGCTTTATATAAACAAAATAGTAAAATTTAATAAAAATAAACAAAAAAAACACACACACAGAATTATTCTAGTCCGCATAACGCTTAAAATAAAATATTTCGTGTTGTTAATTGTAAAATAAAAAAAACAGATGAGATTTAAATGCCAAAACAAAAAAAAACATATTGCAACAAGAGCCAAAGATATGAATATTTTTATGAAATAAATAAATGAAAAAAGTTAGTTTTGTATTTTTTTTTATTTACAACTATTAAAAACTATCTGCAAGGGAACCGGACGTTACTCTAAATTTCAAAAGACCTTATCGTTATTTCACGAGAACTTTATTCGTTAAGGTTATAATTCAGACTGTTCTTAACAATAATCATTTGTTTTTAAGTAACCGAACATAGAAGGCGTAGTATTTGTATATATGTAGGTATTTATAGTTGTGTTAGTAAATGCAATTATATTTATTGTTTTAGTATTGAGTATTGATTTACATATTTAATTTACAACATCCTCGGGCCCGGCAAAGTTCTGCATTTCGAGAGGGTAGAGCAATTGAATTGGCCTTCGTAGTATAGTTCCGTTTGAGAGCCGAATTTCACAGGCTCGTATTCGATTGTCGCGCCCTGGGAAAACTTTATCTATAACAGCCATTTTCCAATGAATTCTAGGAGCAGACCGGTCATGTAATAAAACTACATCTCCTGGTTGTACGTTCGTTATAAAAGATTTTCCCGTGTTATGGAAAGCTCGCAATAGTTGAAGGTATTCGTTTTTCCACCTCTTCGCTAGATAGCTGATACTTCTGGTTTTTATCTGCAATGTTTTCCTTAGTTCTTTCGCTGTTATGTCAGTTGAGCAGTCATCATCACATTGTTGATTTAAATTCCCAAATCCTTTAAGAATAGAATTTGGCGTTAAGGGCGTCAAGTCTAAAGGGTCATCGCTAATATAGGTTAGAGGTCGTTCGTTGACTATATTTTCTGCTTCAATCACCAAGGTACTAAGTTGCTCCAAATTCAATGTCGACCTACCAATCGTTACTTTCAAAATACCTTTAACGTTCCTTATCAGTCTCTCCCAAAATCCTCCCCACCAGGGAGCCCGATCGACAATGAATTTCCATTCAATTCGATTGTAAACCATGAAATTCATAAAAGTTTCATTTTCTATGATTGCTGCCAATTCTTTAACTTCGCGTGACGCACATTTAAAAGTTTTCGCATTGTCTGAGTATATTGTGCTAGGAATTCCCCTTCTGGCTATAAAGCGTCGTATTGCAAGCAAGCAGCTTTCTGTTGTAAGACTCAGAGTCATCTCTAAATGAATGCTTCTAATTGCAGCGCAGGTGAAAATAAGAAAGTATATTTTAAAAGGTGGATCTCCCTTTTTATCTTTGACATACAGTGGGCCGGCAAAATCGATGCCTACAGCACCGAATGGTCTTACTAGCCTTAAACGATCCTTCGGCAATGGGGCAAATGGTTGTGTTAATGGTTTCACATGAATTCTTCGACATGTTCTGCATTTCTTAACAGCTTTCTTGATTAATTGTCGTCCTCTTATGATCCAAAATCTTTCACGTAACTTAGTTAAAGTTAGATTTACTCCACTATGTAGGGTACGTTGATGAGCGTCGTCAATAATCAGCTTCGTAATATAGCAATCCGGTAGGATGATTGGGTGCGAGTTGTTCATAGTTTCATCGAGTAAGTGCAGGCGTCCACCAACTCGTAGCATTCCATCGTCATCGACTATAGGATTTAAATTAAAAATCTTGGATGAGCTGGAAAGATTTTTGCCCATCTGAAACGAAACAATTTCATTAGAAAAGTGGGTAATTTGAACATACTTCAACCAGTATATCTCTGCAGCTTTGATTTCACGGGTTAATAGAATCTTATTTGTGGGTGATTCTATCTTGTGATGCACTCGGTTGACAAATCTTAGAACATATCCAGTCACTCGTAGTAAACGCCTCCAACAGCTAAAATTCTCAAACATCAACACTGGCACTCGTTCGCATGTTGAAATCTCCGTTGATAACAAGGTTGCTAACACTATTGGTAGATGCGACAAATTTTCGTTTTCGATAGGCCACTCTGTTTTTCCTTTTGATAGCCACTCCGGTCCTTGGGCCCATTTTTCTGTCCTCATTAGTTGTGCTGCGGTCACTCCTCTTGTTAAAAGATCCGCCGGATTCTCCATTCCAGGGCAATGTCGCCAGTCCTCTATGTTAGTCAATTCTCTGATTTCATTCACTCGATTAGAAACATAAGGCTTCCATTTCTTCCTATCACCTCGTATCCAATGAAGCGTTATTTTTGAATCAGACCAGAAGAAGAATTTTCCAATAGATATATTTAACGATTTTGTTAAATAGAGCTTTAATCTAGCAGCAATTAAAGCTGCTGTTAACTCCAAACGTGGAAGCGTAATTTCGAGATTTTCGTTCTCCTTAAGCGGTGCCACGCGACTTTTCGCGCATAAAAACCTAACAGAGACATTTTTGCACAAATCTTCGTTTCTAATAAAAGCAACAATACCATAAGCTCGCTGGCTGGCATCTGCGAATATATGGGCCTGTATATTACTTACTTGGCTGGACAGGTAAACATTGCGAGGTATGAATGCTTCATTTAATAACAAAAGTTCGTTGACATAGCATTTCCAACGTCTCCTTAAATCATCTGGCAAAGGAATATCCCAATCCAACTTGAACTTCCATATATCTTGAAATAGAATTTTTAATGCAATTGTAACAGGACCGAGAGCTCCTAATGGATCATATATTCTGGATATCGTTTGCAGTACGCTCCGCTTAGTTCCTTCTTGAGCGCCATTTACAAATTCAACTAGCGAATCTAGGCAGGGTGATATTTCGTCACTAATGGTATTCCACCTTATTCCTAACACCTTTTGCTCCACTGGTATTTCGGTATCATCAAATATTTTTCGCACTTCCACAGCATTGCTGTTCCACTTTCGTAAACGCATTGATGCTCGTTGCATTAATTCCTTTCCTTCGGCATAAATTCGTTTTGCAGATTCTTCGTTATCGGTACTAAGTATGAGATCATCCATATAGAAAGAATTCCTCAGAATAGAACAAGTTTGCGAAAAATTCTTAGCTTCCGCATCTAAATGTTTTAATATAGCAGCAGAAAGCAAAAATGGGCTTGATCTGACGCCGAATGTCACTCTTGTCATTCGATATGTTGAGAAGGTTGGCAGATTATTAGTTGACTCTATTGCTTTCGAAAACCATATAAATCGGTGACTGTCACGATCCTCTTCCTTCAAAGAAAGTTGTAAGAAAGCCTTTTCGATATCTGCTATAATACCAATTTTTCCGAATCTGAAATTTAAAATGATTTTCAAAATGTCCGGCAACAAATTTGCACCAGTATGTAAATGATCATTTAGTGAAAGAGCGGAATGTGCATGGGAAGAAGCGTCAAAAACGATTCTCAGCTTTGTTGTTGTTTTATCCAACCGGTAAACAGGTCGATGAGGCATATAATATTGATTCCTACCTCCTTCCTCATTTGACACCAACTCAGCTACTCCAGACTGTATCATTTCATTCATTGCCTGGTCATAATCTAATAAATTTTTCGGATTTCTCGATAATTTTCGTAATAATGATTTCAATCTGTTAAAAGCAATTTCCTTGTTTATTTCAAGAGTGACATTTAAGCCCTTCCATGGCAAACTCGCCTCATATCGTTCATTTCTTTTAACTATGCACTTTTGCTGTAACTCGGATGTCATTTCGTTTTGTTCAAGTGCATCTGGTTTTATCCCTAATACATCTAATTCCCAAAGTTTAGATAAATTACTTTCGTCCAGCACAGTAGATGCTAAAACAGGAGAAACTTTAGTACCTTTACTCATACTCATACTTACTGGACATGCGCCATGTAATGTCCACCCAAATATTGTCTTAACAATGGACAATCCATCAGTTATCCTTTTTATATCTGTGGTTGTTACTTTCCAGAAATAATCTGCGCCTATTAATAAACTTAAGCCATCTTCTACGTCACAATTACCGTAGTTGACATCTGCTAAATCCAAATTATCAAAGAGAGTTGCGTTTTCATTTGGCACCGGCAAAACATCAGCACATATTATTGGCACAACGATGGCAGTGACACAAATTTCATTAATTTGATTTTTGTCTTTTAATTTCACCGACACTAATCTATATTCTTCAAAGTTATTGACACTAGCACTTCCGAAAGGTAATATGTTCATTTTTACAGTACCGACGATAGGCAATTTCAATTTATTTGCTACACTTTCCCGTATATATGTTCGTTGACTTCCGCTATCAATAATTATCCTCACAAAAATTTTGGCATTCGATAAAGGCGAAATAGCAAATACTCGCGCCGTTTGCAAAAATACATCAATCGGTTCGTTTGATTCACGGTACGTACACAGACTTACTGTCTTCGCTTTATTATTTAAATTCAATTTTTCGTTTAACACGCCGTTCGATGTTTTTGCCTTGTAAGTCGGATCGCACATACAAGTAGCATGTCTACCAGAGCATTTTTTGCAAACAAGATTTTTATACCGGCAAAATTTAGATCTGTGACCCATACTAAGGCATCGAAAACACATGCCATTTTTTCTAAGCAATTCTTTCTTGCTTTCTATCGTCAACATTCCATCATCGCAATCCCTTGTAGCGTGTTCCTTTGATTTGCAAAACTGGCAAAAATGCATATCGTTCGTTGTTATCAAACCAGCAGCGGTAGTAGGAGCATGTCTCGTTCTAGCAGCGTGTACTGGCTTCGTGGTTTCAGTCACTCCAGCTCGTTCTAAAGATTCGACTTCGCATTTTAAAAATTTTAGGATGCTTTGTAATTCTGCATCACCCCTAGACAATACGGAACTAGAAACGGCTGATGCTGATTCACCTTTATGATCATCGAAATTCTGTGATATAAATTTTTGTTCTTCTTTGTCATGAAGGCGATGATACTCAATTCTCAGCTCGATCGGAAAAGCTTTGAGGAGGATTGTTTTTAGCATTATGCTATAATGCGCTGTGGGAACATTCAATGCTTTCAGTGATCGTGTACCTGATACCACATTATTGTAAAGGCGGCGAAGTCTAGCAATGTCGTTTCTGCTATGGGGATGCGGTAGTGCCATTAGCTGCTGCACAGTCATATCAATTAATTTTTCAGGTTTTCCATATTCTTCTTGCAGGAGGCTGATAGCACTATCGTAGCATTCGTCTGACGGCGTGAAGCCTTCGATCGTTTTTTCGGCAGCTCCCGTAAGAACGGTCTGCAGATAATGGAATTTTTCTACACTGGAAAGATTTCGATTTTCATGTACAGCAGTGCGGAATTGTTGCCAAAATGAAATCCATTCTTTATGATCTCCAGAAAACTTTTTAAGTTTTAGACGTTCTAATTTTGTGCAGATCTCTTTTGTTGGCAATAATTTAGATTCTGTTGCGGTGGGCATTCCATGAAGTTTATTTTGAACTTTACTTAATCGCACTTTAAGGCGGCTAATAACGTTGATTGCAGTGTCTTCGTAGTCAGCAATTTTTTCATATTCGCGTTCAATTTCATCTGATTTTAATAAGTTCTTTTCACGCATCTCGTTATTAACGCTGCACAAACTTTCATGCGCCGTGGTTAAACGTTGTAAATATGATTGTAGTTCTTCTTCTATGTTATCAAAATCAGCACTTTCATTATTAATCTGCGAATCTGGGCTTTTTAGGAAATCGAGCGCGGCTTTGGAAAGGCGCGTTATTTGACCACGATAAGAAGCACGTGCAGTCGATTCTAAACTCATTGTTGTAAGGAAAATGTCCGTTTGAGCCCGAAAAATTGCACCCACGTTAGGAATAGATATATGTATTCTCGCGATCGTTATTAATTAAGGCAAGAGTTCCCGGGTTTCGGCACCAAAATATTAAAAACTATCTGCAAGGGAACCGGACGTTACTCTAAATTTCAAAAGACCTTATCGTTATTTCACGAGAACTTTATTCGTTAAGGTTATAATTCAGACTGTTCTTAACAATAATCATTTGTTTTTAAGTAACCGAACATAGAAGGCGTAGTATTTGTATATATGTAGGTATTTATAGTTGTGTTAGTAAATGCAATTATATTTATTGTTTTAGTATTGAGTATTGATTTACATATTTAATTTACAACAACAACTAGCTGGACCCGGGATGACTCCGTTTTGCTCATAAAGCCTGAACTACATTGAAAACCAGTGCAGTGTATCACTGTGCAGTATGTTGTAGTGGTTTTTTTTAGAGAACGCGTGGTAAAAGACATTGAATAAGCAGTGTTGATTGACATTGACTGTTCATTCATATATAGTCATTTGTCATTTTTTTGCAGTCCCTGTGACTTTTGTTGTATAGAAATTCCTTATTTCTCTGTAATTCTATCAATTTTTCTTCATCCATTTTGACAACAATCGCATTTCAATGTAGTTCAGGCTTAACAGTTGGCCACCAGGCGGCTAATTTGTCGTTCGCGTTGACTTTTAGTTATTTACAGTTTTCGTGACATTTCACACGATCACAGTGGTCTGAAATCCCCAAAACCTGGACAAAATTAATTTACTACCGTAAGAAAAATTATTTTTTTATGAAAATCGGTATATGGGGGTTTTCGCGGTCGCTGAGGAAGAATCCGTTATCAGATTTTCAAAAAACAAAATGGCGGATCCAATATGGCGACCAACTTTAAGAAAAATCAAGCAAATTTGATGAAAATCGGTATATGGGGGTTTTCAGGGGCACTGAGTAAGAATTCGTTATCAGATTTTGAAAAGCAAAAAAAAAACAAAAACAAAATGGCGCATCCAATATGGCGACCAACTTTGTTCATATTTAATTGAATTGAATGAAATTATGCAATAATGGCTGTTCGGAGTCGCTAATTATTAATCCGTCATTAGATTTTTACTAAACAAAATAGTGGATCCAATATGGCGGCCAATTTTGTTTTTTTGAATTGAATGAAAATCTGTATTAAGGACGTTTTGTGGTTGCTCAGTAATAATTTTTAACGAAAATGTACTAGAATTGTTAATGAAAATAAACTTTTTTTATTTAATTTAACAATTATTAAATTAATTTTAGACGCAAAACTTTTTTTCAAGTTCAAATACATTAGGATTTATTTGTTGCAAAGATTTGTTATAAATACTTTGTTATAAAGATGAAAAAAAGTTAATATATAGCGCCTGAATAGGACGTTCAAAACTATACGTTGAGCAAATATGTAGTATATCGTGAATTTTTCTATTTCTTGTTAAGGGGTGCCTTTTCCGACACTGCGACCTATTTATTTGGCCTATTGTCCCATCCCCGTCTTTAAAAACCATCAAGGTTAAGGCTTCTAATATAGCTTAAAACTGATTTAGGATTTCTGTCCCAAATCTCCCTGGGGGTAGGGAAGTCACGATGGAGGAGGCTCAATCTCTTCCTCGCTGTAGCCCCACAGTCGCACAACAAGTGCTCCGGGAGCTGCTCCGCAGAACCGACAGCTACAATCAGCCACCAGACCTATTTTGTTTAGATGGTAGTTAAGCGAACAGTGGCCTGTCAAGAGCTCTGGTATTATTTTTAGCTCCCACCTGTTAGGATGTTAAAGTTCGCCCGCTTTAGCTTTATCGATTTGGATGAATCTTTTAGCTTGACGAGCACCCTGGGTGTTTGTCCAGCTATGAAGAAACAGCTGGTCGACCCAATTTTTGATGGCCGTTCTAACGTGGTAGCTTGCTAAGCTACAGAAAGGTTCCGGACCGATAGGTGATGAGTTTGCTCCTACTTTAGCCAGGCTGTCGGCAATTTCATTACCAATTCGTGACCCGGAATCCACATCAGCGTGACACTGTTGTTCCTGCTGAGGAATTTCAGTGATCGGGGACAATCCAGGACAGTCTTTAATGACACCCTGTGAGATTTAATGGCCAGCAATGCAGCTTGACTGTCGGAGAAAATAACAATGTTAGAGCTATTTGGAGCTCTATTAATACAAGTCTGAGCAGACACCTGGATGGCAAGTACCTCGGCCTGAAACACAGTGAATCTAGTGCCCAGAGCCATGGATATTTTGGTCTATCGTGGATAGAATGACATGGAGCAAGCAGGAGCAGCTGATTTTTTTATATGTTTTGCAGAGATGATTAATAAACAATTACATGCGTATTTCGTAGTGGAAGTCGGTGGAAGTTTGTACTTATCAATTTATAAACCGAATCGTTAATCAAATCACCACAATTTACAACATATTTGATCATAAATAAACAATACAATTATTTATTTATGTTCATTTTAATAACACAGTATAATTGTACTTACTCTTGGGAGAAGAAACCTTTTTACAGAAAAGGAAACGGGCAAACGTACTGCAATCTACACGCAAAAACGTGACACGTGCTTTTGCTCCGAGAGAACGTGCTGCGTGTAGCGTGTTCGACACTCACTTTCCAAATGGAATACAACAGATTTCGAACATCTGCCTCTTGCCAAGGGCCTTGAAATACTCCAGGGGGACCACTATACCTAGCCCACGTGAAAAAAGTCCCTAAATATAAACTTTCGTTTTGGTACTTTTGTCCAGGTTTTGGGGATTTCAGACCACTGTGCGATGGTCGAATTTTGTTTGGTAATGGTGCATCCATACTACGTGGACTTAGCTCATGCGTGCTTTTGTCTGAGGCCGTACGGCCCCTAAAAAGCCACTCAATATATTCAAACGTTATTCAACTGAATCATTATGTTTTATTTGGTTTTGCAAATGCAATTGAAGCTAATGTAGCATAACCTCCCAGCGGGAAAAATTGTGAGCAGTTCCAAAGGGAGGGAAGTTGGAGGGCTCTCAATGGATTCCCAAGGGAGCATTAATGGAGTTATTTAAGAAATTGAATAGGCCAAGCTCAAAACTTAAAATTGTATTGATGCGATGACTCACTATTATACTGAAAACGTAAAATTACTGAAAAATTCTTATGGTACTTTAATGTAGACCTCTACTGTAGATATTTAAAAAAGCTCTATAATGCTCCTTTTTGTCTCCAACTACATCGTTGCAGGAGTGCTCCTATGGGAGCTCAAATGGAATACTAGCCTAGGCGGACATCTAATGTTAACAAATATATGGAGAGGGAGCGGAAAGGGAGCACTCCATGCTTCCATGGGAGTGCTCCTCCATTGTCCTTAGAGCACTCCATTTCCCACTGGGCTTGACTGAATATTCAAAGTATAAAATTCTATAAACATTAATAGAAATGAACTCGTTCATCATTCGGAGCATACACAAATAAAGCAGATGGTTTGCAGGCACGTGAGCACGCTACATACAATTGGCCATGCGAAAAACATGGATTCGAAATTTCGTAGCATTAGGCTGCTTACACACCAAACTCGACATCGACACGACACGACGAAATTCGACAACATTTTTCTGTCGCGACACACATCTATTCTTATCATTAAGCGTGTCTATTCACACTGAATTCGACATCGACACGACACGACAAGATTTTTTGTTGTGACACCCATTTATTCTTATTATTAAACGAGTGTATTCACACTGAATTCGACATCGACACGACACGACAGAACTCGACAGAACTCGACAAGGAAAAAAACTGTTACCGACGAAGGGCTTCACATTCAAATCAGTTTATATCCACTGAAGGCGACACGAGGAAAAACGTCGAACGACGACTTTCGACACGTCGAGTACTTATGCAGTGACTTTCGTTGTGTCGAGTGTCGAATTGTGTCGAATCTCCGTACACACTGAATTCAACATGACACGACATGAACTTCTTGTTCATTAGGTGTCGAATTTGGTGTGTACGAATATTCGACAAAAATTTTTTTGTCGATGGACGTTTTGTAATGTCGTGTCGATGTCGAGTTTGGTGTGTAAGCTGCCTTATGATGACCGAACCGTCTTTGACTGTCGTCAAATTATGGAATAAAAACCCAGGTATGTCCAAGGAATTCAAAAACTCCGTCGGATAATTCTCGTCATCATCTTGATTAATGGTGGAATCAACTGATTTGTATGACACTAAATCTCCGGCAATTTGCAATTGCATAAATGTTACGTAAGCATTTTTTTTGTTGATCATTCTCAGCAATGGCATCTTAGACAGAGCCGCTTCTTGCAGCGCATCACGGTCGTATTGATGTTCACAGTTCAGTTCTTGATCGAACGCATCGTGCATGGGTCGTTTCGCCGCAAGTCCTTCGTTATATATTTCGTTACATATTGCCATTTCTGGATTGTGCAATGTATTTCGTAAGTGATGCCATATGTCTTCGCACATGTTGTCCTTGTATTTGGTCCACAATACATTCAAGAAAACAGCATTCGATGTGGCTACGGAATCAGTGATTGTTTGGTCCCATTGGAATCGGCCTCCAACAAGCTCTAACGCTGACACGCCTCTCGAAATGTTTGACAAAGATGATCATTTACCGTTCGTACATGTGTGATTTTGGGCCACGTACGTTAATAAACAGCAAGCGCAATAGAAGTACTCAATATTCGATGGATGACCGCTCGTTGCGCGGCAGTTACCAATGTAGCGTTAAGTGGGAAACTGTAGGATGTCGTACGAGAATAAACATCACATCGCCTCGTTGGTGTTCAGATGTCGGCCCATTTGATATTGGTCGGCCCATTTGATATTAGAATGACAACACGCAACGTTTACGTGGGCATTAAAAATCCGGACAGCAATGGACAATGCGGCACAACAAACTCATTTCCGACCTCAATCTCTTGACTCTGACGATGATAATTACTTGACCCCTGGGCTTTCATCTGCAATGTCACTGAACAAAGTTTTATTTGTTTACCAAGATGCCAGCCTCTTCTGGTAGTGAAGAATCCTAGACTTATACATTCTTATCCAATGTATATAAATCCCTGATTTCGGCTTCTCCTTACCATCTTTCCAAAAAACACCTTGTTGGTCTACTCTTAACCGATAGCTTGGAGAGCTTCAGGATATACTATGTTCAATGTTTTTCCGATTCAATTCCAATTTCCGATTTCCCAACTTTAAACAATCTATAACAGTTAACCGGGAAATGACACTTATTTGACAATTTTCGTCAGCCATTTTGGCCTCGCAATTTTGAATTTATAAGTTTTGATCATAAATTCGTTTTTTTATGTGGCACACTAGAGGCTTAGGGAAAGTCCCTTTGTACTGTCGACAATCTATTTTTTCCGTATACACCGTCGAACAGCAGCTCTAGCCGGAAGATAGAGAGAAGAGAGAGAGAAAGAAGAGAGGAAGGAACTGTCACAACCTGGCCGCGATATTTTTTATTCCACCTACTCTCAACCATTTCGCGACTCTGACATCGGGGCATCAAGAACAACTCGCTGGAGTGTTATGCCTCCTGAAACTAGTTGAATCTAATCAACCAACCGATGGCATGCGCTAGGTGGAGCGGGAAAAGACTAGGGAAGGCTATGACAGAAGGAATGTAAAGAGGGAAGAAGAGGGAAGGGAAGTTATGTAGGTGGGAAAGTGGAAAAGGCGAAGGACCCTGGGGCTGGCCTGGATTCGAACCCGGGACCTCTAGGACAGCAGTCAGGCGCCTTTCCCCTAGAGCCTGTTCGAATCCAGGCCAGCCCCAGGGTCCTAGACTATCGAGGCACCAAACGACCTTAAAAACCCCTATACCCATTTTCATTGGAATCGGAAGAAAATTGGCGAATTCCACCGTATTTCCGCGGCCATTTTGAATTTTGGTCATATTTCAGCGACTATTTTGAATTTTTCAAAACTGGGCTTCGAGGTGCATCATGAGAGATCCCACGGACTTTCATGAAAAATTTCGAAGCTCTGCAATAATTTTTAACGAAGCTCGCAATGACAGCGCCATCTAGGAGTGTCGTTAAAAAAAAAATGAAAACCTTATGTACTTTCTGTTAATGTAAATAGCACATGGCTAAAATTTCATTAAAATCGGTTGCACGGTGTAGGATCCTATTGCAAACATACGGACATACACACTTTATTGTTGTTGTTTAGTTTTCTGAAATTATCCAATGTTCTCTGCAATTTTCTTAACTTCTCTTTCCGTAAGAACCTTCTACAAAGTATTAGAAAACTTAAAAAAAAAGATGAATGAAACCGGTAAAGTGGTTGTCAAGTTATGGCGTGACCAAGGGAAACAAGGATTCATTTTTATATACTTATATAGATCTAGGACTAAATTACAAAAACAAACCCTGAATTTTTGTGGTTGATGATGTCGACTGTTAGCCATTACAAATGTGGGTCTAATCGCATTGAGTTCGTGGTTTCAATAGCTGAAATGGGTTGTTCCATGACTAGGGGAAAACAGTGGCTGATATGAGTCCTATGTAGAGTCCATGGCCAAATGTAAGGTCTACAAACAAATCAATGCTATTTAACCACTAGAAGTCCTAATGTTCAGGGAATGAAATTGAAATGCTGATTGATGAAGGAATTCCAATGATTGATTTTAATCAATTGGTAAGTAGCCACATTCAGAGTGCTGCTCTGTGAAGCATGTGTAATGTAAGTGCTAGATACCATTCAAAAGGGGAATTTTAATCGGATTTGTAGTCCTTTATCTTGTATATTCTTTAAGGATTAGGAGGTAAAAAAAAATTCTTATCTTTATTTACAAGAACGATTTTGATAGTAACAAACTCTTTAATAACGCTTCAGGCATTTTTTGATAAGGGGCTTACTTTTTACATCATTCGTGGTGATACAAGGACATTGTTAAAATTCTCTCCTTAAATATTTTGAGAATCTATTCAAAGGATATAAATTTCAGTTTGGGCGAAGTGCATGCCAAGAAGACAGATTGCATCCTTGTGTGCATGCAGAAACTTTTAAAGGTCTCTCACTTAATCTTCTAAGGATAAAACAGACTTTGTGGACACAACGAGGTAAGATATTGCATTAAACACAAATTCTTGGGTAAAAGTTCTGATTATGATAAAGTTCAGCGAAGGGATTTAGTTTGTTGTTTAAGTATTGTTCGACGTTGCTCCAAACCCTTATGTTTGGATGACCAGTTCCCCCTGGACGGGAATCTGATCCGTCTGGATTCTTCTCAGTTAATTAGTTAGATGGTGTCCTTAGTTGAGTTTTAGTTTACATAGATGCCTCTTATTTTGTATATCTATTATTTTTGACTTATCTTAAATTAGTTGAAGAAGAAATTGAAAGTTGTAAAGAAGATCTAAAATATATATGTATGTAGTACTAAAATCAGTGAATTGAATTAGAATTAGTATTCGAAAAAGAGGATAAAAATCCAGTAATCCTTCCCGGGCTAAAACATGTTCTAATCTCTCTTGCAAAATAGAATAGGTCCTCATAGGCCATTATATACCAACGCAATGCCAATGAACAACTGATCAAATTTTTACACAAAGGTGCTGGTTTATCACGACCAGCTAAGTGCTTGCGCTCCACTATGTGCGTGTCGAGCCCCACTACCATCGGGGGTCTAAAACCTCACAGCTACGCTCCCCGCTACACTCTAGCCTCGCCGCTCCACTATGTTTTCACCCATAGAGGAGCGGCGAGCGTAGCGTGGCAAGCCAAGAGGTTTGAGTAATCTTTAGTCAGTAAAATGTCGTCGGACAGTGATGACGATATGTTATACGAGAGCAGTGCGCTTAAAATCGTTACAGTTGTAGGCGGTTTTAGATCATGTGCAGTGCACCCCTTGAATTCAAATCGCAGGGAATTGGGAGAGTTTCACCACCTTTTTCCACAGTTAAAACAATTTCCGGACCGCTTTTTCCAATACGCAAGAATGGAGTACAGTACGTTTGAGTATATATTAAACCTGATCTCTCCTCATATGGAGGTGCAATATACGAATTTCGTAAAGCAGCCGATTAAATATGATGAGAAGCTACTTATTACGCTAAGCATTGAATACCGCGCAGCAGACTTTCGACAAGAGATAGGAGTTGAAGGTACACACATTGGCTGTGTTCCAAAATAGTACACAGTATACCGGCCAGTGGTAATGTCGTCTGAAATCGAACCCGATTCGAAGCCAGTGGCGTAACTAGAATTTTTGCGTCCGGGCAGAGAATATTTTGACCCCAACGCCTCCCCTTCCCTCCCGCCCTGCTATGCCGACCGAATTATTGGGCCGATACAACCCCGAATTGTTACAAAAACGGCCTCATTTGGCGAAGAAGAAAGTGCTCATCCACCATGACACTGCATCGGCTCACACCTCCACCGTCGCCACGGCCAAATTGGTCGAATTAGCCTAAGAACTGCGTATTCTCCAGATTTGGCCCCCTGCGACTTCTTTTCGTATTCAAACTTTAAAAAGTCCCTCGCCGGGCCGAAATTGGAGTCAAATGGGGAATGCCACCACGGAGGCATACTTTGCCGACCTCCAGAAAACGTAATTTTCGGACGGGTTAAAGAAGTTGGAGCATCGCTAGGTCAAGTGTATCGAGCAAAAAAGAGACTATGTTGAGAAATAAATCGCCACTTTTCCAAAATTTTGGTTTTTTCTTCTAGTCTAAGTACTTATAGGACTTGTACTTATAGTACTTATCGCCCTCGTATATTCTTGTTTTGGTTAAGGGCTAATTCTGAATTTTAGAAGTTTTCATCGATTTCCTTCCATTGATAGAAAAATCAGCAGAAGGAATTGCTGAAGTTATCACGACGAAACTAGAGACCGATGATGAACTAGAGGCCTCAACTATGGTTGGAATGCACCCAGGTGTTCAACATAGAATTCTCGACTTGAATGAACAAGCCGTATTCGCCCCTTTTGATAATCATACGTTGAATTTAGTTGGGGTGTACGCAAATATTGTTCGATTCAAAGATTGTTCACTTTTTATTCCTCTTCAATCCACAGATGGGACCTTCTCAAGAAATACGTCAACATAACTGTCAAAAGACATTGTGAGACCAGGTAGAGTTCACAACCTGACCTGTAAAACCTGTTTCAACGCAACTGTATGAAATCATATCTGCACTGGAAGATTTAAGAGATACTGTCATTGAGAGCGACGATACAAGAGGCGAAGCGATGCAAAAATTAAAAATTTAAATGCCGAACTGTCGACCTTATGAAAACATAACCAAAACATATTTGTTTGTCGTCATGTTTCGCTTAATTTAATGTGTTGCAAGTAACTTTAGGTCCATCAATATGCAGTTGGAATCAATATATAAAAAGGCTTCCACTTTAATTTATTGCACTTTCCGACACCCTATCGATCTCGACTTGTTGATTTAAAGGCCACTCTTTCGCTTCGTGTAACAAAACAAAAATCAATTTTCCATCCGTTGTCAACTCGCAACAACCGAAATGAATATTTCGTGATAAATGATAAAAGTGTTGCAATCCTACAATTCACAGCAGTTCGGCCCTCTAAATTGAAGTGGTTTTAATGTATTTGCTTTAGTCTTGCTTACAATTGATTTCCAATTTATCGGTATAAAGTGAATAGGATCGTGTTTAAAAGGTTTTTGTGGTTTAAGTTTTGTTTAAAAATCCTTGTCGGATAGGTACTTTTATTGTCTAAAGGGATTCAATAAATAAATCAATAATAATCCAAATTCAGAAGTACCCGCGACGAAATTTTTGGTACTAGCTTCATTATTACCTGATGCGGCATCACAATTTTTACTCCTATCGCGTGAGTGCTCGTATGACGCTTGATCTTGACCCTTTTCACCCAAGCCGATCTGCAAATTTTTTGTGAATTCCACATCCAATTTGACCGTGTATACGTGGGCCTTTAGCCTGTTACACAATCCATCCTCCAGGGTGAAATTTTTGGTTTAATATTGGGCTCAAACTTCAATTGGAAATTGAATATCAATAAAGTTTTAATCCACATTATTTTAAATATTCCAACTGGATGGCTTCCTTGCGGATTCCAGTCAAAGGCGTGTATGGAATCTAGAATCTCGTTCTCGAGTCGCAGGGGGCCAGCAAACACATAATCATCCGCATAGTCGGGATCCTTTAGGCGGTCTAGTAATCCCCATTGTATGCCACCTGTTCTACTATCTAGATCGTTGATAAGGATGTCATTTATTACTATGAAAAAAAAGTAATGGTGACAGTAGGCATCCTTGTGGTACTCTTGAGCTCCCCTCAAAGCTGTTGAATAAGTTTCCCCTGTGAAAAACTCTAAACTTGGAACTGATAGATCTTTCATCAATTCAATTATTTTGTCCGACAGTCTACGTTGCCATAAAGCTCGCTATACCAAGTTCGTATTAACCGAATTGAACGCTTTCTCATAGTCTATGAAATCAAGGTAAAAAGGGAGTAGTAATTCAATAGACTGCTCCACTATGACCATCCAATGGCGGTGAAGCTCAAATCGAGCCAAGTTTGAAGGTTTCTTGCAGCAGTTCTCCAGTTCCGAATGTTGAGCATTGTCTCTGCGCCAGCCGTCATAGAGTCCATCCATCTCCTCCTGGGTCTACCTACTCGTCTATTTACAGAAATTTCTGCCACCATGAGCCGTTTTGGAATACGGTTATCGTTCATCTTGATTATGTGGCCGGCTAGTCTGAGTCTGTTGCTTTTTATAAACCTTGAGAATTCTGGATTGTTAAAAATTTCATACAACTCGTTGTTGTATCTCCTTTGCCATATTCCATTCTCTCTCGTTGGGCCTATTATGCATCTGAGAACTTTCCTCTCAAAGCTATTGACTCGTTCCTCTGTACTGGGTCATAGTCCAAGTCTCGCTGCCATAGCCTTGAAGCTTTGTAAGCTCGGTAGCCTAGGGAGTAAGGTGTCTGGCTACCATCCCAGAGGTCCCGGGTTCGAGTCCCGACAGTGCCACGGTCATTCGCCTTTTTCACTTTCCCACCTACATAACTTTCCGTAGTCTTTCCTCGCTCCACCAAAGCGCATGTCATCGGTTGGTTGATGAGATTCAACTCGTTTCAGGAGACATAACACTCCAGCGAGCTGTTTCTCGATGTCAAAGTCGCGATAATAATGGTTGGAAATAGGTGGACTAAAAATATCGCGGGTAGGCTGTGGCAGTTCCTTCCTCCCCGACTAGAGCTGCTGTTCGACATTGCACTCTATATGAAGAAAATAGACTGTCAACAGTATAAAGGGCTTTTCCTGAGACTATTCTTTCAATTAAAAAAAAAGGGGGGGGGGGGTAATTCTTAAGGGGTACCCTTCGACAATTTTTACGGTCCTAAGAGCTCGTGAGTTTGTTGAGCGCAATCACGGTAATAATTTTAATTTTCCATCGCAATGGCGCCACAAATTGATTAGTAGTCCATATCCTTAATTGGAGCAGTACATGATCGTAAAACTTATTTCTAAAATTATATTAGCATTTTAGTATCACTTATTTGGAAAATTAATGTTTATTTTCCCGCATTTTGCGTGAAGGACGGGAAACCACCATTAAAAACTCCTTGATGTTGACTCACTTTAATGTTTATTTTCAGCAATTTAATCCCACGTGAGAGCAGTAATTAATGAAAACCGAATCTTATTTCGTGGGAATCCTTCTCCTGCCACCTTGGCTGTACCAATAAATATTTAATTCAGTAATCTGTTAGTACAAACATACGGGATTAATCTTGCCCCTATCCTCCCTTCACAGGTAAGGATATTAATCCGATCAGAGACCAATTTTTCTCTCGGCTACCATGCACGGAACATCCTTTAGATTCTTTACTCTTAATTACGCAGCGGTAAGGATGGCAAAAAAAAAACTATTCCACCAAAATTTATTACCATCAACTTGAGCAAATGTTTAGTCACGATACACATACACCTTGCCCAGGTGATCTAGGGCCCTGGCAATGATGAAAGTAATTATTGTGAACGTGTGCTTTATTATGGGTTAAAATTTAGTAATTAACCTCCCTTATCGTTGCCGGCCAATCTAAGGATCAGTCTGTGGCTATAAAAATTCCTGGGTGTTTTTTTATTGACTCACTCCGGCTAATGAAGAAATCGAAGGGTGGGGGCGGGTTTCAATTCGCATTCGCTTATTTTTACGCGTTCGTGTTAAAAATATTGCTCAGCCGCTACGCAGGACATTTGGCAACACCCAAAAAGCCAGGATAAATGACGTGACAAATTCCGGGAAGTTGACCCTAAGGTGAAAAGTTCATCATTCTGGCTAAGTTGTATGTGGGCGGCCATAAAAGCGCCCCTCTCTGTTTTCGTTATATTTTTTTTGTTATTGAAGATTGATGTTTAAATTCGCGGCGAGTGGGCGGCGAATTAGGGGATGACTTTAATACCAGGAAATGGCTTACGATGATGCCTTTTAATAGGGGATGATAAAGTGAAATATGAGCACAGCACTGAGATTCCAGCATTAAGATAATTATTATTTGGACAAAATGCTTCGTGGGAATTCTTCTGGCGGGCAAGAGGGCGCTTAGTGGTTTTTGGCGGGGGTGGAGGTGTGTCTTGTTGATGGAGGAATCGTAAACATGTAATAAGCAATTATGATGGGGATGGCAACAGGCACGTATTTTGGTAATAAGCTTGTTGATTTTTAGGAAATTTGAAAGGGATGTAAAAATTTTAGAACGTGGAGTTTTGTAGGGAGGTTGAAACAAGCGATAAGGAATTTTGGTGACAACACAACAAGGCAGCACTTTTCAGTTAAAACCCCTTGTTTATTTTCGAGTTAATGCTATAAATACGGTCATAAAAGGCCACAGGTAAAAGATCTCGCAGCAAAAAGCGTGAAAGGAACAAACATAGACAACATGTTTGCCAAATTATTCGAGAGCTCTCGGGAAAGGACTCTGCTAGCAGCTTGGGAGTCATAGTGGGGAGTCAAATGGTAGTAACGGCCTCAGGGACCTTTGGTGGTACCGCTACACCAAAGAGGCAAGTCTTGAGAAACGCCATCTGCGATCTAAGGTCTACAGATCTAAGATCTTCCGACATGCTACCGAATTCTACCTCAACCTCCACGTAGATGTTGACTTTACAACGGGTGACCCCAGGAGTCTCTTGTCTATACAAGCGTAAGAGACGGAGGTGGGCGAAAGGCGAGTGTTTCGTACCTCAAAACGGAACAATTAACTACCGTCAGGGATAGCAGAAGACAGTCTTGTTGGAGTGTTATGTCTCCTGGAACAAGTGAATCCCGCCAACCAACCGACAAAGGCTGTGACTCCAACAGTACCAGACTACTAGGAGAATAAGGAGGTGCACCGACCGCTAGGTGAAAGCTCGACCTTAGCGGAAATTTGGTATCCTAATATTAATCATTTAAGCCGGCTAGATGTCATATTAGGGGGGTCTTGAATGGGAGTAGAGCTGTTCATTGATTTCAAGAGACAGCCGAAATAAGCCAAATTTTCAATTAGCGCTTGAGCACGAACGGTTCGTTGGTGAAAAAACCGATACATGGCAAACCTCAAATTTTAGAGCCCCAAAAAACATATAGAATGGAAAGAGGCCTGCCTTCAGTACGACCAGAGATCCATTCGTAGTCCAGAGATCCACTTTCAGTCTTCCAGAACAAAGCTGCGTGGCTTATCCATTATGCTCCATCTTCAGCGAGCTTGAAGCATACATAATATGTCATATTATGATAGTGTCGAAAAAATACAACTCCGGCTATTGCGCTGCTTATATCCGTCTCGCGGAGGGAGGGTCTCATCTTATCTATGTAGTCGCCTTCCTATGGCTTCCCAGTGGGAAAAATTGGGAGCGATGCACAGGGGAGTGTACTTGGAGCACTCTCAAGGGAGCTTTCTTGGAGTTTTCATAAATTTTATATAAAAAAAGAAAACGGGCAATTATCTTCATGCCCATAAAATGTGACATTAGCAAACTCAATAGCCCGGCTCTCGTTCGATACGGAGGACAAGCAGCTTTGGAAGTTGATAGAGTTTAGTTGGGGGACTGCTTAAAGTCACTCTCGGGCTTGGAAAGAAAAAGGCAATTGCAAAAGATAAACAAAATAAAAGCTTTTCGATACCGGATCACATACCCACAGGCGCCCATGAATATTTCTTTTTTAAAAAGCTTTTTTATAATGCTCCAACAACGCCTTTTTGGGAGCATAAAAACGTATGCTCCCTCGCAATGACATGTAATGTTAAAAAGAATATAGAACGGGTATGGCAACGGGAGCACTCTATGCTCCTTTTGGAGCGCTCCAAGATGGCTCTTGGAGCACTCCTTTTTCCCACTGGGTTCGAACCCAGGAAATAGTCACTTATACAAAGTCTATTTAACTCCGCTCTTCATCGTTTCACTAGCTTGGAGGGCTGCATCACCAAGTCTAAAGCTCTTACAGAGGCTTGGATATCTATGAAAATTCCAATGCTACATCCTTATGCAAGTTCGGGGTTCATTGTCTGCCAGGTGGTGGTTCTGGAAGGAAGTCCCTACTGGTACTGGCACTGAGATATTGGTTAGTTAGAGGATTTATTCTCAACTCACGATAACACCTGAACACAAACTTCTTTGGTTATCTGTCAAAAATTGGATGTTTTGTTGGGGAGTTTTGATGCATATACCGTAGAGCAGAAGGGCAAGTAAAACACGTCTTTCGTTTTTCTAATTTAGCCGGAGCTTCACTTGAATATGAAATTTCTGAGGTCACAAAATACTTCGAATACCTATCCTCATCTACTTAGAGATTATCATATTCTCCATACACCGTTCCATGTGGAGTCTTACCAGCTCCTCCGCCTCTTTTATGAAATTAGCTTTATTTAGTTGAGGATCATTCCTGTATTACCAGTGAAGCACATGGGAGTTTATGCCACTTATATCTAGAAACTTGAAGAAGATTGCGATAGACCAACTTCGGATGTATGTTTGGCATATTTTTCGTGAATTTACGTCCACGCGCTTCTTCGCAAAAAGTCTCGGATTTTTTTTTTTTTTTTTTTTTTTTTCAAAATTACAACAGAAGTGAGGTCTGTACTAATGAGGCCCCTATTCTATCAATAATGTGCAATATTTTGGTTTACGCAAGATTATTGACGGTTTGCGGGTGATATTGAAAGATTGTCTGATGCAAAAAAGGAAAACGTCAATATTTTGCTCAATATCATTGCCAATATTGTTGATAGTCTAGGGGCCACTTAAGATCGTAATTTATCTTCAAGCTGGTTATCTCAATTCAATTGGTTTGGATAGTCGAGTAATAGCCTATGTTGGTATCAAGTATTTTCTTTCGTCCCCAGTTAAGCTAATACCATCTGATTTTTCCCAGGTGTAAGCATTGAACAAATAGTGGTTTCTGGAATCGCTTAGCCACATGGTCTTTAATGCACACTCACACTATGCTCGTGATTTGAGTTTAAAACAGCTAAATAGAAGATAAGTCCCAGGAAAGCATCCAGTTCAACAAATCGATATTTTGTAAGTAGGATTTATTGAGACTTTTTTTTAAGTGTTACGTGATATTTCAAATTTTTACATTTGCACATCATTTTACATCATTTAAACCTGTTTGTTGGCAGTTTGATACTCGATTTCAGCTTCTAATTCATTTTCTGGTTTATTGAGGTATTCATTGGTTTCTAGATCAATATGTCCTTGAGAGAAATCCTATACTGCCGGACCAGACAAGTCAAAACCCAAATCATCTTTACACTCCTTTTGTTTCTTTCTTTGACATTTATCAATATCACTGTCGTGACCACCAGCCCCTTCAACCCATCGCATTTCTCTAAATTCAGGCCCCCGTAGGAAACGCTTTTGGAAGGACCTGGCTTGCAGTTCATTTTTTCATTCAAAATCCCGTGCACACTATACGAAAATATAAAATACTATGAGTGAGAGATTGCGATCACGAGAGATTTTTGGGCAACTAATAAAAACGAAAAAATCGATGGAAACCACAACTTACAACGTCTAGCCGTATTTGAATCAATGGCGATATATCTGCAAGGGTGGGGAAGTTTTGAAGGGTATCATATAACACGGTTTAATACAACACTTCATTTTCTAGGAGTCTTTTGACGTCTTATAAGGATACCTACATTTTTAAAGTTTCAGATCCAAGTTTTTTTTTAAATTGTTTTAAAATTTTGTTTAAATAATGGATTTAATAGAATATGAAAGAAGGAAATTAATATTAGGATTGGTTTTCTGAAACGTTCAAGTAAGTCCAGAAACATTACAGGTGTGGAGCAAACCAAGCTGAAGTACCAAGTACAGAAAACCATTTATCTATAAAATAAACAAAACATCGCTTACAATATAATCTTCATTTATTCAAAAAGAAAAAAAGAAAAAGAACACACTTTTACCAACTTCTCTCAACGAGAAGATTTTACCTTGGTTAGCACCATATTCCTATACGAAAGTTGCTAAATAAAACATTATTTTTTTATAAACTTTCTGCTTTACAAAATGCTCCAGGGTAAAATAAGTGTTGATAATACATATTTGTAACAAATATTAGAGCACACTGTCTTTATATATATATACACAAAACGACGTCTACATTAATTTAATTAAACATTTTCATGACTATTTCATTAAACCTAATTTAAACTTATTTTTTTAACACAAAAACAAAAAACAAAGAAAAAAATATACAATCCCTTGATGAAAAATCAAAACGAAAAACAAAAATAAAAACAAATTAAAAATTCAGTATAAAATAATAAATGACTAAAATTTTCTATTTACATTTGTGAGGAATGAATATTCTGAGTCAATAATAAAATTGTTAAATAAAAGCAAGTCAGTCTAACAATTTCACTATCAAGTCCTTTTGCTGTAGGGACATTAACTAAGGGAAAATAAATAAATAATAGGAGAAAAAAATAATAATAGTAAAAATCAAACACAAAAATCTTGTATCAAAATAACAAAATCTATCGCTGTAAGGAGTTTCATGTAGCACTGCTGCTACTACTGTCGGTACTATTGGAGCTATTGGAACTATTGGTACTATTAGTACTATTCGAACTATTAGTGATGCTGGTGCTATTACTGCTATCTGAAACTACAGTATTCCGTAACGCTTCAATATCGATGCCATCCTTGTCGTTATTTTTATTGTAGTTCGAGAAGTACGTAAGTGACTTCATCAGTTGATAACTCTTTGATATAGGAATGTTCGAGTCGTACAGTGTTCGTGAACTCTTACAGTCTACATAGAACCACCAGTTGCATTTCAGAATGGTCTGGTCGAACAATGTACTTTCAGGACATAAGAAAGACTTCATTATAAGACCATCGTCTGTTAGAGCGCATACATGGAATACCTTAAATAAAATGAAAAGTTTAAGTTAAATTATAGTTGTTGTTTTTTAAAACACATTTGTGTTGTACCATGCAGCCTAGATCCACGTCAGCATATAGGCCAGGGAAATGTTTTTGGTCTCCACAAGCGAATGATGTTGGCGGCAAATCAACTTTCGATGTGAAATTGTCATCGAAATTTTTGTCATAACCAACTGGATAGTATTCTTTTGGTGCATTCATTACCTAAAATATAGTTAGTATATTAGAAATATATTTCTTATTTACATAATGAGGACTGCAATAATGAAAGCTGCAGATTGAGCAGGAGCAGAAAAACGATGACTTGATTTTACATTATCGATATTGTATGGTTTTTTGTTATTATTTAATAATTTTCTCATTGCAAAAATGTGGAAGCGATTACAGAAAGAAGCAGACTACCAAAGTACCTCCCGCCGGATATGGAATGCTGCAATAGCCATCCTGGAACACTCCTTAAAAAGCTTACAGCTCTCCCGTTCCCATACCAGTTCCATATACCTTTTATCATTGACGGAGAGCATTTCTTTTAATGCTCCTTCGAAAGCATTTTGGAAGGATTATAAAAAAAGTTTTTAAAAGAATATTCATGGAGGCCGGTGGATATGTGAATAATCTCCGGGGACGAAAATCTTCTATTTTTGTTCATCTTTGCAATTGCCTTTCCCTTACCAAGCGCGAGTGTAGTTTTAACAAAGCGGTCGCCTAACTAAGTACTAAACAGGTCTAAACAGCTTTTCCTCCGTATTGAACGAGAGCTGGTCTAATGATTCTGCTAATGTCACCCTTTATGGTTACCAAGATTCGCCGGTTTACTTCGTTATAACTCCAGTAACACTGCCTTGGGAGCATATTTGACTGCAATCAAAATCAGCTCCCCTGTGCAGCGATCGTAATTTTTCGCGCTGGGACCTGACCTAGAGCGTGATGCCCGAGGACCAAAACATACATACATAAAAGAAGAAGAGGAAAACCTTCTGTCAGAAATGGTTAAAAGAAGTTGCAAACACTCGAGGAAATCCGAAAAATCATGAAGGCCCTGGTCCAGAAACTATATCAACAAATGCAGAATTATGTATCAAAAGCTCTGAAGCTGCTCATCACGATCAATATACGTTCAAGAATGGAACATGTTTGCCGAATGGATGATAACCGCTTGCCACGTAAACTTCTCTGGCGAGACCGTCCTGCAGACTGGAGAATACAGCGATCGGCACCGAAGAAAACCTGGTTGAAGAATATCGAGGGTGACTTAAAGAATCAACGATTATCAGTTACCGAGGCTCGAGACACCGCCAAAAACCGAGAAGAATGGAAGCGAATCGTGAATAGAGTTCGGGACCCAGCGGCACCGACAGCAGCGTATCCGTTGCGGGGACGTCCCGCTCGGACCGCCAGCTAACGGATCAAAGAAGAAGAAAGAAGATACGTTCAATATATGTTCGTGATGGATAAGAAAAGTCAACTTTTCAGCCTCGCAATATTTTGTCACTCGAATACGTGTCGGGAGATAAAAGGATTGGACAGATTGGGCCAAAGCATAAATTGCTTCTGGAACTAGCGGAGCATACTTCTGGATCGCAGGGTATTGGATATGCCAAGAAGATCATGCCCCATTCTCACGGCTATTATTGTCGCGAACTGGTCATGTGGAGTAGGATTTTAGGGATCTGGCCTATTCCTCGCTATTATCGGACCTTAACAAAATTGAAAACTTATAGGGAGGGGTGCTGTTTATGAAAGTGTAAAATAATTTCAAAATAAACCCGACTTGACAGCCAAGATTAAGAAAGAGTAGAAAAAATCCCTCTCTCACTACTTCAGGAACTATCTATGCCTACATCTCTTTGGCTTTATTCAAACAAACTTAAAAGATCCAAAAAGCCTTCAGAAGAGAAGTCATCATCATCACTCAACATCATATACATGACGAGTTGAATAGTTGAGTTGAGGTTGAGTTGAATTTTCGACTCCCGCCCGTCACAAATCACACACAAAACATAGAAATGCTGCTGTCAACGAAATTCAACTGCTCAACTACTGAACTCGCGTCTATATGCATAATTTCAACTCAACCCAGGTAGCAGAACTGAGTCGAGTTCAGTCGACCCTATCTCAACACTACTCGCATCTACATGTAGTTCGACTCGGGTTCAACCTGAGTTCAACCCATCATGTATACTTACTAAAGAAGACAGAAGATAGATCTGCGAGAATGTCGGTCGAAACTAGAATCCGTACCAAAAGAGATGAGGTGTCTCAAAAGTCGCATTTTCCATGCGCAGCGAGTATGACAATTCCGATTTCGAAGGGAAAGAAAAATTATATGCGCATGTTTTATTCCGATATACGCAATGTTTATTTCTGTGTAATTTTCATTTCACGACATGCGAAAGCTACCTCATCTCTTTTGGTACGAAATTTATGTAAATGCTGTCTGATGCTTGGTTGGAAAAGGCTCGCTGTCCTGAATCTAGATCAATTCAGTTATGCGGGAAATTGCAAGAGTTTCAGTAGTTATGAGCCATTTTGTGAAATTCTTTACCGATAACAACGTGGGGGAGAATTCTATTAGCAGAAACCCAACAACTGTAAGATCCTGTCGCATAAAACAAAGTCCGCTGGAGGGCTGGAAAAATAGTTTTTAATTTCGTTAAGATATAGCTAGAACCTTTGTTATGTTGCCTTTGCAACTAGTTTTAACGTTTTTAAATAAAACTGAATTTTAGTGAGTGTACTTTAAATTGAATATCCTTGCATTTGCCATCCTCTCCCTGAAGGGAACTATGGCTACCCCTAGGCGAAGACTGACCCTATGTCGTCAGATAATAATGATGAAATTAAAATTCGCCATTAATCGCATTAATCGCCATTAATGGTGGGGCAGAACAGTGGCGGATTTGGGGGGGGGCTATAGGGGCTTCAGCCCAGGGCGGCAAATTTTTAGGGGCAGCAAATTTTCAAAACATTTTTTTATATTTTAACCGGACAACGTATATATGAGAACGAATGATCAATGAAATGGAAAAAAGAAAAGCTGCGTATGATAAGCTAAACTCGCTATGTGGATTTTTGATCAATAGTGGAAAAAAGGATCTTGACATGAAGGCACTTGCTGTACACAGCGAAAAATTGTGCACTTTCTACAACAAAGATTTGCCAACACCGGAAGAGTTTGTGAGTGAGTATGTACACTTTTTGGGATTATTGAAAGCACTTGGAGAATTAGAACGGCCAAAAACAATCTTGAATTTGTTTGAAGTTTTAATTGATAACGATCTACAAGACGTTTACCCGTACATAAACATTGCATTAAAACTATTTTTGGTCATCCCCGCGACGAACTGTTCGGCAGAAAGGTCATTCTCTGTGCTTAAAAGAATCAAAAACTACTCTAGATCAACAATGACTGAGACCGGCCTGAGGAATGTTGCAGTTTTAACGATCGAACATGACATTACAAAGAATTTGGACTTTGATGATATCGTCGATTCATTTTCAAACAAAAAATCCCGAAGGAAGTTATTTTAGTTTTGAATTCAAAGGCTACCAAATCATTGTTTTAAATGTCTTAGGTTTTAACTGATATTGTGATTTCAGTTAAATACGGCAAGTTATGAGTTGTTCAGTGTTAATGTAAGAGTAGAAAAAAATCCCTCGCTTATACAGAGTGGAAATGATAGATTACATTCTTTTTTGTAAGGAATTTATTGTAATGTAAAGGATAAGAATGCTGTATCATTAATATATATGTACATATCTATAAAACTATTATCTCTGTTTTTTCATTTCCGAAATCAATATAAGTTATCGTAAAATATAACATTAGGAATATTATTTATTTTAAATGATTGTTGTTGATGGTGAGTTCATGTTTTTAAGGAATTACTGCTGACATTTTCCGTCACTGATAGAGAAAAACGTTGAAGACGAAGTGAGATTCCAGACCCTGAAATGTAATAAAAATTGTTTATCTTTAATCGGTGATGGGAAATGCCCGTTATAACTCTTAAATAACAAAAATAATATTTATTCAACCTAAGTTTAAATTTAGTTTTCACGTTTTTCGCGATAGGCTAGTATTTGTGTGGTGTTGTTGTTAGCAGCGATTATAAAAACCTGGTTGATGGATCAGGCGCGGATCTAGAATTTTGTTTTGGGGGGGGGGGGGGGTAAACCAAGAAAGCGAAACATTGAAAGCATTCGACGATTTACTTGGACAAAATGGAACGCTTTCATTTCACCAACGGAACCAATATCATCAGAGGGTGGTAGAAGCTGAAAAAAGTTTCCTTCAGACTTTTCATAACCCAGCATCTGTGTGTACAACGGGACTCACAAGTAAAAGATAGCCGAGATCGATGTTATTATGTAGGGATAATGAACTTCTCTATAATCGTGACACTGACGGAAAAGTAGATATTCTGGTGGCAAATGATAGGAACTTCAGGGCACTCTTCGTTGAATTTGGTGACTTTACTCTTCAGCAACATTTGGAAACCGCAGGTTCAATCGCGACATATATCAGTAAAACCACCCAAAATCAACTTATGGAAGCCTGCAAAGACGAAATTCAGTAAGCTATTCTGAAAGGAGTTAGAGCGGCAAAGTTTTGCGCAGTTGTATTTGATGAGACGAACGACAATTCTTATACAAAACACCTTAGCTTATCCTACTACTACTACTGCAACAGAGCAATCAGAGAATTTCATCACATTTTGCGATGCATACCAAGCAATTCGTTCCGAGGATATCGTCATCGATCTGTGTGAGAAATTCGACTTGGACCTAAAATATTTGGTTGGAATTAGAACAGATAGTTGCTCGCTAATGGCGTCTGATTTGAAAGGGGTATGTCAGGACTTGACGAAAGTAGCCATTCACGCAAGACGTTGTTCTTGCAGTTATCATTTGTTAACAATTCTTTATTAAAATCTTCCAAAGTTTCAAATTGTCGCAATGCTTCAGGAACAATGAGAGCAGTTTTGGCTTTGGCTAACGGTTTTGCAAACGTTTTTAAAAAACATCTTGGTGGCAAATCACTTAAGGACTTTGCTAGACTGGTAGAAACCAACTTCACTAGTTGGGTAGAAAATCACGTTGGGCACATGCAGTTTGAGGGTGAACAATTAATAAAAAAGTGTGACGCACTTAATGAGATTTCGGTGTGGGAGGACGCGAAAACTGCATCTGCTGCGGCAAAACTTCGTCTTGTACTTTTCAGCCTAGAGTTTCCGATTTCATCTGCTTGGTTAAATGACGTTCTAGGCGTGTATAATATTCGTACCTACTATTTGATTTTTTATCATAGTCATTAATAACATAATAAACTTTTACTTTTCGTACGTATCCGGTACAACTTTACCTTTGAGCCGAATACTCCAAACGTCTTCATTAGATTTAAAAAAAGCAACGGATATGATCAAAGATACCCTTGCTGACCAAAAGATGTGATGAAGATTCTGGTTTTCGACGGTTATTTACTGAAGCCCAACATCTCGCTGCACAATTAGATGAGGAATTCAAAGAAGCACGGGTTGTTTATCGTCAAAAAATCAAACTCCAGAAGAAGAATCTTCATTCCTTTATTGGACAACATTGTTACCGAATTTAATTAAATGCTTTCTCCAGACATGTTGGACCGAGACGTTGATCAGTTGAGATATTCAAGATGTTCGACAAGTAGCAGAAGCGTGTCAGCAGGTTTTGGTTTCTCCCATCTCAACTATTATTGCATAATTCGAGCTTTTGGGGGGGTCATGACCCCCGTGACCCCCCCTTGAATCCGCGCCTGTGATGGATGATGTAAAAGCGGCAGATCTCTTCCAGCCCTTAGGCGGGAATTGTGTAAATCCGCCCCTGGGGCAGAAGAAGACGTAAGGTCCAGAATAAATAAAGCACGAGGCGCATATGCATGCCTGTCCCGCATATGGAGATCAACGGTGATCTCCACTAACACCAAATTGCGTCTGTTCAACTCCAACGTTAAGGCAGTTCTTTTGTACGGTTGCGAAACATGGAAAGTCACCCAATTCATCACAAGGCGCCTACAAGTCTTCATCAACAGATGCCTTCGTCGTATCATAAAAATCCGCTGGCAAGATAGAATTTCAAACGAAGAACTATGGCGCCGTGCCGGCCAAGAAAGGATAGACGACCAAATCAGACGAAGGAAATGGAATTGGGTTGGCCACACCTTGCGACGCGAAAACGAAAATCTAGCCAAACAGGCCCTTGACTGGAATCCGCAAGGTTCCCGTCGAGTTGGAAGACCTAGAATGACGTGGAGGAGAACTCTACTAGCAGAAGCTGCAACAACTGGGAGATCCTGGTCGGAGCTAAGAGCTGTCGCGCAAAACAGAGTCCGCTGGAGGGCAACTGTTTCCGCCCTATGTCCTATGAGGGATTAAAGGAGTTTATAGAAGACGAAGAAGATTAATCGCAGATCACCAGTAATATCTAATAATGTTCATGTTAACAGGATTATTCCAAATTAATGCAGTGATTGACAACAACGCACCACTAAATCTTTCACATCAAGAGACCTTCTTTGATCGGACTCAGATCCGATTGATAGGATTCGACCCAAAAGAATTTTAATTGCAAATCTACCTTTGGATAAAACCACTCCTTGGAGCAATTTCTTAATATTGTAAATATTCAACATGCCAAACTATAAATGGATAATCAATTCACTAATTACAACAACTACCACCTTAATTGAGGCAACGATCTTGGGCAATGAATGAAGATATCTGACCACATGGATCGATAGCTCTGTAACAATTACATTCATTTTTCCACCAGTTCAATAAGAACGGTATATTAGTTCAAGTAAATTTATCATTGGGCGTCATCTGGATCAACTAAGAATCCGTCTGAAAAAAGTTCTAATCTATCTTACCTTTGCAGCATTTGTAGGCCTCATTGATGGACTCTTCGTCGGCATAACCGTCGTAGTAGTTGTCGTCGTAGTTGTAGCCGTTGTAGTTCTCCTTGCCTTGGTCGGTCTCGGCGTGGTTGTCGATGTTGCATCTCGCATTAATTGTTTTCGCACCTGAGCCGTTCTATACTCGGACAGAAGTTGCTGCTGTCGCATAGAAATCGCCTGCTTAATTGCATCAACACTAACATTGGCAGCCGCCGCCAGTTCCTCGACAGTGTGCCCCATTAGGTCTACCTTTGGTAAATTGTTTCCAGTAATTGGTGTAAATCGATTCGTTTCGATGTCGATAGTGTCGCCAGTTGAAACTCGCGACAACGAATTCGGCATCGCCTGAAAAGGTGGGATTTTGTTCGATACCAACTCCTGAGCGAACACCTTGACTGGTAGCTGTGATTGAACGAAAGTGACATTCTAAAAGTGAAATAGAAATGCAAAAAAATGGTTTTAGATCGCAAAAAAATACCTTTGCAATTGGTGCCATAGGTCGAGCCATTGCAGTTGATCCAGACGGCTTGAATGGTGCTGGCTCCATGACCTTATTATTGACAGCTACATTGGCAGTATTCGACTGGATCGTTAGTTTTTGCGCGGTCATCTGTGGTGGCTTCTCTGTGGTTTTTGGTGGTATCGGCTTAAATGCCGGTACACCCATTGGCAAATAGGCAGCTTCTGTCATTAATGGCGCCCCTGATCTTTTTGATGCTGTCGGTCGTGGCGGCTGCATCCGGTGCTGCGGTGTCTGCTTTGGACGCGGTGTCAATGCAATCGGATAGCTCTTGTGGACTGTTTGGACTGATGGTGGTGGTCCAGACTGGAAGTGTAATAAAGAGAGGAAAAAATCAGATGTGATGTCACACTAGACTAATGTAATAATGTTAATAAAAAGATAATCTTGTCACCAAAAAATATTTCTTAATAAGAGAATTAGCACTTGAGTAGATTTCTTGGGGTTTTTGTTTGCACGGTCGTGGATGTGTTATTGCTTCTTGGTATCTTGGGACAGGTCGACCGCTTGACGAAACTTTTTGGCATTTAATAACAAAGCCAACTGAAAAAACCGTTATTATTCCGAAATTTGTGTGCTTTTATTGCCGCTATAAATTCTTATGTCTTACAACTCGTCGAAACGTCTCATGGCAAAAGTAAGACACATCCGAGATCGACGGATAAAAAGTATTGTTCCAGATTCTGTTGTACCTTTCCACAACCTGTCAACTGTTTATTCAACATAAATTCCATGACATAATCTCATTTCACTCTCGCACACACACACACACTCAATCTTCTAAATTCCTGTAACTTGACCCAGCCGAGGTGTCATGACGAATTCCTCTCTTTAAAGCAGACAATTTCCTGTCATTATTTCCACCTGCTCAAGATCTTGTTGGGTTAAGTGCCCACCTGATAAAAGTGCTATTAATCTCGAGTGAGATCATTTACGATCATTTTTTGGGTGATCATTTCGCGCTCGCGTTGCCGTACTAGACCCTTACAGGCCATGTAACATGACCACAAGTGACGAGGCTGATGACCATCTCTTAGAGCGCTCTTAAGACGAATGTCGTGTGATTAAAATTATGGCAAAAGGTAAATATTACTCGAGAAGGTAGATAATTGCTGATAGTCTAATAAGATTTAATGACGATAACTTTCTAGCCGGAATATTGTCATAATTGTCGTTTCGTGCTGGTTGCTTTGATCTCTTATCCACAGTTTTTGTTGTTGTTTTTGTGAATTTCTTTGGCATTCAATTAGTTTTGTGTAAGACGGAAAATGGTAATTTAAGACTTTTACTAATTGTTTTATCTTTTGCGATATAAATTCTATTAGCCACTTTAGATGTAATCTGGGGATAAGAAAGTCGTTATACTTTCACTTGAAGTACATTAGAGAGGAATGGACATTTTGATGCATTAGTGGATTGTCATTTATTCATGTCGAAAGATGTATGGAGAAACAATGTCCGGTAAAGTAAGAGATTTTTTTTTGTTACGTCGGGTAACGGAAGGTCTTTTGTCAATTGTATGCTTAGACATCGAAATAAAAAGTTTTATAGAGAAAATTGTTACGTAAGGTATGACAATTCCTTGCTAGAGAAAGTGTTAATTTCGTGTAAGCGGGTGGAAGTATTGCAAATACGAAGAACATTGCCGCAGATTGGATTCGAGCTGCTGATCTCTGGGATGGTAGTCGGACGCCTAAACCCCGTGGTTCCAAACTTTATTATACTGCGGTCCCCATGTTACATAAAAACCCCTTGGCCCCCCCCCCCCCAATAAAAAATGTAGACCTTCAGTATTTCAACATTGAATAACTCCGACAGTTGACAATGAACAAAATTTGTTTAGGATATTCTCTACCATTTATTTTCAATCAGGTTTCGAATAAAATGTCAATTAAAGGGCCTCCATTCGATTCGCAAAGAGCGGTTGTTTTCGGGCGTTATAGCATCTACTTCGGCTCTTGCAGGCATGAACTTTACTTCTCCAAAAACTTCATCATAGGAGCTGCGGTGTTGCAAGACGGCTTTTGAATAAAGGTTCATCATACGTTTTTCACGCGTTTTCGGACACACGAAGTGCACCAGCCCAGCACCGTCGAGGGTTTCTCGAACTTTGAAGAAAAATGGTCCAATCATGGCACAATAAAATTTAAGTAGAAATTATATAGTGAGCTAAAAAAGTCAAAAATATAAAATCATCCGCGCCCCCTTTAAACCATAAACGCCCCCCCCCCCTCCTAGTTTGGAAATCGCTGCTCTAAAGATTGCCAGCATTTTCGCCTTGAGCAGTGCCGTCTTTAGGCATAAGCCGACGAAGCCCAGGCTTGGGGCCTCCGCCTTGAGGGGGGCCTCTTCATATTTGATTTTTTTTTTCAACAAATTTAAACGCAAAATCCAAATTTTCTTATTAGTTATCCAATGATAAAATTTAAAAATCTACTACTAGCATAAATATTAAGTTTTAATTTATTATGTGTTTTACGTTTTATAAAATATACAAAAATATTTTCATACCATCATACATAAAATAAAATATTTTATTAAAGTAAAAATTTTACAATAACTTACAATTTTTTTCTTGATTTTATTAATGCAAAATCAGAGATAATGGTTTCAAAGTCGATGTTGTTACAAAGATCTGACTCAATAAACATTAGTGCCAAACTATTCAGTCTTGTATCTAGCATTGTATTTCTGTGCTCATCTTTAAGAAATTTTAGAGCTGAAAACAGTGGCGGTTCGTAAGGTGAACGATAAAAGTAAAAGTATCGAAGGCTTTAACTAAAAAAGCTGAAAAATAACATATAGTGGAATCAGATAAACAAAACGCTAAAAATTTAAAAAAAGATGGTAATAATAAAACCCACCCCCTATACCACCCACCAACCATCATTACAGTCTCAATGCAAAAAAACGCTTCAGGCAACCCGTACTCGAAAATACAATTCATAAAAATATTCTCTAAAGGGTTTATCATTAAAGAGAATCTTAAAAAATATAATGGAAGCTACAAAGTTATCTATCAGCTTGTATTCATTATATACCTCCTGCCACCGCATAATAGATAAAGTGAAACTTCACTTATGTTCGATCTCAATTTTTCTTGACTCAATTTAAAAAAACAAGCAAATTTTAAGAGTAGATTTAACATTGCTCGAAGCCAGAGTAGATTACCAGAAAACGAAACCAAGGAAACAAAGAGAATACGGTGGATACAGAAAATTTCTCTATCTTCGCTTGTCAATTCCCGCTGTTCGGTTCCGAAGAAGCTGGGTTTACCTCAGCTTCTGAGGGTACCGTATCTACGCAAACCTTTGCGTGAATGTGAGTTCAATTCAATTGAATGTGTTGGAGTTTTCACATTGATTTTCTGTGGCAAAGTAACTGACGATATTACAGCTTCCCCATGTGTAATACCTCGGCCACGACTCCTCTCTGCCGCTCAACACTCGTATTGTGGCTTCAGGCAACTTCAGGCAGGTTTTACTCTTTCTTTACAGTAGGATGATAAATTTGAATTGTATTGTATTTTATATAAAAAAAAATCTGACCATTGCATCCTTAGTGTTTCCAGAGAAGGAAAAATTTTGATATTTTAATCTTGATATATTTAAATTTATTTTTATGAAGTTGCCTATTTTGTAAAGAGAAGCAGTGCTTCCTTTGCTTCCAAAGAGGAACCGCCACTGGCTGAAAAAGATCTCTCTCCAGTGCAGTTTGCTACCATCATACATAAACCGAAATAATTAGAACTGCAATATTTAAGGGGAATACCTAATATGGGTGTTTCTCTGTAAACTGGTAAATTTTTGCAAGAAATCTGTCCCAGTAACTTTTTTAAGTGAATATGAAAAAAAAAATATACAATTAAATAGATATCTATCTGGTGGATAATAAACAGTAAGGGACCCAAATATATTTGTTTTATTTTAGGACTTATTGAGTAAATTTAAAAAATTCATAAGTCAGAGGACTGTTGCATATGTCAGCGGACTGTATATATAAGTGAAATGAGCATTTATTAGTAGTATATATACTTTAAAAACATTCCTCATGACGCATATATATAAAAATAAAACAGTCTTCTTTGGTAGTTGCAAGTTCTCGTTGTGGTTCCAAGTAAACTTGTGAACTTTTATTTCTTCCTTAGACACTTTCTTCTTTCTCGCGCCATAATTAAAAGATGGTTATAGACCTAAAACAAAGGCAAAAGTACAATAATAGTCCCCTAATAAATGAAACAGTCTCCTGTTTCTGTATGTAGCGGGGGACTGTTGACCGGGGACTGTTGGCAGGGGACTGTTTAATTTGTGTAATTGTTACGGTACCATAAAATTCCTTCATTATGACTTTATTTTGTTTTATAGAAACAATATAAGCCATCTTATTTAAAGCGATGCACAATAGAGAAAACTGGAACACTTTAAAAAAAGAAAAATAACACTTACTAGGGGACTGTCGAATGTTGCGTACCGATGCGCGCATGTGCCCCTCTAACTCTTGTAACACTAAACAAAATGAGGTATAGCTACTTTTGGGGGTAACAAAGCTAACTTCATGTCGTTCACGTTTCGTTACGCCCATTAACAAGTCTGTCTTTACTGTAGATGGCCTGATGCGTCACTCGAAACCTTGGGCAGGGGACTGTTCATGAAATTCGGGGACCAACTTTAGGTTAAATTAAACTAATCATAAAATAGTTTAAATAAATTGATATTAGAGTCTAATAGTATATCATTTCATATTGATTAAATTGTGTTATATAAGTTAATTGTTTTTAAAATATTAGTTCAATTAATGAACTCAATAGAAAATATTTTGGTTTGGTGACCGGCCAGGGGACTGTTTTTAGACCTAAAAAATACGTTATTTAAACCATATAGGTTTTTAAGTGAGATATTTTCTATATTGTATACTATAGTTTAGATAGTTATAAATTGAAATTTGCAGAAATATAAATATTTCTCGCCATAGTTTACGTAATATTTGCCAAGGACAGCGATTTTACCACTTTGGTGAGAAACACCCATATGAACGCTTGCTCACATTTACAGAATTTATAAAACATATTCTTTCAATTTTTTAATTACATGGTTCACAATAAAGTTTCAGCAAATTAGCATTTAACTAATTTGGGTAACCTACTTTTTCTTTGATTTAAGTGGGTTTTAGTATTTGTCAATTGACTTTTAAGCCTAATGCTTTATGAATATTTTAGGGGGGCCTCCATCTGTAGTGGCTTAGGGCCTCGCAATCTATAAAGACGGCACTGGCCTTGAGCTCTGGAAAACTTAGGCAACCGGTTGTATTTTTGGTTCCTTTTGGTTTAAAACCAGGGAAAAAGCTGCAGCGTCTACAATATATCCGATTCCGATTTGAACTTTTCACTATAGAGAACTACGTCATAGTTCTTGTCAGTTTTCATTAGCCCTATGGTGGAAATCTGCTAATCGAAGCGAGAGTGGAAATTCCATGTGTCATGCAGTCAGACCACCCATCTTTGCGCCTTCACATGGTGCCGGTTTGGCAGGTTTCCTTCCATAATATTAAACAGGAAAGCTTAGTCACGTGTCTGGAGCCACTTTTGTGCAGGCTGACAAGCTGTTAGATATAATCTTGCTAACACGCCAGTCCTTCAATATCTGTACAATGTCACTCTTTCTCGAAGTTTTCCCATGTCCATAGTAGAAATGAGAATCAATCGTCTGACTAACTGGAAATACCTCATATTGAACGATTCCCTTCAAAACACACCACACACACATCACCGACGACGCCAATAATGATTTCGTAAAGACTTGTAACGACTCACCATCAATTGTCCACGATCGCTTCCTTTCTTTCGCTTGTCGTTCGTGAGCAATGTTTCATCACTAGTTATGAGCCGTCTCAGAAATGCCTCAAGGAGGAGTAATATCATCCAGTTTATGGTCAATTGTTGTTGGCAAGGTCCTCACCAAGCTGCTATCCTCCTACGAATTTAATGCCCAAGGATATGCGAATGATCTTGTCATCATACTTAGAGGTAAGAACGTCATGATTATATTTGGTCGCCTAGTCTTCGAATCCATCCTCGATTCGTGGTGTCAAGAGGAGACACTAAGCATAAACGTAAGGAAAACGATCACCAGTGCTCTTCATCAGGAGAAGGAAGCAATATCTTCAAGCTCCCACAGTGATGCAGTCAACGTTTGTCTTTTCAGAAAAGGTCGAATTCAATCATTCTGAAATTCAAGGCTTAAACAATCATGCTGAAAGGATGAATGGTATTATACTACCAACGATGGACTCCAGATACCAAGCGACCTTCGGTTTAACTTAGCCTTCACAAGTTAATGCGAAACTCTGCCATGGGTGACCACTCTTTACCGCGTAACTATTGGGATCAATATTAATCCATATTATAAGATGCTGTAGAGAGAATAGGGTGGTATCCCAAGAGGTGGATAAGATCCCTTTTGATATCAAAGCGTTTGGCGGTTATTACCATCGGTCGAACGATCAAGGCCCATCTCGTATCCGTTTATGCGCCAACCGAGATCAGCCCAGACACAAATGGACGAATTTTACGATCAACTTCATCAGACCCTGGATACGATGACTGTAATGCACATTCAGGTGCAGATCGAACTGGCTTGGAAGGAACAAGTGGTAAATTCAGGCACGGAGAAATTAACGACAACGGCTTACGCCTGCTTTCATTCGCAGCGTCAAACAATTTGATCGTGGGCAATAACATTTCCCGCCATTGACTCAAACACTAACTCACGATGTTCTTGCACTATCTTGTTCGAACAAAATTACAGATGCGAAAAGTGAAGGAAACGGCGCCACCACCAGCCAAGAATAATTGTGCCTGACAACAAGACCCGGCCATCGGGCTAGAGTTTCAAATGGCATTATCCAACAAATTTGCGGCGCTCGCAATACCGGACGATAACGATGTAGAAAAAAGGCAATTATCGGAGTCCTTTTTGGGGTGTACAATGGAGTTGTGTCCACCTATCCTTAAACGGACGCAGCCATGGATCTCGGACAGATCGGAGCAACCGAGCCGGAAAGAACAAGCGGGATTTAGACCTCATCGAGGATGCATTGATCATTCGCTCTCCGTCAGCTAATGGAACAAAGAATTCGTTTCGGTAAACGAACTGTCGTCGTTTTCATCGATTTCAAATCCGCTTTCGATTGCATCGATTGGAACAGCTTGTGGAAAGCCTGGGAAACCGAACACTTGCCATTGAACTTCTCTCAGCATCGTACGATGGCTCACCCAGCGGCGTTCGAATTCGAAGCGACTTATCTGAGGAGTTCTCGACTCAGACGGGTGTCCGACAAGGAGACGTCGCTTCGCCACTTCTCTTCAACGTTGTGATCGATGCGATTATGCGGGTTTTCCGAATGGATGATAACCGCTTGCTACGTGAACTTCTCTGGCGAGACCGTCCGACAGACTGGTGATCAGCGCCGAAGAAAACCTGGTTACAAAATATCGAGGGCGACTTAAAGAATCAACGATTTATCAGTTATCGAGGTTCGAAGCGTCGCCAAAAATCGTCGTAGAGCAATAACAAAATATAATTTTTCTACACTGTTACGATAAGTCCTGCAACCGATCATGCAAGAACAAGACCAAGACCAAAATTAACCATCCTCGCAAGACCAAGACCGTATCAGTCTTGTCTTGTATAGGATCAGCAGATGCTTGAAATATTGCTGATCAACCTCCACCACTCCTGGATGTCCCCTTAATACAAGAACCCTGGGTATGAGGACAGAATAACACCTTTTACCACCGCTCGGATCAAGATAAGCCCAGGTCTTGTATCCTGGTTAAAAAGTATACATCAAAGCCTACTTCTACTATAACTTCAGTTCAACGGACTTAAGAGCAGTTAGATCGGAGTTTGGAATTTGGCCTCTACTGACTAAGATCATAAATAATATACTTATAAGACTTGCATTTAGTAGGTAGGTATTAAAAAAACATCGGCCTGGATCATAAAACGCACTCTGTAGTACAGATCGAAATTTTGAAGGGCACTGATTGCTTTACAACTCCGGAACAAAACATGTTTTAAAAGTTGTTTATTAAACATTTAAAAAAATATATTGCCCACTTAAATTACGATAATTATCCATTCATTACCAAATATTGAAGAGATATACATAATGTATTCTTTTGGTGTCGACAACCTTGCTAAAATTGCCACTTGAACCACTTTTTTTTACTATATTAAATTAAAATTGATTGCAAATAATTCACACAAAAAATTCATACAAAAAAATCATCACAACAACAACGTATCAATTTCAAAATAATATTCCATTAAATATTTATGAAATCAAAAAAAAAAAATGATACTCACCGGCTGTTTTACTGCTGGTAGTACACCAATATTATTTGGTACACCATTTCGGTAATTAAGTGCTCTGCGGCGTCCACCTTCTAAATTGCCAATAGACTCGGCGAAGCCCAGCTCATCGCCCAGACTGAAACCTGAAAATGGAAAATTAAGAAATATAAAAAATTCCAGCAGACATTAATTACAATCCTAAGCATAATGACTAAATAAACAATAAGAAATCTGGCCGAAAAGTCTCTCGAGACTGACTACACCTGAAGCAAAAGCATTTCGCAAAATCAAAGGTAGACAAGGTAACTAGCAGAGAAGTTCGCGCAATCATCACTCGATGTTGTCATTCTCTTCTGGCCCGGTGCTAATCGCAGTAATCATTTGCATTCAGCCCAAGATCAGGGAAGATATAGGCTTAGTAGTGACTTCAGGAGCCATTGTTCTTTTTTTTTGTTTTCTAAACTAGCCCTATTTAAAATTTGTCAACTTCGATAATCTGCCGACAGTTTCGCTTCGATCGCAGTGCAAAAAACGAAGGTTGCAAATGCATCGTTATTCAGGATTTGATTGGCCGAAATCGCATGCTGCAAATTATTGATAATTTAACGCTTGTTAACCTGGCTGTAATCTCACTTATCGGGGATTTTTTGTTTGCTATGTTTCTCAGCGTTTTTCGTTCAGATTGATTTCTTGCCGGCATCGAAATTACCTTTATTGCGATTCGACCGGTTGCCCAATTCTGGGCTTTGTTTTGCAAGAACACGACCATAGGAAGTTGCCTGGAAACTAGTCCAATTTTTCTTGCATCGGCGACTTGCACGCAAAAAAACCTTCTTTTAATCCCATATTGCATAAAGACATATCAATTTATTTTTTGTGCTTTGGCCAATACCGGCACTGCCGAACTGAATTGTAACAAGGACATCGTCTTCCTTCACATCACACCTGGCAAGGCCGGTAATATTGCAAATATTTATGATTTTATTTTGGTATTTTTACCGCAAAAAAAATAATTATAATTTTTTTGATTTACTGTTAATTTTTGAAGAATTACAAATTTATTAAGGTAAAGGTCAATTACAATTCCACAAAACAAAACAAAAACTACACTTTTCTCACAAAGTTTTTCGGGGGCTTTGGATGGAGCGAAAGCGCGAGAAAAACTGTTGAAAAATGGATTATAAGACGAAAAAAAAAATTACAAAATAACACAAAAATCTCTACAATGGCCCGACTACGCCAGGTGAGACCAGACCGGCCTGTCCAGGTGCTTTATTTTAGGGAGAGAAGAAGTTTTTTTGTGGCCAGATTTGAATTTTTAATGGGAATTTAAAGGGTTTTACATAATTTCCCCTTTTGATTGCCTGTTACGAGCGGAGACAATGACCTTGAGGGGAACATAATTAGTCCAGAAAATTGTTTTTGACTTTTTTTTTTTGGAAAATAACTTATCCTGAATATTGCAACTGCGATCAAAATTGCTGTATTTACCCAAATATAGGTGGTCTTGAAATTATTTATATTAAAGTATAAATATGTTGTTAAATTGGAAGTAGCTCATGTGCTATAATTTTAACAAGCTGATTTATTTTTGACTACCGGAATTGTAAAATCGCGAAAAATTCAATTTATTCATGAACAATGATTTTGGCTTCTTTAAAATAGACCCAGTCGAGCTCAATATACCCTCCTATGTCCGTTAATACCATACATTTTGCGTAGGTTGATGGCAGGTGTTCACCTCCTTCAGCAAGTTTTCTTTTATGGTTTTTTAATTGTCTTCATACGCCTCCCTCGACATATTAATTTTCGGATGGAGAACAGGAAAAAGTCCCACGGGCCATGCCAGGTGAGAATTGTGCTTATAGGTCAATTACATATTCATCGAGTTTTTGGCCAAAGTATACAGAAGATGTGTCGACTACAGTTATAATGCGTTTCATTAAGGTGGGGTCCATTACAGTTCAGAAAATCATAATTTTAGTGGACTCTTATTGGACCAAAGAAAAAATTAATTCGAAAATAGTCATGCATCGCAAAATACGGGGTACCCCGTGGCAGAATTAGGAGTTGAGATTGGAATGTTTGTATCACTGTTTGCGATGGGGGGTTGAAGGCTGTTATCAGTCTTCAGGATCCTGGAAGCCTCCAAGGCGTTGGGGTTGCAAAAACTAAGCAAAGTCTACTGAACTTACAACCACAGCTCTGTCAGCCCGTTTTTTATGTGTTTTTTCATACAGAGTGAAATATCGAACAGCAAGCTCTAGTCAGAAGATGGCGAAGAGAGAGAACTAAAGGAAGGACCTGCCACAACCAAACCCTGATATTTTTATTCCACCTACTCTCAACCATTACTATCGCGACTCTGACATCAGGGCATCGAGAAACAATTCGCTGGAGTGTTATGCCTCCTGAAATGAGTTAAGGCTCATCAAGCAACCGATGACATGCACTTGGTGGAGCGGGGAAGGGCTAGCGTAGGCTATAACAGGAGGAATCAGGAATGTAAAAAGGGAAGAAGAAAGAAGTAAAGTTATGTAGGAAGGGAAAGTGGGAAAGGCGAAAGATCGTAGTGCTTCCGGGATTCAAATCTGGGACCTCTGGGATGGTATACAGGCGCCTAACTCCCTTGACTACCGAGCCCCCTAGGAACGACTCGACACGTCTACGTCGTAACTCCCGGCAATGCAATGTAATTGTAGCAGTGGTGAAGGGGCGAACGTGAGTGTTCAGCGCATAAAAATTTAACGTACTGGTTCAACTCTAGGCTAACAAAACCTGCCCGACTAGAAGGGCCCTATTCTGATTCTCACTTTGACGGCGAGTGACTACCCAAGACACAATTTTACATTACACTTTTTATTTGAAAATGTGTCTTGGATTGTCACTCGCCGTGAAAGTGAGAATCAGAATAGGGCCAGAATTCAATGTAAGGCATGCCTAAAGTTATGTACGGGCCTCGTGAGGTAAACGTTCGGTATACCAGGTTAGACTTGCCTCATGAACACCTCATGTGGCCCTCATAGGGCAGTATAAGGTATACCAAAATTAAATTTGATTTATGAATACCTTACGAGGGCCTCGTACAAAATACATGAGGCACTCGGCATGCACTCTAACATTAGGTTTTCATTAGGGAAATCTTACAAGGGCCTTATTTGGGAAAGAAGGTGTTTACCCCCGTTAGGTATTATTGAGTAATTCCTTATGAGGCCCATTGATGATGATATTGATGAAATTTGATTGAAATTTTTCCCTTCATGATATAATTCACATGTAAAACCAAACTACTATGGTTAAGTAACTAAATGTGCTTAATCGCCATCAGACTTTTTAATGTCTCTGGTTTAATAAATTGTAAACTCATTTTTTGTCAATCAGCAGTCATATATAGGCAAGCAAGTCATTTCACGAGAGAATTTTTGTTTGTTTCCATATCCGCCGTAGTCGTTGTCCTTTAATCTGCTCTTGTCAAGTTTTACTGGTGAGTTATTCTTACCAGCGTCTATTAGGCCACGATACATCGAAATGGGGAAAAACTGCCAATGATCTATCGCACGCCTTACATAATAAACGATAGGTACGCATTATATGGCCCTATCCATTTTTGCCTGATATGGCCCTCATAAGGATTTTCTAGTTCGGCGGTAATAGGTGAAAAGCGTTACACTTTTCTTCTGGGCCTTATTAGGTTTCAACATTAGGGCCTAACAGTCAAATTAGGCTAACCTCATCCGGACCGAACCAAGAAATTCTAGTCGGGGTCGAAAAAAAATCACTATAACGAATCCTCTATCAACGCTTTGGGCCGGATTGATCACTCATGCAAATGCGACGGAATATTAGACTTTGATTTGGCTACATGGAACGTAAGGACAATGATCAGAGCAGGAGCTCTCAAATCTCAAGAATTATTGGAACTGGAATTAGAAAGGTACAAAGTAAAAATCGATACATTGCAAGAAACATGGTGGATCAAGAAAAAAAAAACTAGTGTGCGTAGGACCACACTTTAGAAGTGTTAACTTCTATGGCTAGTCTAAATGTCCAAATCAATCTAAATACAGGACAATAAGGATTAATATATTTTATTTATGAATATTCTGTTAAAGTTTATTTAATTGTTACTTATATGCACTCACTCCAAAATATGTTGCAATGTTTTGGAAATTAAACTATTTGTCTTAAACTTTTCACACAAAGATCGGACGATGGATGGCTGGGATAATGTAGTTTTTAGTGAAAATAGTAGATAATATATAGTAATAAATACATAGTACATAGTTCATAGGAAATAATGTAGTACATAGTACACAGTACTTATCGTCGGGTTGATGCAATAGTCATGAAACAGAAATTTTTGTTAAACATTGGGCAAATATGCAAAAAAGTCATATTATATTCAGCCAAAGTCACGGATCTAAATTTTTATGGGAATCTACTGGATTCAATTTGAATTTTTTCAGAACATAGTACATAATAAGCAGTACATTGTATATAGTACGGAATAGATAATATATAATACATAGAAAATAATATAACATACCAGTAGGGAATGGAAGTACTGGAAAAACTACTTCTACAGAAGCAGTTCAGTACTTCCACCCAGTACAAAAAAGGCATTACATTAACACGGCGATGGCTTAGGCTGGGAAATACTTCTTTTTTCCCTTCCATAGAATGTGTTTTGGAAGTACTTTACTACATTTATTATTAAACTCATAATACAAAGTTATTATACTGTAAATTTTTGTAATGTAATTTAGTTAGGGTAGGCGTGAAGGGGTGGGGTAGCTTGAAGTAAGGTTAAGCGATTTATATTTATATCATAAACATAAGTTCAAATATATGTTTATAAATTATAGATATAAAACTTAATGTCTGAGATAACTGAGATGATTAACAAAGAAAACGACCAGCTACGAAGTTTTTCAACAAGCTTTTTGCGCGAAATCAAACGCTTGGTCACCAAACCCATTCTCCTCTGCATTACTTATAAGTCATTACAGAAAACACTAAATAAAGAAGTACTTCCAAATCGACTTCCCACAGTAAATACTTACTTACTTCCCTACTGGGATACTACCCCAGATATGTAAGTAAAATACAGACGCCTAGTCGAATAGGCGAAACGCCGAAACGTATTCCATGTTGCCGAAAGCGATTAATCCAAGAAAATATTTAAATATTGCAGCCATTTAGCTGGCTAGAGCATGGCAACTTTTAGTCGAGGTCCAGCAACAGACAGCAGCGATGGTGACACGCGCACTTTGCTGCTCACCCGTTTCTGGCTACTTGTGCCTACGCAGCTGTCTAGAGCATGGAAACTTTTGGTTGAGCTCCACTTACAAACAGCAGCGTATAATTCTATGTGTGCGAGGGAAAATAGCCCGCGCTTGGTGGGAGGGATTGGGGATTGGAGGGAATGCTCTCAGCATTCGTTTCATATTCTCGCAATGCAGACGCCGCTCTCAAAATTCATGTCATATTCTCAACCAAAAGTTTCCATGCTCTAGAAAGCTGCATAGGCACAAGTAGCCAGAAACGGGTGTGCAACAAAGTGCGTGTGTCGCGAATTCTTTGTTTTACCCCCAGCGAAAAAGTGCCAAACGCGCCTAAAGAAGTTAACACTTCAAAAAAGTGATGTTATAACTCATACTATCCTCTCAAGTAGAAGCACAACAGGAACCCGTCAATTCGAAGTCGATAAATCTCTAAATCCTGTCAATTGTGTAATCGATAAATCTCTGAAACTTCAAATTTTGGACTTCCAGCTAATCATTGAGAGACTGTGCACATTGCGAATTAAGACAAAATTTCGCAGCTACTACATAAATCAATGCAATGGAAAAATCAGAATTTTTTGAGGATATCTACCATATACCCTCTAATGATATAAAAATGATGCTGTCTATAAGGCAACTCAACTATAGCCTTTACGCAACCACCAACGATAATACTGCCAGGCCTTTTGACCGTACTAGTATCAAAGGAATGGTGGTAAGGTCGACGCTCTTCCCGCATCAAAACATCTATAAAATGACATGGACGTCACAGGGTTGGAGAACTACGAACCAGATCAATAATTATGTATTCATTGGAAAGAGATCTGCCAACAAGAATATCGGATGTGAGATCCCTTAATGGTGGCTGGTATAGTTCTGATCACCACATGATGAAATAAAGGTTTAGAGCACTGTTTAGAGGTTACAACGAACTAGCAGGGAACCAAAACTTAATATGAACTTAATATTAATTTGTCACAAGACAGAACAGAGGAACAGATCAACGGAGCAGAGAGTTAACACAAACGAGAAAGAATGTCCAACGATTTTGACGATCTATTAAGCTTGTCTTGTAATTAGCTGCTGACCAGATAGTAGAAGTAGTAGCAAGAAGAGTGAGAAGTGATCGGTTTGTGGTAGATTGCAGGACAGATATATACAGATCAATCCAAATTACATGGCCTGTCATTTCTTCCATCAACCCTTTCAATAATTCCACTAAACTGAATTTGTCGCAGAGACGTTTCTCACTTGTGCATCCCAAAATGATTTTCGACTGCAGCAAGCATCACACTAACAGAAGCATAACTTCGTTCGAGAGCTGCGAAAATCATAGGGAGGTTATTATAATCGATCCAAAAATCGAAATCGAAATTTTTAAGGTATTTTCATTTTTGAAGCTCGCAATTGCATTTGAAGTAAAAATTTGAGAAGTATGTGTATGTGTGTGTGCGTACGTACGTGGTCATTTTTCCCAGCACGATATCGCGCGGACCGAAAAAGAACGACTTCGTTATGGTGTTCAAAGCGTATGAACGAAAATATTATATGAAAAGATTTTTATAAAATTTGGTCGAACCGTTTTTTTGGTTTAAACGACATAAGTAATTTTTGTACCTGCACGATACCCCATGTCCCAAAAACTATATCGACTTGTTTGAGGTGCCGAAAGAAGAATATTAACGAAAAAATGCTCTGAAAAAAATTTCATAACATTCGGTCGGGCCTTTTTTTGTTTAAATTAAAAAACTTCGGCTAAGTGTCAGAAAGTGATAAGTTTTGCTAATATCTAATTAACTTGATGGAATGAGATCCGCCCTAAACGATGTGATCTTTTTTGGATTCTGCACAGCGATAGCTTTCCAACAAAAAACATCACTTGTCAAAATCCGACACTCTTTAAAATTCGTGAAAAAATTACGTTACCCTTTACAAACGTATTACTATTTTGTAACAAGTCAGTTTATTCCGTGTACGTTCATCATACTGCGAAGTTGATAGTGTGAACCGAATGGGTCAAACCCACATCACAACTAGTTGTAATGGCCAATGGACGATAATGCATATCTTCTCAACTAATAGCGTCGTCGTGCAAATTTTTTTAATATTCTTGACCTTCATTTTATAATAGCTACACCTTAATGCCATTCATGCTTGACGAGTTATTGTTGTTCTAATTCCTCAAGGCAGTTTCGCCTTCCGGCTGTCGTGGTAGCTCTATATTCACTTAATCTTCCGGTATATTATGAAACGCGATTTGTTATTATTAATAATGACTAAAGTTTAGTTTAGACAACGACGTGCAATGAATGTTGCAACGGTTTCGTAATGTTTCTATAGATCTTATCTCATATGTGTATATCCTGATCAATAAATCACGATTGGAAGAGTTTCTCTACTAGCGATGACCTTTGGAGAAAACTTAATTAATGAGGCATGCTACGCAAACTACATACAAAGTGCAGCTTTTAATTGTCTTTTGATATACAATAACATTCCACTCTACATAACTAATACACATTCGTATTGGTTTGTGGAAAATAGGAGTAAATTATAACATCTTGAAAAGGAAAGTTACATATACTTAATTGGGTTCAAGTTTTACAACTTGAAACTAAGTAAACATTTTTAATTGTGAACCTCCAATAGCATAAAACCATAACTCTTTAAAACGATTGTTAAAATCTACTCCACTCAAATCTTTCGCATATAATAATTCCGCGAAATTACGAAATCAACCAATAAAAAGCCTCAATAATTGCGGAAGATGGTGAAAATTGTAGAAAAGAGCATTATGCACCTCCACCTCACCTAAAGAAAAGAAAATCCATTTAAATCTTTTCCATTCGTTGCGATTAAAATTGCATCGGTTGACTGATAGCTATGGTACAAGATCTAGTGTTTGCAGAAACTCATTAGCCCCAAAGAAAATTTTTCATCAACGGAGCAAATAGAAATCTCATAGATCATCGATTGATGGTTTTTATACTTTATGCATATATTTACTTTATTCTTTTCCTAAGTTCGTTTAACTTTCACGACGACGAACTATTGAAGTGGTATGGCTGGTGGTCGCATCTGGAGTTATGAATATTAAACTCAATAGTGCAAGACCAGGTGCATTAACGTAGGTAAACTGTTCGTTAATTGCATTTGTAATAGGTCTTTCAATATTGTAGCTTAATTATCCAGGAATGATCTCGTGCAGTAAAATAATTGCTCAGAACTAGCTTTGCAAGATTTTTCGATATTTCATTAAGTTAATTACTAGAATTATAAAGTTTTATTGCTGTATTAATTTAGTATTGTAATTTAATATTGTAGATTTGATCAAGTTCTCAAAATAAAGCCATTAAAAAAATACAATATCAAAAAAACCTAACGAACATCCATTGCATACAAAAGTCCTCTAATTACATTAAAATATAGTAGAACATTCTGTAGCCCATCTGTGCAAGCTCTGCATTATTAAATTACAATCAGGTGACGATAGCTTCCGTCAGGTACATCGTCACATCTTTCACGACACTCCAAAAAAGAAAATTGCAGAGCAAACGACGGGAGCTGGGGCGATGTCACTGTATAATTCATCATATCCCAGTGAAGAATTTTCTGGATCCCTTTCTTTTGTTGATTCAAATGTAGCCAAGGTAGGATGCCGCCACCTTCGTGACTTGATGAAAGGGACTACAAACTTGAATACATATATTCAATGTATATAACCTTCTCTGCCAAAGTGTACAAGGATGAAATGTGCCTCTGCCATCTGTCCCCTAATATACACACCAGATTCAAGACATCAGTGCGGAAGATATGCTGATGTATTTTATCTGAAAGGATGGCATCGGATGGTTCTTATCTTCCAATTGTAGATGGAAAAAAGAGTGTATCCATTTAACTAAATGATCAATAATCCCGCATATTAAAAGAGTTTATTAATATTGATTAGTGATTTAGGGAAAGGTCAATGGAAGTTCTACCTACATATGTTTGAGACAATTGATTAATTTTCTGGAGATTTCTATCAAGAGTTCAAGAGCTTTGTTAAGGGTCAATTACTGGGAAAGAATCAGTTTAGGTATTTGTTGAACATTGACTCCAATGGAGAGTGTCTTGAGATATAGATAGACTTGGATATATCAAAAACTTGGCTTTAAAAATAAAGAGAATAAATTTTTACAAAAAAAAACTTAAGTAAAGGGTGACTCAAAATTGTTCGCTATACTGGTTGAGAGTTGTAGCTTGGCCATTGAGGATTGATTGCCTATCGAAGAACACACATTTATTGTAAAAACCAATTCTCTTTACCCAAAATGGGGAGTGTTTTGCTACGATTGCAAGAACATCTGGAACGTGGCCTTCAAACGAATTTTGGTTTTGTCAATTGCGACCTCAAGAAATATTTTCTCGCAATTTTCGGATTGGATTAAACACAAATTTTATATGGCAATATGGTCCCTCATAAGGGAATTTTTATATTAGGAAAACGTAGTCTTTTCTCCCCAGGCAAAGTATGAAATCAATTGTTACGGAAGATTTCAACGTTCACAATGCAAATTGCCTAGATTAGTCGAATGACACCTGAATGGGAAGCTTAGCATATGAACTGAACGAAATTCTAGATCATCCTACACGAATTCTTGAAAATGCAAAATGAGACCAAAGGGCCCAATTCGTTGGCGGTTTTCATTATCTATCTATCACGCAACGCAGTACTCCATCGAATTTCATGCGCCTTTTGGTAACTCACATCATTTTCTAGTCAGTGCCAACTGAAATTATTCTGAGGGGAATGTGTTTGTTAATCTTCCATTCTACCAAATCCATAAAGTCTAGACCTCGCGCATTCTTCTTCTTCTTTGATCCGTTAGCTGGTGGTGCAAGCGGGGCGTCCCCGCAACGGATATGCTGCTGTTGGCGCAGCTGGGTCTCGAACTCCATTCATGATTCGTTTCCATTCTAGACGATTTTTGGACGATTTTTGAAAAGACGTGTGGAAAGGCGATAGTGAAAAGACGACAAAGAGGAAGACAAGAACAACCCCTCTAACTACCGCCCAATAATAATAACTTATATTAAATTCAAAAGCCTAGATACCACGGTCAATAGAAAGCCTATAGAGCATCTTGATTGTAATCAATTATTAGACGATAATCAATACGGTTTTAAACCAAAAAATAAACTGGTGACCTTTTTTGTCCCAAACAAAGCATTTGAACGTAAGCATCCATCGTTTTGGTGTGTCGGATCTAGATATCTCCAAGGCCTTCAACAACGTATGAAACCTTGGTCTGCTAACAAAACTCTAAATTATTGATATCCATTTAGCTCTAAAGATCTGGATTGAGAGTTTTCGTTGCGTTCGTTCTTGGTATTGGATAACCTCAGAACTCCTCTTTCAGTGTTTTTCTTAATTTTTATAAATTCTCTCAATACCCTCCCTAACCACGGCCGGACTGGTATATCGGGAATTTGGGGGATTACCGAACGGCCGTTCGCTGTGCCCGGTCGGTTACATGCAATTTCTTTCTGACGAATAGAATTTTATCAAAATGATAAGGGCTTTTATGACTTGACTGTGGAGCCCAGAGGTCGATGGTCTCCGTTTGGTCCGCGAGAGTGAATCAATTTCATTCGCGTAACGCTCTCATACATGAAAAATCGTCAGAACTTTCGTATAACGATGGGAAATGGGGCGGACGGGGTACAAGAGACGAAGAAACTTGGGGCTGTATGTGCAACAGTTAAAATACACTTTGCCTTACTGCATAAATTTTCTGGCATGTTAGCTACGTTGTCGCCCAGACTTTGCTTTATCTCATTATAGGAATACAAATTCACCATTATGTAGAGGTGAATTATTTGAGATATTTATGATTTTATACGACAAGAATTTTCGGCGCAGCCTGAGCAAGTGGATCTGCTTTTTGGCGTGGCCAAACATGTAGCACTGCCGGGAAGTTACGGTATAAACACTTGAGACTTTCTTAAAATGCCAAACGATGTAAACAAATATGAAAAAATGAAAGAAGAAATGAACAATACATCTTTCTTACGTTTATTTTGTTATTGTCTCCAATATAAAGTACTTTTTGCACGCTTCAATTGATAAAACCGAAGCTGTTAAAACCGTATGTCCAGTGGTTTGGTTGCTTAGAATACTAAAAGGGAGTGGTGAATTAAATGTGCGAGGTGCTCTTGTTTTAAATTGGCACCCACTTCCCCTTTGGAGAGATGTGCTGGACCTTTCCCCTTTTTAAATTACAATTTTTTTAACTTGCACAAATCGACGAATCGTTTATGTCAAAACATTGCACTGTTGTGAAAATCGTTCCTGATATGTTTTTTGGGTCGCTGATTACGAAAATCGGGGTCCCACAGTCTTAAAATATGCATGTCACCTTTAAACATGCTTAAAAACTAGCTTTTTTAAGGATTTTCGCGATAATTTTAATTATAATCAAAAACAATCCAATAAAATACATTTTTTGCAATATTTATATTCAAAAGTGGTTGATTTATAACAAAGCAAATTTTATGATAAGGGATAATAGTAAAGGACTGAAACTATCCCTGCATCGTCTGAAAATATAAAGATTTGAAAAAAATGTTTTTTCAACTTTATGCTTCAAATTCGGTTTAATCAGCTAAAATAAATTATTTTCAACTACGCCTAGAAAGAAGAATTTGAAAAAAGGTTGATTGTTTTTTGCATTTCCTTTTGCTCCCTTTAAAATTAATTGGCTCCCAAAAAGATTGTATGGGACGAAGGAATCAGGTAATTGGCTAGGTGGCCATAAAGGGTGCCAATACCATACTCAAGTAGACTGGCTCTCGTTCGCGTAGGTAAAGCGACTCCCGTAGGTAAAGCTTCACTGGATGTGGTTGGCGGACTGCTTGGTAAAACAATACTTGGGTTTGGAATAGTCTATGCCGATGCGGATGCAATTATTAATGATCATGAATGTAGCGGGAGCGGAGCATGCATACAGCTGCTGACATATCCAAGCGTACATGCGTTCAATTCGTTGCTAAATATAGAAGTGTGTGTATTCAAATGCGACCTGACGGAATGTTCCATAAATGGAATGCATGCCACGCAAAGGTCGAACTACTTTTGACTTTTTCTGTAAAGCCGCATTCGAAATAGCACACACAAATATGCACAACAAACACATGCACCTTGCTTGCACTCGTTACTTAGATTTTCGGGCTATGTGTGAAAGCCGGGACGGAAAAAAACCATGCAATTTTATGAACCTCTGAATGCAATGCATGTACGCTTGCATATGTCACCAGCTTACTTCCACGAGGCGAATGTTTAGGTTTTCGTGCCTGTGGCGGTAGCATCCATGCCTGTGGCGGAAGCGTGCATACCCGTGTGGCATGCGCACTTATATGCTATACGTACTAGGTGCACCGCGTGTATGCTTTTAAGAAAATTAGCCAATAAAAGTTATTCTTACTCGATTACTTTTAGGTTTTAATGTAAATAGGAATTCATAAATACTGATATTTTCAAATAGTATTTGTATCAAGTCCGTCAGTAGATTCGTCACTACTCTTCCTGCATCTGTCGTTGGCCTGAATTTTCTCAAGCGTACTATTGATCCGACAGACTTTCCACTATATCTATTGCATATTACTAGCCGATGGGCACAAAAGTTTTACTTCTAAAGTGTGGTCTTAAGCACACTCATATTTTTTTTTTATGTGACACACTAGAGACTTAGGGAAGGCTCCTTTGTACTGTCGACCATGTATTTTTATTTTTTTGAAATGTCGAACAGCAGCTCTAATCGGAAGATAGAGAGAGAAGTGAAGGAAAGAACTGTCACAACCTAGCTGCGGTATTTTTATTTCACCTACTCCCAACCATTTCGCGATTCTGACATTGCTTCATTCTAATACGCTATTCGTTTTGGTCAACCCTTACAACACCAAATATTCTTCGAACGATTTTCCTTTAGAAGATTTTGAGTTGACTTTTCTTCATCTATCCCAACCAAATTTGGTTTCATGCTCCTTTAACATCCATCTTCAGTTTTCTCCACAACCAGGATGTACAACTATGGTCCTCTACAGTCAACTCATTTGCTATAGACAGTAAAATCTACATAAAACAAACTCAACTTTCACTTCTGTTCAACTACGAAAAGGAAAAACCCGGTGACGAATTCTAAAAACAAAACTCCACAATCATCAAAAACTCTTACTGATATCCACCCAAGCGGTGCCAATGCACAAAAGTGCACCACATTGCAAATATTAAAATCTTTTTCTAAGAAACAGCAAAAATCTAGTCGAACGGGTTTTATGCAACATCTGAAACTGGTGCATTCGATTTACTCTCAATTGCATTACGTCAAGGTGGTTTTGCAATGCCTTAACACAAATTTGCTGCTACCTGTAAATTTACCTGTGTGACTAAACGATAGTGCACCCTGTACTGTATGCACTTTAAGTGTATTGAGTAAACAATTAATATTTCACCAGTAAACACTTTAATCTTGTACTAATGTGAAAGTTAAGGGAACTCTGAGTCGGGGGAATAGGGCAAGTACACACAAATTATAAATAGTCTTAGTTGGATGGACTCTGGGAGAGAGATTTCTATTTGTCGATTGATGGGCATTTTCCGAGCTGATGAGTTTCTGTGAATATGCACTTTCGAGACCATCTTAATAACTGGTAATGCAGTGCAGTACTAATTGCATGTAAATGCGTATGAATGGATCTGAGTCGAGCATAGTAACTCTTAGGTTTAATTGATGTTGGATTATGGTGATTGTTTTTTGTCGCCATTTACTAGCAATAATCAGTTAACTGTGTTTTTCGTTTTTTTTTTAATTAAGATATCATAGTTTACGGTTACACTTTCTAAATAGAGTATAGTGCTTGGAAATACCTGATTCTGACATACAGCAGCTATAATACGAGCCACCATATGCTCGGTGAAGTTTTATGGACAGCAAAACGATAAAACCTACTGCAACAAAGTCATAAGTGGTCTGGAGGCCGTTTACGGTAGTAAGTAAGAACTTGGCAAATTTACGGATCAGGATATCCACAATTCACCTAGGTATAACCTGGTTGGGCTTCTTGTAACCGAAAAGGCATTTTTTTTTCAAGAACACCATAGCCTTTCAAGCCCTATGACGGTATGAATGTACCGTGGTGTCACTTCGACAGACCGTTCACTATTATTTTTGTGCGGTGTTCCTGGAGTACATCACATCTTAGATAAATTTTGTACCCACGAATCCAAGTCGCCAAGCAAGGACAACATAATCCAATTTTTCTCAAAAGACGCATAACATTATCGGTCCTTTACTTGCCTGAATCTACAGGTACTGCAGTAGTTACGTGCACCGCTCTTGGTGAAAGGTCAAAGTGATCTTCATTCCGAAGATCGGCTCCAAAAAAGTAAGTCCAGTAAGGTTTTTAGGGACCTATGTCTACATCTCGGCATGCATACTGCAAAGAGAGATCGGTGGATACTGATCTTCACCAACTACGGCGCATCGTGGAATACTCCCTGGATGACAAACCTGGCAGTACCCGCAATGGAATCAGTCAATGGATCATCCGCAGGCTGAAAACTAGAATAAGCTGAGGCAATAACAGAGTAATAAAGTCGATCTGAGGCGGCACACCTTAGGATAGAGTCCTCTCCCCACTGCAGGGGCCCATGTCAATGTAAAATAAACTAAAGACATTAGAGAGCTACAAAATAGCGGCAGTTGATTATGCGGACGACATTGTAATATGAGATTTGAAATACTCTCAAACCTGTTTCTGTGCGACCACTTCCCGAAGAGTCCAGTTGGGTCGCACCCACTTTCTTCTGGCGAAATTCCATGATGCGCTTGAGATCACTGTCCAAATACCCCCCGTGCTTTTTCTATGGAAAACGGGTTTCGGCTAATCTTATATCAAAAGTCTCAATTGATACAAAGACGCATCAACCCTCCCTTATGAAAGGTGATAAATAATCGAGGGTGAAGGGTCGTGGGTAATGGTTGTCTGACACTAAACAAACGTTGGTGTGCCAATACTCATGCTCAGTTAATTTCAACCTCAATCTTCTTCGTGTTTGTAGCCTTTGGCTGGACTACAAGAATAAATTGTTTCACTCTCAGAAATCAGAAGATATCCCCATAGCCCTTCGGGGTGGTTTTGGGGGAGGGGTGTGGAGGATTTATGCCCATTGAGACTTTTGAGACTTTCTATGGGAGATCTACACTGGAAAGATGGCCTAGACCAGGACTGGATGACATGGGCTTGGAATAAAGACCAGCGGGAGAAGAGTTGCAAGAGTTTAGGATGGGATCTCGGTTGTGGAACCATTAAAGAAGGACAGAAGATCTGGTAGACTAGAACTACGCTGCAAACAGCTTAGTGGATGCAAAGAATGATATGCTTGGGTATTATTGATACCTTTAGCTTAGGCTTTAGCGTTTCGGACAAATTGGGAAGCGACGTCTGAAGATCCTGAAGCACGCCAAGAATAGGGAGATACCTAATACCTTGAGACCCATGGAATATGAAAGGTGACCTAAAGGAAGATTTGAAAAATTTGGACCTGACCTGTCCGGCGAGCTTAAAAAATACAAGGCAGTATGCCAAGGAGAGGTGCTGAGTCTTCTGCACGTGCTGGATCACTTAAATGTGGGTCAGATACATAGAAATAGTATTCTCATGAAGCAGCTGAGGTTAATGAATTACTGGTGTTAGAGTATGTCCAAGAACTGAACAGAGGTGCAAAACAAAATGATGTGACTCTGCCCTGGGTTATAAAACAGTCATGTTTTGAAAGGTTTGCAGCATCGCAAAGCAGGGTCGATTTCAGACTTATGGTGTCCGTAACCCTACTCTGCTATTGTAGTAATCGCAATATGGGTATCCAGATGTTGTGACCAGGTGTAATCAGTCCAAGATGGTGCTTAAACTAACAAGTGCCACAACTGCTGGTTGGCTCAGATGGCTTTTGGTAATAACCGCAGGACACTGGAAGCTCAGGAAACAGCGGAACCGAAAGAATCGTTGACCCCTGTCGGTTGAACCTGGAGAAATCTAAGAACCTTGCACATTGGATTTATCTGTCCGATGCTGGTGAGTACAAGGGTTGCTATTATGAGGTTCTGTTAGATGGAGACTGTGATGAGCAAGACCGGTCTTTCACATTTAGCAAGACCAAGGCAAGACCAGAGGCAAAAGTTTTGCAGAAATGAGCAAAAATTCTTGTCTTGCAAATTCAGCAGGACCAAGACAAGACTGCAAGACTTTTTGCAAGACTTCTTGCAAGACTTTTAGCAAAAATTTTTGCAACGCTTTTTGCTCATCACTCCAAGACCTTTGGCACTTAGTGATGAGCAAAAAGTTTTGCTATGTTGACCTTGCAGTCTTATTATATCCTGACTAGTCTTGGTCTTGCTTTGGTCTTGCTAAATGTGCAAGAAAAGGCAAAACTGGTAGACCAGTCTTGCTCAGCATTAGATGGAGGACATGAGGCAGGTTCCTTCAAACAGCTACTCGCAACAACTAGGAGAATCCAAGTAAGGGAGTTTGCTGACTCATCCGGGAGCCTCTATCTGACATGTCCCTTGGGCATGGGGCAAAAAGGTCTCATTCAGCATCCTCATCAAACTCTAATTATCGTTAAGAGATCGCAAAATTTTTCTTTTTAATCCCAAAGTCCATCTATAAATGTACTTAAAGTGATTAAAGTGAAAACAGTATTCCAATTCTTAAAAGCATGCAATTACTGCAGAAGGTCCTGATATGTCCTCCACACTTTCTGTTTTTGTGATAACCTTTTAATTTTAAGTTTTTACGTGCCCAGAAATTTAATCGTCCTTAAGGAAAAAAATAATCCTTAAGGAAAATTTTCTTGGCACAACTGTAATGGAAATAGATGAAAATAGCAAGAAATAAAAATGGAAAAATTTGTGTTAAACCTTCAGTCACAATTTCTACGGGTAGTAATAGATGTCAAACGTACATTATCTTTTTCTGCTTTTTTTTCTTCCTCATAAAATCATTGAAAAAAAGTTAAAGGCCATTCGTACTTAGTATGCTAAACATGTTTGTGGACATATTTCTTAAGCAAACTTTCGGTGTTTACAAATTGCAGACGAAAATAATGTAAACTCTTAAATTTTTCTTTGTAGTTATTGATCTTAAACTTAAATAGAAGAGAAATTCATAAGATATATTTTTTTACTTTTTAATTAGCATAAACTATTTAAGAAATATATTAGTGCTTTGAATATTAAAAATCCAAAAATATGAAAATAGTTTTGAAATATTACACAACAAATAAATAATAATTTTATGTACAGCAAGCTCAGTTTAAAAGTTATTTGCTAATAACTACAAAAAAGATTGAAAATTTGAAAAAATAATACAAAAAAATATATTTTTAATAGAAAATTACTAATATTTATAATTTATATATATGTACAATGATGAAGGAAATATTTAATATAAATTGTTAGTTTTACATAGATCATAGATCTACCTAGGCTTTACCTAACCCGAAGTGTGCTTTAACGCCTCCCAAATTTCTCACACGAAACAGTCCAGATTTTTTGAAGTTACAGTTCAGTATAAATCCAAAATCAGATTCTAGGACACAAGTTCCGTGGGCCAAGCCTATAAAACAAATTAATTTATATTGTTTTTGTTTTTTGTATATACAGTATTATTAAAAAATAGAAGATAAAGAACAAATAGAGTTAAATAAAAATTTGTTAATGTTAGTTTACAATCACCAAAAGTTATGAAGTGTTATTTACAAGTATTATACACAAAAATCTAGAGAAAACAACTTCTTACAAAATTACGAAATCAGGTCGTTCTTAGACCACGTTTCTATACCGTTTCATACAATGTCGACCACCAATAAGCAGCTCCTATTACCGACTTGGCTTTTTTCGATCGAATTTTTCTCATAACATTGCTCAAAACTGAGGATAACTTCAGATGAAAGCCTATTGGGCTTTTAGAACCTTATGTCATTTGGTCAAAGTATAAACAACATATTGGGATTATGCTCCAAAGATTTTACCTTGTTCGTCCAATTCAATATTCAGGCCACTACTCAGTAAACACAAATTTCTTCCATCAATGTACTACTGCCCGAATCAACACTGCTCCAAAAAGAGCAGTTTCGCAATACAAAAAAGCGAATCAGCTACCTTCTTTTAAAACAATGACTGGGACTTGTGTTTCCGTAGCGGCAACGCCAACATTGTCGCCGTCTGTGTGCCACATAATTTATATGGGAGGGAATGCTTTCTTATATTCCACGTTATGCCACATCTATCAGGCATAACCCCACAATGTTACTGTTGATAGCAATCCAATCAATGGATAAGACTTGTCTTCAGTGCTGGAGAAGTGTGTAGATATTTTCATGACGTGAGGTTGACAGCCAGTTTGGCACCGCGTGGATTTGCTCGAATAATTACAGCGTGCCTAAAAGGGAAAGAGTGTTCCTTGGGCAATGGGAGCGCCAAAAGTTTGTGCTCATTCCAAAGCCGGACCAATATGCCTCTATGGGCAAGCTTTTTTAAGGGGAATACATTTATATCAGTGTAACGGCAGACCTAGAATTTTCTCGCGATCCACCTTGCAGCACTGTGAAATAAGACTGAAAGCTGAGTTTTTTTTAGGACGAAAAGGCGGTAAAGCATTTTTTTGGAGCAAAAGTGCTTTGTGCTTTGTCCGGAAAAAAAAAATAAAAAAATAAGATACTGAGTTTAGTTGAAGAGTAGCGAAAAAGTGGTAGGTAAACCAGGCAAGAAAGTCAAATATATACGAACGATTGGCGATAACCTGATATTTCGAGGATCCTATGAAGTCGACCAGACGTCCTAAGAAAGGGGAGACCCAGGTGGGAAGCAGACAGAGGTCCAGTGGGAGCAGTTGCGTACACCGGGCAATGGAGGCCGTTTATCTATTTGGGATGTGGCCATAGACGTCCCCGTGGCTGGAACGACGTGGGAGAACTCCCCTGAAGGTTAGGACGAGGAGGAAGGCTGGGGTAGCCTGGACAACCTGCAATCTAGGCAGATACAGGGAGTGGACCCGTTTTTCCAAATTCGGAATAATTACCCATAACTGTTGAATAAGTTCCAATATATTATTTATGTTTGATTTTGATTAAATGGTTGAGTTAAATCTTTGATAAATTCCTTTTTATAATGTAAACTCCGCCGTGGTCTGGTCCCAAGTCCAGGGTTAAAGGAGGAGGGTTGTCGACCTGCAGAATTTACCAGAATCGGGGAACCGATGGACTAAGTTTCCCGACCAGCGAATTTTCTTTTCCAGGTCCCCTCGGACGGTCTCCTAAAACATACGCATCCGTATTGATGGAGTCACTTCCGAACTAGTAAGTGTTGGTGCAGGTAGTTTAGGTTGTACCCCCAGAGTCTACCCATCCCACGACCCCGCCGGCTTGCCAATCCTAGTCCTGAGACCTGGGATACCGCCTATATGATTTTTTTGTGGACTATTTTTTTGAATTGCAAGCACAAATTTTGTGTTTGTATGTGGATCGGGAATTGGCTTCTTCGGGCAACCAACCGGCTGTTCACAATTACAGTAGAAAACGGAAGTAGTGATAATCAGCAAGGGAGAAAGGTGAAGATCTTAGCGGTGAAATTAGGTGACCAGGTCATTCGCCCTCAGCCTGCACCGGCAAGTTCAACTTCTGGGTGCACTTGTCGGGCTCGGCCACTCCCAGCCATCATGAAAAAGCAGGTGGAAAGAGTCTACCAAGGGCTGATGGACACATAGACTCATATCAAATGTAGAGAAGTGTGTGGGCTACTACCTCATACAGTTTTTCAGTTGGCATTGTGATCCTAGAGCAAACACCGCTTCAGGTTGGATGATTAACCGTTCCACCTAGAATGCCCAGACGATAAAGACGACCAGAATCAGCCAATATCCATCCATCCATCCATTGACCCCATCTTACTTACTTTCTTGATTGGCACAGAAAAAATCCTGCGAATTTAACATAATGAAAGCGATCTGCTGTCTAATATCCTATGAAATATACCCAACGATCTAGATCGGTGATTCTCAACCAATGTGCCGCGGCACTTTTGTGTGCCGCCAAATTCTTGAAGTGTGCCGCCAAATTTTAGAAATGCTAACAATAAAAATTATTTTGTATGTACTTTTATACAGCAAATTATTGTAACAGGAACGCGATGGGGAAAATATTTAGGCCGCAATCACTACAGCGCGTCCTCCGCATTATTGTTTGGCCGACTCAATAATTCTGCCGAATCGAATCAATCATACCGCCATCTTTTTTTCATAGATTTACTACACAAAAAAGGGGACCAACTTGTATGTTCCAACTACAGGGGAATTACGTTACTGAATGTAGCATATAGAAAATTCTCGTATATCCTGTATACTCGCTTATTGCACCAGGGAACAAAAGTCCACAACCGATCACATATTCGCATTACGACAGGCAATTGAAAAGGTAAAAGAATTTTATATAGAGCCTCTACCTCTTTTCCATTGACTTTAAGACAACATATCGACTCATGCAACGAAGACTATAGTAACTCATTTTTGGGGGTTTTTGAGTTACCATTGTGCATGGCATATATTTACCTGAAGTTCGAAACGAAAGGGTTAGGCAACCAGAAATACTAGCATAAAAATAGTAAGTCATTTTTGGCCATAAAATACAACGAATACTATATTATCTCGAGATACTATACTTCACCAAATACATATATGCCATGCACAAAACTCCCAAAAATGAGTTACTATAGTCTTCGTTGCATGAGTCGATATGATCTTGCACTACAATCAAAATCTACGAAGCAATGATGGAACTAATTAAACTTTCCAGACCAATTAATTCAACTCAGTAAAACCTCATTGAGTCGAGTGAAATACAGAGTGAGAATACAGAGCAATGTATCGGTGCCTTTTGGAAAGAAAAGAGGCCTCAGTGAAGGAGACTCCCTATCCTGCTTGCTATTTAACATCTTATTAGAAAAAGCGGTCCGGGAGGCACGCATTGAAACTAGAGGGGTAATTCTAAACAAGTCTATTCAGCTAATGGCATATGCATATGATATAGTCATCATAGGCAGGCCAATGATAGAAGCAAAGAAAGTCTATTCAGCGTTAGAAAAAGTAGTATCAAAATCTGGACTTATTATCAATGAAAATAAAACGAAACATATGCGGATACCTAAAAGAAACAGTAGAGGAAGATCAGGACAAAATATAACAATCGACAGATAGGCAGGTAATAATCCCTACTTACTTAAGAACAAAGACAACAACATTACAGTGGAAATTAAAAGAAAAATACTGCTAGCGAACAAAACGTCTTACAGTATGTTGAAATATTTTAAATCAAAAAGAATAAGCAGGACGCATGGTCGTTACCTCGGCATGACGAACAGGTCCTCAGAAGCTGCGAAAGAAAAATTATTCGCTGAATCACAGGCGTAATAAATTAAGAGGGTGTCTGAGAAGAAGATACAATAATGAATTGTACCAAATATACAAAGAACCTGACATAACCAAAGGCATCAAGATCTCACGCCTAAGCTGGATAGGATATGTAATGAGGATGCGTGGAGAAGCGCTTCCAAAAATCCTGTTTCTCCAAACGCCGGAGAAAAGAAGAACACATGGAAGACCGAGGAAGAAATATAGTATAAAGACATCGCAACAGACTTACAAATAGTCGGGAGCAAAAGTTGGAAACGTAGGGAGGGAGGGAGACGTAGGGCCGAGAACTTCTTCTCCTTCTTTAAAGGCTCTACTACCGAGGGAGGGAGGGACAAGCCTGATCAAATTAGCCTCTCCTCTCACATCGGATAGTTACCAGTGGCCCCCGCAAAGAGGTTATGATCGCACTTCTATCAGTCCGAAATAGTTGCGGTTCGTGTATGCTATGCTATATGTTATTCCCCCTATTTCGAAGATGACTGACCACCAGGTTCGAGAACGTTGGAAGAAAATTCTTAAGGAGGTCAAGGCTTACAGGAGGCTGTAGCGCCGATGATGGTGATGACTATCATTTTTACGACTATTATTTTATTGTTAGTGTGCCGCCAAATTTTTAAATTGTTAAAAGTGTGCCGCAACAAAAAAAATAGGTTGAGAATCACTGATCTAGATATAACGGCTGATGGATCTGTTAATATCCTGGGAGTGGCACTTATAGTTGATTTTCGACGGAATAATTATATTTTCTAAATAGCCAAAGAATCGTCAGAATGCCCTGGATTTTTTAAAAGATACAATTTCTTCCTGTAACCAACAGTACAAACTATGTTCCATAAATCCTACACTCAGTACCTATTAAAATACAAATATGTTTTTCGAGGCGCTAAGTCAGTCAGTCAGTCCTGCTAAGTCAGGCTAAGATTAAGTGCCAAATTGAGACATCAAACTCATTGGTGATGGTATCTTCCTAATCTCCCAAGACTCATTGATCATGTAACTCAGAAATGTAGCGACCTATGAGAATATTTAACTATAGCAAAGCAACTGTTCCATCTAAAATAACTTCTTCCTGACTGCAGAGTAATGCTTTTTCTACATTACTAGACTGTCTTGTCCTGTTCTAGAAAACTACGATCTAGAAGTTCCGTTTATAAATAGAACAACTCGACTGCGCAACGACCTTCCATAATCAGTATTTTCGAACTAGTGCAATATCCTAGAGCTCAATCGTAAGATTTATTGTATTCTACCTTGAAACCAGCTCCACCTGTCCTATTCCATGCTACTTAATTCTTGAGGACTAATCATTGCACCATTGCACGAACAACATAACGAACTGGTAGTACAAAGTGCGATTCCTAAGCTTAGTTTAACTCATAAAAATACTTCTATGCAATTATTGCAAATGAACGTTAACAACGAAATGATTAAAATCTCAATTTGCACCTTTAACATTTTAAAGCTAACAAAAATGTCGATCGATCACGATCACCTCATCATAATGCGATTTTCATGACTAGCAATTGATGGAAACTGCAACGCCGTTTAAATATTATTTGTATTGGGATATCACACAATGATTAATTGTTTATTTTTTTGCCACTCTAAGTGAATAGGTCAAACCCATCAAACATGCAATTGAGAGTTTGGCAGCAGGTTTCAAAATATTTCAGATAAAGCTGCGACGAGTTACAATGCAACTGACTCCAAGTTAAGCCATCTTGATACATTTTACCATCCATACCTGTCCAAATAAAAAACAGGAAAAACATAAACACAAAACAACCGCAAACAGAAAACATTAAAAATGTCTGAAGATGTTCGATGTTTGTTATACAATAGACGAAGCATTACAGTCATACACAATCGATTTCTTCACACGTGATTTATCTTCGCAGATGAAGGGACGACACGTAACTATCGGCTGGAAAATAATAATTAGTCACCAACCGCAGTTTCCTTTAGAGATAAGATCGCGAGGAGCTGAATACCGGAACCAACCAGGTGATGATTATTATCGCACGCACAACTTTCTTCGAAGATTCTTCGAAACATCTTCGCAGTGCGTAGGAACAGTGCGTCTCTGGTGTTCGTTCACAATTCTTCAATTTAATATTTTCGGGGACAATAAATCGACTGCGAAGAGGTGGTCATAATCTACTCGGTCTGACATAAACTGATTAATAATGACGCTTTTGTAAAGTATGGAACCACTCAACTAAACAAGCAGGTAATAATGTCTAATCTCTGAAGGTTTGGCGATGTCTGCCGACCACTGACCGCGCAACATTCAGATACACAAATCGAGAAGAACCCGATTCCACCTTTGCTGGTTTTCCAGTTCAGATTGTTATCAATGGGCATCGGCGGACGGTTGACGTATATTTTCAGTCAGTAATCTCCAAACGGTTTGTGGGTCACACCTGAAGGACACGGCATTGAATCCGCGCGGCACAAGATGAAGATGGCCGATGGATCAGACTAACGGAATGGCGCAGGTTTAATTAAAAATTGGGTTAGCGGTTTTGATGCAACTCGTGCATGCATAATTGAGGTGATTTTTCGGTTTTTTGTTTTCCTACCCAAATTCCACAATTGATAATTAGGTAAATTGAAGCGATAAAGGTTCCTACGATAACGCGATACGCGAAGGCAACTCAACTTTTCGGGTTTTTATCAAGTTCAGTTTGTTGTTGTTGTTGTTTATTGGTCATTTGAATAGTTTCGATGGCAAAATGCGATGTTAGTGGGCAATAAAGGTGGAATGACAATTAGGTGTCAATTGTTTTTGTAATTTTTGAATACTTTTCATAATTATTTACAGATTTTCACAATGTTTGTTTTTCTACAGTAAGTTCGACATTTTTTAATAGCTTAGATGAAACCCTACTATATGATTTATTAAACTAGCAACTGGGGATTCGAGTAATTTAATTTTATTTAAGCATAAAATTGGCATCTAATTAACACATATCTGTTAAGTGTTGTACATTTTTTAAATCGCCTTAATTTCACATTTGGTTTAATACTTAATACTTCATTTCACATTTGGTTTGACCCATTCAAAAGAAAATGAAATCTAGTGTGACGTAAATTGTGTCAAACGGCCGCCATATTGTTTTTTTAAATTAACCCAGCCTATGTTACTCGTGCTGATTAAACGATTATAACGGTACCCCAGCCATCTTAATCCGTTCAGGCTTTAGAAGGTAAGGTGTGACAAAGAAACGTACGTATAAAAGGTGTGAGGCTTCAAATTTATGAAGATTTCTTATTGAGTAAACTAAGATTAGACATCCGTCTCTATACTAGTATTCGTGGGCTATGCTGAGTTTTTCCGGAGATGCCATAGGGAGGACTCGTATGGCACATGGAGGCCTAGAAGCGAGAGACAGGTGGCATGAGTGCTGGGATTGGGATGTAGGGCGGAAAGTCCAAGTTTAGTAGAGTGTTTAGTTTGAGCACCCTACCTACTGTCTATCAAACCGAGATTAATATTATTTTGGTATGTATCTTTCAACGAGAGATGTCATTTTAAATTTCTCGCCATTTTTCAATTGTCATCATACAACTGTCATTACGATGACATCTGACAAGTATAAAAGCTGCCTGCAGACGATCAACTTTGGTTTTCAACCAGTTGTTAACCTGGCCTACCGTTGGTTGAAGGAAGATACAATTTTTCAGTTTTTTGGTAAGCGAGCTTCCAGGTTGGTAACCAGTCTGTAGTAGGCAACATCATTTTAAATCGTGAGCTTGAGCAGTGAAAATCACCGTGCTTTGCAATAAAAAACTGAAAATTAAATGATGTTTGCAAGCTGATTGACAACAAGCTGAGACGTATGTACACTTTCTGTAGACAGCAGGTTGACAACCCAAGTTGATCGTCTGTAGGCCGCCAAAAGGGGTTTCAGAGATGGAAAACTATTCTGAGTGATGAGGATAATTTTTGTGTGCCTATGTAACCCAACGAGCTACAGTTTCGTGCAGTGACCGTGTAGTCTTGCCATCTTCTTCTTCTTTGATTCGCTAGCTGGCGGTCCTAGCGGGACGTCCCCTCGCTTTAAAAAATGCAGTTTCTTTCCGAGTTTCTTCGGTTATCCGATTCTGGTCAATTCGGCAGGTCGACCACCCTCCTCTTTTCACATCCTGGACTTGGGACCACAGGACGGCGGAGTTTCCAATAAAGTTTGGTAAGTTGGATATTCTTAATCTTCATAAAGTTACCTTGTTTGGTTTTGGGGTCCTCACGGCTTCGATGGCTATGCAATTTCGGCCCGCTAGCCATTCAGGACTCTAACACTGTACTCATCAGTCTGAACTGACCATTGGACCCCATACAAGGTTTGTGGTGGCTCTTGACGATCGTACTCTTATCAAACATATCGAACACTTAAAGTCCTGTCATGGTGTGTCCAACGCCAAGAGGTTTATTCCTGTGCCGTTGTGCAACGCAGCCAACGAAATGTTGGTGTGTAGAAGCACGCAGAATGGCAAAACGTTGGTTTTATTGCCGGACGCCAGAGATCTTTGCAGGATCGGAAGAGTAGAGAAATCTAATTTCAGCCATTGCCTCGAGACGAATGAGTCCGAAATAGACAGGGTTACCATTTGGTTGCTTAACGACACCATGTTCGAAAAGACAAGCCTGAGTGACAAATACTGCGACACCTGTTTTACAGCAACACAATACTAGTCCACTCGGCCCATCCCCATACCCTCCAGCCCCCCTTTCACGCACGATACGGTCTAGAAGTTCGCTTATGAATATACTCGACTGTGGAATAATTTCCCGCAGTCAGTATTGCCGAACTTGTACAACATCTTAGAGTTCAAAAGTAAGGGTCATCGAGCACCCACAACCCCCTAATCACCTCTACCTTTTCTATTCTTCAAATCAATCATACTAGACGTTGCACGATGACGTGAACGAACTGGTAGTACAAAGGTTGACTCCAAGCTTGATTTTTTTACATGAAAAAAAATGAGACTAAGCGCGACATTTCTAAGGCCCTACCTTTATCATCTACAATTTTGCAAGAATAGACCGACTATCGTGCCATCATCAAAGTCAAGAAGTCAATAAAAAATTGGGTTAGTACAACATATAGATGGCAACTCCTTGGGCGGTAGGCAACCCTCAGAAGGCGGGTTCGCAAAAAAGACAGTCGAGTCTGGGAAAAATACTCTTATTACTTTTTTAGTAAAACTTTACCAGGTTTCTTTAGGCAAAAATACACGGTCAAATTGGATGTACATCAAGGGGGGATGTACAACCAAATCACAACTATAGATTGTGAGGCAGTCGGTCGATCAAAACTCATTGCGCGCATGTGTTTGATGAACATCTAGATTTACATCCAATTTGACCGTGTTTGCGGGCCTTTAAAGTGTAAAATGGGTTTGTTTAAACCAAATGCGCTCCATTAAGGAAGCAAAAGTAGAAGCAAGAGGGTACCATGTCTGGGCCAGTGGGACAGTGATTACACAAAACTTTCCAGCTCCATTTTTGAAGGGCCATCAAAAGAGTATGTGGTTGGGCGCTGTTGTGATGGAAGACAACATCTTTACTAATAATCAATTCAGGCCGTTTTCGTTCAATGGTCTTTAGTAAACTCTCTAGTTGTGCACTGTAAAGTACAGAACCAATTGTCTCACCAACTGAAAGACGATTTCCTTCCAATCCCACCATAAAGACAGAATCAGTTTTTTGACGATTTGCGAATGCTTGTGACACAGCTCACCATCGCTTGTTTTCGATCTTTGACGCTTTGATTGTCGTACGTGATCCAATTTTTCATTATTTTTCTTCCATTTTCAAATGGAACAACTTTCCAAAAACTGCACCAATTGCTGTGTATCAAGATGTTTCTACACTCAAAATAACACTTAATCTGTCACCTGTCAAATAAGGTTTAAGTGGTGTCGCTGCGATCAGTGCAATTGACGCCATCTATCGGGGAAACGCCCCCAAAATGTTTCCAAACTTCACAGTAGGTACTATTAACATCAAACTATCAACTATAAATTTCATTAATGGTGAAACTATTAATTTAGATCGTAAATATTCAAACAGGATTCATCTAAACTTATAGATACAGAAAAATGGATTCGTGGGATAAAATGAAATGTGATTAAGCTAGATAAGTTTTGCTACTGCCAGAACATACATATATAATGTCATTAAAAATCCGAACATCTGCAAGACCAATTCACGCCTTTTACTTCATACCGTGTTCACTAGTCTGAGACTTGCCCCGTTCTTACAACAGAGTAATAATAATAAAAATTCATACGCATAAAATATTTGCATAAAAGGTGAGCTGTGTTCACTAAGGAATGTCGAAACATAATTAATTGCATAAATAAAATTATAATTCAAGTCATCTTCAATTAAAACGGAACTGAAAAGTTCGACAAAGTTTCCTTTAGTATATTTCAAATTTGTGGAAATACTATATCGTTCCATACCGGTTTTACTCGACCACAGATAGTCAATACCTGAGGCAGGTAAGTACCTCCAATGGAGTCAGTCTTGCACTGGTGACGTAACATTATTTCACCCAGCAACTCTCATCAATCAGGTTGCAGTAAAGTGGTGAAGGATAAAAAAAAATACAGCACGTTTTTTTTTGATTCGCAATTCGATTTTTTTTTTCGCAGTATAATTGCATATCAGCACTGCACTGACCCAATTTGTTATGGTGCATTCGGTGATTTAACAATATCGCGTACAAAGAAAATAACACCTGGCCAACTTCAGTGCAGAGATAACCAACCAATGTGCAACTCTCGCTGCCAATTTATCCAAAGGCATTGACCTATAACTTGTGCAGCAGAGTGGAAAAACGTTGACGGATTCAAATTCAGCAGCCATAATCGAACCTTGAAATTTTTGATCTGTTGAACCTGTTGACGACGACGTCGAAATCCGAATCAATTAACGCAATGCGATCGGTGTAGCTAATCTATGACGATCATTACATTACTAAACGATCAAGTGCAATGATGATGAGATGATGATAGTGCCTAGACTAACCACAGATGATCTATCTGGCATGTGAATGAACGATCCGCATTTGCACAATAGAATTATGATTAACCTTGAAAGGTCATTGATCGTCGAATCTATCTGGCTGCGTCTAGTCTTGATCTCTTGATCTCGACATTAATACACCGGCCGTAATCTTTCGCGCAATTATGTTTTCGTTCACTCGAATCATAACTCTCTACCTTTATGCGTCTCCGAAGATGAATTGCTGCGGCTGTGAGAGTGACAACATGAAAAACCGTCGACAGTACTAGCCACTGGCTTCTTATATCACTGATTACATACGCTATAGAAATGCTTTTTTATCGCATTCAAATAAACTTTCTATGATCCGTCAGGTGAGGATGCTGCCACACACACAGGTAAAAATTGAACCATTTTGAATTCGAAAATTGGAAAGAGAAAATACGAAACAAACGATCGAATAATAAACACGGATTGTGGAGGCATTCGATTTTCGATTTTGGTACAAATTAAGGTAAAAACGTTTTTATCAAGATTTCGATTTTCAATAATAATTCGGTGATAATAATCAAAAGTTTTTTTTTCGCCATGTTGCCACTTTTAGTTTCGGCGTGTTATGTAAGGGAAGTACTTATGGGTTGTGCTTGTGAATTTTTATGAATAATATTAATCGTGTGAACAAGTTTTTTAATTTTTTTTAAGGAGACTTAATTATAGATATCAATATTTTTCGCCAGACGGTTAACCTTCAGCCAATGGAATTTCACTGGGATAATATATCAACTCGATCGGTGATTAAGCCCCGATATTTTATGATAATAACGATTGGAATTTTGTTAACAAATATATCAAAGGCAGTGTGCCTATTCAAAAATTAAAATTGACATGAATGACAAGCTAATAGACATATAAGAATAAATTTGACCAAAATTAATTTGGCGAGGTTTTTTTTAAATACATATGAAGTAAATTTGCACCATCTATATTCTCGGAGGAATCTAAACTATACAATCAAATGAGATCATAAGGAATAAAATGACAAGATCACTTTTTAGGTTATGGGGTTATTGAGAAAATATATAGTTTGTATCGAATATATATCGTTTTCCCACGATTTCCATTTGTTGTATAATTAATCAGTCAACTTTATCCTAAACAATATTGTCAATATGTGGTTTGGCACATGACATGACACTTCAAGGTAAAATTGCTTGATGCAAAAATAAAGAATTGTTTATTTTGCATTTTTATAATCTACTAGCTGGAATTTGGTACGCCTCGCTGCACCCATCAATGTGGTGGATGGTAGTCGTTCAACCTTTTTTGCAGCATTATTCGTTGTAAAATATATACTTTGGGCATTTTCGAGTTGCGCTACCAAATGAACTCTAGTTGGATATCTTTTATGATTGGCAAATGAAAAAAATTCTAAACAACAACGTCCAATTGACACTGTGCTATTTCGTTGATCGTATTGGCATCTGGACGGCCAAACTTAATCAAAGGATTTAAATGGCCGATTACTATGCTGTACAAACGGGCATACGACGGACATATAAAGGCCAAGTGCATAACATTTTCGTTATGTTCAGTCGGTCTTTGGATTATCTTAAAGAATACCTATGCACAAGAGAAAAAAGCTCACCAGTTGTCGGTTTGTTTTACCTGAAGTGTGTGGTGTGGCCAATCACGGCCGGTGTTCGCCCTTTGTAAGGCTATTTTATTATTTTTCTCGGAGCGTTTAACCACACATCCCCCCTCTGATAGATGATAGATTATTACGCCTCCATCGTAGAAGCGCTTTCTTTTTCCTATATTGTTGTTATGTCTGAGAACCCAGACTAGAGTATCATTTTGCCTTCTTGAGGCTATCGCACCACACGTGCGCATTATCACTTAATCTAGTTCTCTTATAGAGGCTTGACTATCTAGCTTAATTCCAATGCTACATCTTTATGTGGGTTTGAGTTCTATAGTCTAACAGACCTTCAGGATCACCAGTACCTCGGTTTAAAAGATACGATAGTGGGCCGGACGGTGCATACCTCTAGATAGATGCCTGCCCCGACATATGTTGTTTTGGAACATTCGTTTTGAAGATATCTCGTCAGCGCAGTCCGAAGGTTAATCTACCAGGAATGCAGTCTGTGGCTGCGGCAACTATACTCTCTAGTAACAAATCCAGGATATTGCTATGACCATAGGTTTTGGATGTCCAAACAGCGGAATCGATCGGTTCAAGGGCACAGCGAGGGCGTTCGTGGAAAATGTTAACCTGGCCTCTGTTTTCCCTAGTGGTATTGTCGTGATCTGGACTGTTTTTACTTTTATGTCATTACAGTTCCTTTTCAGCTCTGGCCACAATACCGGCGCGACATACGTGAGTGAGCATTTCACGTACCACCGCTAACTAGATGTCACCAGTCAGGGCCTCACGACTTTAACCAACCAACCAAACATCCCATGGCGTGACATTATCCAAACACCTGCGTTTGAATGACCACATATTCCAAATCACCAAAGGAGCAGCTCAGTGCCTGTGATTTCTTAAGATGAGCAAGTTGCTCTTAAAGTCATCGGACCCAGCTTAAAATTCAAATCCTCCATTTTTGAGAGTGTCTTTGAAAACCATCTTGACGTGGTAAGGTAAGAGAAAAAAATGGCCCTAAAACTTATTGGGGAAGACGCCGTTTGCTCCACGATAGGAATGTACTCCAACTGTAGGAATGTAGAAGCCACGACAAAATTATATTGCTACTATCATAGAGATTGATCCACCAAAGGATCTACCAAAGTCTCCAAGGCAGCCTTATACCCGCAACTCTAGAATCCGCCGCAGACATGCACTCTTACGCCATCGGCATGCATGCTAACGCAACAGGCATGTTTTTTTTCTAGACTAAAGGGAACGAAATTTGGACTTTAGAAAATTTTGTAGGACGAAGAAAACGCGCAATTACATATCTTGACTATAAGCCAATAGCATACTCACTTTTCGGTACTCGCTCGATTTCGTAGGTCAAGCAGCATTGGACCTGGTTACTGCTTAGCTGGGTGACTACCTGGTAAAACAACACTCGCTTTTGGAATGGTCTATGCCGATGTGGATGCATTTATAAATGTGCATGCCTGTAGCGGGAGTTTTCAGATTTTCGTGCCTGTGGCGGGAACGTGTATACCTCTGAGGCCAGCCTACTTATTCGCTATGCGTGCTGACTGCGGATACGTGCGTGCTTGTAAGTAAATTAACCAACTAAATTATTTTTAAGGACAGGCACGATGCAATTTGATGCTAAACCACCTTATGCTAACCATGTTTAGAAATAATCCAACCCGTTTTGATTTGTGTAAACTTAGGGCAACCAATGAAACTTGATATCTAACCGCAACTGGTTACCGCAAAGAAGCTGAAATTAATTTCCGAACAGCCCAATACTATTAAATTCATTTTTCTTGTCCACTGAAATATGTGTTTACGTTTTTTTTTCTATGCCCAATTTGGCTTACTTCTAAATATGTTTCTACCACGCATTAAAATGCTTTCTATGTCGGCTCGAATCATGTTATCTCCCAACCTGTCTGAAATGACAACAATTATCGAATTAACACCACAATCTGGGCTACCAATTACAACGAAAACCGAAAGTAACCGAGCCCACTTACTTTTGTGCCAGTCATTGACATGCCCATTGAACTAATTTCGACAACTTAAGTTTTTATTATCGTCGTTATTACTTTGCTCCTCTTTAAATTTCACTAAATAGTAAAAGTAACATTTTTTTTCGGTCCTACGAAGAGTGATTTTTTGCCCGGTCCTTAAACGAGTATCTTTCCCAACAATCTTGACATTGATCAACGTCAAAGAAGTTTGGCGATCGCTAATAACACGCGGTACTTAGCAACGATCGACCGACTTTTATTTACTAGCAAACATTCACTTTTCGTAGCCGGCATATATCGTTTTGGACGAACGTCTTGAGGCTGTTGTTACTACACGAAAACCATACGCAATTCCGCGTCTTGTCGATTTTTTTCCATAAGTAACAACGAAACGAGGAAAAAATGAGCCGAAATAAAATGAAAGTCATGACAGAGAAATATTTACGCGATACAAAAACAACAACAACAACAACAGCAACAAATCTTACCTTAAAGGTAAAATCAACGTAGGTAGTAGTAGAGATTATCGAGTTTTGTAAATTTGTGAATTTGGATTGTTCAAAAAAATTACCCAAAGTAAACATAACTTTCTTTTGCGATTATGAAGAAGAAGAAGAAAAGAGTCCAAAGTACTTTCTTTAGCCGGTGAGCAGCAAATGATCTGGGCTTGATCGTCTCTTGTCGAGGATGTTGCGAGCCCTGAATACGTAAACAGAAGCTCCATTTTGGTTGATCTTAAAAATTTAAGAATATTTCAATCACGTAAATTAAAAGACGTTTTTTTTTTGTTTTCAACTAAATTTCTGAGAAATTAACAATTGCAGGAAATTTGCAGAGAAATTTAGAATGGAATTTGTGGCACGAGTCTCTCAATTTCTTGTGTCTCGCTTCGTTTTTGCCTCGATCCGTCATTGTCACGTGAAATATATGCAGCATTTTTGTTAGATCAGCAGTTCCGGTTGCAATGGCTCGTTTTGGTGGTTTAGTGCAATGACCGTTTTGTTTTGGTTAGAGATTAGTTTTTTCAAGATAGATCATTTTTCGAGAGAAGAGAGGCGATTTTTATATATTAAAAGTGGTAAGTAAAAATAAATGTTAGCTGCATCGATTGTTGAACAAATCTATTTTTATAGTCATCAACATAATTCAAGATATATACGTAGTAATTGATATAACATGCATGTGCCGTAATTTTGCTGGACTGATGGAAGGGGGATCATACCCTCAAACGGGTGGTCACCGGTAGGTTAGGCACTAGTGCGACTCTAGGGCCAATTAACACTTTGACGCCCCGTTTTGGTACGACAATCTCATGTACCTAAGGCTTATTTTTGTTGGATATTGTTTAAAGCCATCGAGCTTAGGGAGCTTATAGCAAGTCTGGAGATCTCTATTTTTTTGGTTTTTTATATATATATGAAAAAACCAAGCTTAGGAGTAACCCTTTATACTACCAGTCCGTCATGTCGTTCAGTTCATGGTGCAATGTCTAGTAGTAAGCTTGGTTTGAAGAATAGAGGAGAATAGGAAAGGTTAGAAGAAAATGACGATGAACCTCACGTTTGAACTCTAAGGTGTTGTACGAGTTCGGAAATACTGACTCCACAGTCGAGTTGTTCTATTCATAAACGAACTTCTAAACCGTATTGTGTGCGAACGAGGGGGCTTGTTGCCTATTAAGCGTTCCCGCATGTTGCTGCCTAGCCAGGGTTTGGTTTGGGCTCGTAAGAGTTTTTTTATCTCGATTTTGCCCCTGCAGCTACCACAACAGACTATATATAGAATACTCAGCACTGCAATATTGCCAATATGGTTTAATGTTCGCAATTTTAACAAAAACTTCTCTGTTCTTCCCTTGTTGTTTGTAAGTGGGCCAAGGCATAATAGCCTCAAGCCTCCACCATGCTCGACTTTTGACTAGGCAGCAGCATATGATAGTCAAAACTAACGTTCTAGTAGTCATTGTGGTGACTAGCTTCCAAAGTGCCGCCATCGATTTACGCAATGCTAACACTTAACGTAAAAAACTCTTTCAACAAATCGAGGTCGGGAAATAGGGTGGCAACTCGACAAAATTGAGAGACCCGCTGACGAAGTAATACGGGAGATAAAGCCGAGGATCTAATGCTAGTTGAGCAAATAACGGAAGAAGTAATAAAACGCTAAAACGATCCGACGAGTTCATCCGCTCCAAACCCGTGCTTAAGTGTCATCGTACCCTGTCTTCTTTGAATGCCATACAGGCGATTTGACGCTGTGTGTGCATGTCTGTTACAGGCTAGGAGCGTGCGAGTGTTATTTTTAATTAGACGTACGGTACCTGTTTCATAGTGGGGGCGAGTGTTATTGTTGCCCAGGCGTACTGTGACAGTGTTGACCAGGAGCAGAGAGTTTTATTTTTACTCGAGTCTGTACGCTTCGTTAGGTTCGACATCTGCCTTGTATGTGCGAATAAAAATATGCTCGGCAATTTCGATGCAATAGGTTAATAAGGATAATATAGTGAGAAAGGCCATAATAATATCGTCTAAGTAAGAGTACTCACATAGTATCGGTACACTATCGCAAGCTTTAATATGTACCTCTGCATTATTATCTGTCCAAGACTTAAACTCTTGTCAATGCATATTTAGTTTGTATTTCAATGTTATTATTATGTTGAAGCTGTGAAACGAACTGTCGTTTTCATCGATTTCAAATCCGCTTTCGATTGCATCGATTGGAACAACTTATGGAGAACGTTGGAAACAGAGCAAGGTCATTGAAAATCATCCAACTTCTCCAAGCGTCGTACGATGCTTCAACCAGCAGCGTTCGTGTTCGAAGTGACTTATCCGAGGAGTTCCCGAATCAAACAGGTGTCCGACAGGGATACGTCACTTGGCTGCTCCTCTTCAACGTTGTGATCGACGCGATTATCCGTGAAGCATTTGACAGTTCGATACAACGACAATTCGTAACAGACTTGATGTTCGCCGACTATATCGTCGTATTCGCCGACACCGTTGCCGAAGCAATGGATATACATTTTCCGCATCGCCCGATCATACGGGTTAAAAATCAATGCCGAAAAGACCAAAGACTCAGGATTCTTAGTAGCTTAGGGGTTGAGTGGTCTAGGTAGTCTAAGAGTAAAAGCGCTCGATCAGCGTTCCGACAAAAAATCACGTTCGGCAGGAAAATTCAAGAAAATCTGGTAAAGCTTCTAGAGAAGGAAAAATAATCCTAAGCTAGTGAGGCTCCACCGGAACCGGATAGTAGTGTGCAGCTGCGATGACCACGTTTTGTGAACCCTGGTGGAACAAGGCCCCCTCCGCCAAGCTGAGAAACGTGGATTTGGTCATTCAACCGTTCATCGACACTCTCATGTCATTGGAAGAGTTAGCAAGCTGGGTCGAAGGTTTTTCTTACCAACTTTTTGAGTCCAATCACGTGCAGAGAATGAATGTGCGCTGTTCCTTGCAGGCACGTCTCAGTAATGAACCTTTTTGACTGAATTGTCACTGGAGATGAAAAGTTGACCTTTTACCACAAACTTAAGAGCAAAAGACAGTAGGAAAGCAACGAAAGACTACCGGAATACCCCAGATTTTAGCATTCTTTAGAAGGCGGTCACCAACTTAAGGTGTTGCTGTGTGTTTGGTGGGATATAAAAGGTTTAACCCGCTATAAGCTTTTAAACCCTAACCAGACGATAATCAAAGAAGTCTACTGCGGCAGCGATTTAAAAAAGAAAAACAATCAAGACGATCCCTCTGCTACAAATCTACCTACTATTGCATTAAAATTTTGTTTTCAATATCTACTTCCGAATAAGTAATTCACGACTGTTTCCAGCACCTTAATCCTACCTCAGACAGCTCAGAACTTGATAGTAAACATCAAATTAAACATGATAAGCTTCAGCTTTCTAAGAAACCACACACAAATCATCCAAAGACCTCAAAACATAAAATACAATAGATAAATAAATAGCAAAGTAAAATTAAACAAAAATTTGGTAGGTGCTAAGTGAACTCAAATGCATGCAGGTGAAAATGCACAGGTAATAGAAAGTGCCAAAGAAATGTGCGACAAATTAACCATAAAAATTTATTAGTGGTGGTTTCATGGATGAAACATGGATCAGCATAAGAAGGGTGCAATAATATTCCGGCAAATCATCAATTTAATACAGAGAAAGCAGGTCGTGAACCTATTAAAATTGTCAATTAATTTTATAGCATGGCTTCCGTGAAAATTTTTATTACTTTTCACCATGAAAATCAATTTAATCCGATGGAATCAGTGCTTAAGTGCGATTAAAAAATTGATATCGATGCATAAACCTTTAGATTTTCACAGGTAATATCACTGATGGATTTTTACTAATCAATTATTAATTTATAAAGAGAATTTTATGTAATAATCCCAAAATATCAACCGGCATCCTTGCTGGGTTACATAAAAAAAAATATCTTTCAAACATAAACACCGAAAAATAATTTTTATTTACTTTAATAAATCGGAAAAAAAAAATTCAATATTGAAAAAATTAATTAAAACAAAATAAATCGATTTTTTTCGAAATACTTTCGCTGAACAACAAATTTTATGGCAAAACATGAATATTTATTTTACAAACTTGAGTTCAATTTTACATATCGTGCCATGCCCCACCTGCCCCAACCAAGACAACACCTTGAAGATGTTTCTTTCTTCAATCTTCTTCATTCTTCGTCATCATTCATTCACCTGGATTTTACAAAACCACTGAGAAGAGCTCTTTGCTGATTTTTACTTTAATAATTCTTTGACTTGTTGACAATAAAGAAATTTTACAAAAATTAATCATGCCAGGTGAGATGAAAGTGGTTGAAATCGATGTGGGTTGACCTTGTCCCTTTTTTTATTGTTGAGAAATGATTTCACCAATTAAGTTGCGTGCTTTTATGGGAGTAATGCTTTCGGGGTATATTGCTATATTTTTAAATTGTTATTTTTGTTTTTTTTTTTGTTTTTCCTTTTGGCTGCTATAATATGATTACATAGTCACTCCTTTGGGCTACCTGGATATGGCAACGCACAACCGCTTTTTTCTGTTTTGATACTGTGAAAGCCGGTTTAACTAAAATAAATTCAAAAGTTAATTGCCGCGTTTTTTTTTTTTTGTTTGTCAAAACATTAAAAAATTATAAAATTTCTCGCAATACTATCAGGCACCCGAATTATATTTTGCTTTGTTCAGCAATTTTGGTATTTTGTACGTTTGTGAAATGTTTAAAGTGTTAATAACACTGGGTCTGGTAACACTAGAATGGTAACGAGTCAATTAGGGAAATAAATTCCCTAGTAGAAGTCCTGATGAATTATGCATGGTTCTGTTGAACAAATTTGAATTTATATCTTACCAATTTCCCTCAAGATTCACGCTTTAACATGCCCCATGAATGCCCTTGATGTGCTTTTACACCTACTCCTTCCCCACTTTAACATCAAACAGTGGTCCTTGTGTAGTGCATTTAAAATAAGGGAATACAGGGCCTTCACCTCCTTTTGGCCATAGCAACATCTGGACCAGCTCCCGAAGGTGTAGCAACTGCAGACTACTTTTCCTCTTGATTGACTTTCATAATGGACTTCGTTTTAGAATTACGCTTACATTGAGAGTGGGGAAACGGATATATCCTGCAGAAGTTTGATCTTCGGATATTCACCAACTGCCTCAAAACACCAGAAAGTGTCAGAGCAGGATCTATCAAGAGGGCAACAGCAATTGTCCTAATAGCTTCCAGCGCACGCTAGTATTTTTCAGGCGGGGGTACTGGCGATCCTGGGCCCTACACAGATATATAGCATTAAACTGGACAGCCAAATCTTTAGAAAAGTCTAGATTCGCTGATGTCCTTCAAGCCAGAGGAGAGATGCAAAGCGGAGTAAATTAGGATCGGCAGAACATTTAAAGTTCCGTTTATATCTACAGACATCGAGTGTGCCTCACACGCATCGCGTCAGAAACCGACAGACACCATTTATTCACATCTAGCGTGCCGTATCAGACGACAAACGATAGTAATATTTTTGTTGAAAATAATCAAACACTTCACAGTGGAAGATATCCAAGATAAAGGGTTGGAACGGTTCCGATGCTCTATTCATACTTCACGGCAGACACCCACAGACACGTACAGACGTGAACCGCGCAGACAAAAAATTCTTTTCGTGAATATTCGCCGGGTATGACTGGTGTCTGTCCACGTCTGTGCGGTCGTGTCACGGTGGATGCAAATAAGTTCATGCTGACTGTAAAGAAGAATATTATTTTGTATGGCGCGGCGCGTGTCTGGCACGCTCGATGCCTCTAGATATGAACGGACCTTAAATCATACTCGCGAGGGCACAATTATCGAAGTCATTTTAATGCAATGCAGATGAAACCAGCTGGGAAGGAAAAATGGAGAAATTTGAACAACGACAACGGCTTACGCCTCCTTTTATTCGCAGCAACAAACAATTTGATCGTTGGCAACGGCATCTTCTGTCATCCACTCAAACACCAACTCGCCTGGCGAAATCCATCCGGCAACGACTCGGCGATGTTAGACTATGTTTTGATCAAGCAAGATTCCGATAGATGCTCAAAGGTATAGGTGCAATGTGTGGGCCCGATTTCGGCTCGGGCCATTACCTTGTTCGAGCGAATAACAGATGCGATTACAAAGAGCGAAGAAAACGGTTCCAACAACCAGTCAAGAAGAATTGGGGTGCCTGCGGGACCCGACCATCGGGGGAGAGTTTCAAATGGCTTTGTCCAAAAAATTCGCGGCCCTCGCAATACCGGACAATATAGATGTAGAAGAAAGGCAATTATCGAAGTCTATGTTAGCACCACCTAAATGAACGCAGCCATGGATCTCGGACAGCTGTCTGGACCTCTTCGGTCAGCGGAAACGAATGAAAAATGTCAATTTCGAGTAATATCGAAGATTGAACAATGAAGCTCGACAGAAAATGAAATCGGAACGAGAATCGTACTAGAATAACGTAGCGGTCTACATGGCAGAAGTGGCGTCTAGGCACGAGCACCGGACGATGTAACAGACAATCTGGCGGTTAGGCGGCAAAACAACATCAACAAACGACATCAAAAAATCGGATGTAACTTTCGTGACTTCTCCTCCTGGGCGCCTGCAGCGGTACAGAGAATTCCTCCACCAGCTGTACAACGACGATCCACTACAAGGTCCAGCACTCGAACCGCCCATTATCGAACAGCCGACGAATCAGTTTCTCGATACCGAACCTCAATTATCGAAGTGAAGACGACCCCGGCCGGGAATATACCAAGTAACTGCCGAGATGATCAAAGCCGTAGGTGATGTCGTATCACAACTCTATATCGTCATAACACACATACGGCATTCGGATCGTGTCCCGCCGGCGAGGAAGAAAGCGATCGTTGTGCCAATTTTGAAGAAAGGCAAAAATCAGGAATGGAAGAATTATGGCGGTATTAGTCTCCTTTCGATCGTCGGCAAAATATTTACGAAAATCATGCAATCGAGGCTACAGAAACATCGAGAACAAACGAGCTGAAAAGAGGGGATTTAGACCACATCGAGTTTGCATTGATCACATATTCGCTATGGTAATGGAAGAAAGAATTCGTTGCGTCAAACGAACTATGTCGTCGTCTTCATCGACTTCAAATCCGCTTTGGATTGCGACGATTGGAACAGCTTGTGGAGAGCCTTAGAACCCGAACACGTGCCATTGAAAATCATCCAACTGCTTAAAGCGTCATATGGTGGCTCAAACAACAGTACTCGTATTCGAAGCGACTTATCCGAGGAGTTCTTGATCCAAACGGGCGTCCCACAGGGATACATCGCTTCGCCACTTCTCTTTTACGTTGTGATCGACGCGATTCGATTGACAACCTAGAGTTCGATATGACGACAAACACTACGTAACCGACTTGAAGTTCGCCAACTATAACGCCGCGTTCGCCTACACGGTTGCCGAAGCAACAGACAGCTTAATGCGTTTCCACTTTGCGTTTGAAATGTAAACGGCCTTAAACTCTCAACTCTGAATTGAATGTTGAATTGTATTTGCAAACGTGGAAATCGAGTATTCCATACTCTGTGGCAGCTTGCAGCTATGAAACAACCGTTAAAAGTTAAGAGTAACGCCAAGGAAAAGATTGGCAGATTTGCCCAAAGCAGATTTTTACAAACAAAAAGTACTTATTGAGTAATTTTCTTTCGATTCTACTCATGAGTATTTACTGGAGTACTTTCAACCGATTCCTTTCAACTGGGGCTACTTGAATTTTAGAACACTTTTTGGCTTTCAAACTTTTTTCGGGGCCCCTTTGATCTGGCCCGGGGTAATCCTTACAGGTTGACCCCCCCCCCCCCTCCACAATTGTGGTGGGCCTGCCTGCGCAAACTAGAAATTCGTTAACGAATAGAGCAACTCTACTGTGGAACGACCTTACACAGACTGTATTTCCGAATCTTTACAACATCAAAAATTTCACTCGCAAGGTTGATCCTGCTGATTTTTGAAATTTTCTTCTATCACTCATACTAAGCTAGACTAGACATGGTACCGTGACCAATGAAAAATATATTGTGACTGAAGGCGATTAAGCTACGTTCTAGTATGTTCTTTGGCATTGTTGCAACATGGTCGAGTCCAGAATTTGTTTCCAGATTATATATGGTAGTCTAGAGCTGAGAGCTTTGCATTGCCTACGATACTATCAAAGAACCCAGCAGCAGGTTATTGATTATAATTTAATTTCAAATCCTATTCAAAAAATTAAGTAGAAAGTATATAAAAAAGCTTAACTAAGACCTTCCTAAAGTGAAGTGGTAAAATAAGACCCTCGTATTACTACAACAAATTCTAATTTATAATTTCATGGCACTGATGAAGTCTAAAAATCTACATAGTAAATCAGTGGTGAGACAGTTGAATTTTGCTGCAAAACGGTGACTACACTGGTGTTCCACAGTCAGCCTTGAGCACTTAACTCAACTAATGTAATCCGGGCTATATTCTCTGAGCTAATCATCAATAAATGTAAAATTCAAAGCCACAAAGGATTACGCAAAGCCGCAATTGCTGCATTTTTCCAACATCAGCCAGATTTCGTCTACCCATGACTCGCTTAACCAAAAGTTTTATAGTCAATTGTCCAATTGATTTCTGCCGCGACAGATTTCTCTCCAAAGGCATTTGATTTGTGAATTGCCTCTACCAAAAGGAGGCTTACTCATTAAACCCAAATAAAAAGACGTCCATTTACTTTTATCACCGCAGAATGACATCTGCACATCTCAACGCCGAGCGAAAATGCCATCATCAATAAAACCGCAACGAACACCGCTTAATGCACACACCTCTTGCACCTGTAGTCGCCGCTTGAGCTCAATTTGCATTCAGTTTCGAGCGCTGCTACCATCGCAATCAACGAAAAAAGTATGCACGATATCCGCTTGACTGGTTTGGGTAAAGCCGAGCTGCGCGCGCAGCAAAGCCGGCCCAAAAATTTTGTTTTCTTCGCGGCTCGGGTTAAGTGGGTCAATCTGAATCATGTAGGTTTACTTTCATGGGGACTGGTCAGATCCAGCGAATAGGCCAGTTTTTTACACACCTAAAGAACTCGCATCGCGCACTAAACTGAATCACTCTCACCTGAATGCACAGCACTGACATGCGCTGGCAATGAAAGTTGTTTCCAAGGTTACCTGGCGAACGATCGGGTTTTCCTCTTCTTGAAGATTTGTCGAATAGTTTGGACTCGCCTGGTCTCGGCGAGGCTCTTGGAGATTGCCGAATAGACCAAAAAGCAGTTTAAGCAAATGAAAATGAAAATCCACCAAAGATCGTGTAGGCAACCATTCGAATTTGGACGCGGGTTTACGTAAGCAAGGAAAGGAAATTCCGCTTCGGCTTCTTACTCACCTGGTGTAATTGGTTTGCAGCTCACCGCTAAGTGGTAGCCAAAGGAAAGTCATTTTCACGGTGGAAGTCGGTCAGACTCTGGGGAGTTTACTTTGTAAGTGAGCAAAGATGATGCATCTCTGCTACAGATGTGAAAACTTAATGGAAAAAAATATAAATAAAGTGGAACACTTCCGATCGGATAATGACGTGTGTGTTTTTTTTTCTTTTTCGCATGTTTCACGAAGCAAGGTTGCACTAATTGCAAATTCAAAGCTTGGTCGAACGTGGAAGGAAAGTTTACTTGGGTTTTTATTACAGGTGAAAAAAAAATTGATTGAAAACCTTCGATTGCTTTTAAACGCGTAAGGGTCAGATGCGTAGGTTTTTGTTTCAATCAAAATCATTAGCTACATTCACCCAATCCTTGGCTTGTCATATTTTCCATCAACATTTTGCCTCGTCAAAAGATTTTCCATGTCAAATTAAAGGCGTTAGAACCCTTGAAAAATTTGGTCTAAATAACAAAATTTGGTCTAATTAACAAATTAAGGTCGCTTTTAAGTCCCAAAAAAATATCGACAAATTTCAGATTATTACTCAATTCACACGAGCACTTTACAAAAGCAAAAAACAAAAGGCAAATTCGTATACAAATATTATTCAACGTCGATGGGTGCACAGTTGCAGTGGTGGAACTGCAAGGCTAATAAAAAGTACCCCATTCACAGTTGATTGAATTGGTGGTCAATCAATCGGTTGCAAGTTCAATAGAAGCAATCGAACCAAAGAACTCAATTTGCTGGTTGCATAATGGAATGAAGGGGACTGGGAGGCGGGGATTGTATTGACTTGTACACAGGTAAAAGGGTCCGGCGAATAGGGAGAGAAAAAATTGTTTTCCATTGGAAGTTAACTAATCGACCGTATTTTTTGGTAGTATTGTAGGTTATTTTCATTATCGTATTAATCGGGAATTCCTTTATTAAGTTCGACGTTTAACTTTTAGAAAATCAATCAAGGTCTGTAGAAGAGCTCATTTCTGGAAATCTTAAGTTCAAATAAAAGTTAACCTGAAAATGGTCAGTCGTAATATCGTGGAGTTTCCTAGTGGACCATTGACTGTTCAGCAAATTTCAACTTCATCTGCAGTCCTTTTAAGTGCCAATTCTCCGTTTGGAAATGCTCATCACACCGTAAGTAATATGCTTTTCGATTTTCACTTGGATGTTTGCTGTTTGGTCGAGTACCGCAGAGTTAGTTCATTAAAAATTTTACACTAGGTACCCGTGCCTTTAAGAAATCACCTTTAAGAGTTTCCTGTTCATTAAATCTTTTTCGACAGTAGGTACTAGCAGAAAAGCAAAGCATAGCGGTGTGTACAGAATAGGGAATGCAATCCCGCGAACGCGGGATCCCGCAAATGCGGGATCAGTCCATACACGGGTCGACAGAAACGAAAACCATTTGAAACTAGTTTGAACTGCTCGGGTGCGACTGTTCTCGCCGTTCGGAAGCGATTTCAGTTGGGTGGTTGCACTTCATCTGAACTACTTGACATTTTGCCAAAATCAGTTGTGCTCGTATGTGGACAAAAAATTCGTTTTCGATTGGTTTTGTTCGTGATTATTGGTGAAACCAGTTTGAAATTGGGCTTGCAAATCAGTCGACTCGCTTGCGGAGGGCCTTACATTCCACAAAATACATAAATATTTAAATTCGTTAGTTGAAGAGATTTGCCTACTAAGCAATACAGCAATAACACAAAATCATCTAAGTATATTTATATGCGGGTATCCGAACATGATCAATTACTGAGTTTCCATGCGGAGTTTAACCTGGGTTAATTTAGACCTAGCGCTCACAGAAATACGGATTGAGTAAAGTTTCGTTAAATCCAGGAAAACTCCACGAAACCCGTCGGATTAAGCCGGGTTTTGCATATGTGTTTGTTTAAGTTGCCCTATGACTATGACAGGGGATTCCCCACGGGCATTAACTACTGAGTCAGTCAAATGAAGTATTCATGCAATTTTAAACTACGCTGGGATTGATTCCGCTTGAATTTTGTAACATCGTTAGCATAACTGAGAGTAATTTATATACGAGTTAACCTTCAAGCTCAGAAGGTACACTTCTCAGCAGGGCTGAGAAACAATTTACCACTGCCGTCGTGGCTCAGCTGAAACATGCAAACATAAAATATTAAAAACATAAAAGATCAAAAACATCAAACAGAGAAGCATGCAAAACTGAAAAGGGGAGTGAGGCACGCACAGAGTCACGCCACATTGAGAAGGGTCCTTTTAAGGACAACTTTACTAGTTAGCAAGCTAAACACACTCCTATTGTTGTTAGTATTTATAAGCATGCGATTATCGGGTTCGAACATGCCATAATTGGTGTTAGAGGAATTAATGTGCAAGAGAGGTTCACCTCTCAGGTTGTAGTTATTCACTCTAAATGACGCGAGGCTTCTTAAGAAACCAGAGTCCACCTTGTCATTCATCAGTCGATGAACGAATATAACGTCAGCGACCTCACGGCGCTTATGGAGGGAGCTTAAGTTGAGCAATTTAAGTCTGTTCTCATAAGGCGGAAGAGCAAGTGGGTCATCCCAAGGGAGGTGGCTGAGTGCAAACCGGACGAGCTTCCTTTGAACCGATTCGATTCTACTAACATGGGAAGAGTAGTAAGGAGACCATACCTGGGAAGCGTAGTCAAGCAAAGGCCTAACCAAAGATACGTACAGGTGTTTAGTGACGAGGGGGTTGTTGACCTCTTTGGACCATCTTTTTATAAATCCCAGGAATGAATTGCCCTTGGAGGAGATATAATTGTTGTGGGTGGAGAAATCCAACTTACTTTCTAACCTAACCCCAAGATCGATTACAGATTCAGTACGGGAGACCTTGTTGTCAAGGAAAGTATAGTCATAAGTTATAACACCACGTTTCCTACAAAAAGTCATGATCTCGCATTTACTAATATTAAGCACAAGGTTGTTGTTGGAACACCAAGAATAGAAGGTGTTTAGATCTGCTTGCAGAAGTTTGCAATCCTCTATACTCCTTATGTGGCGATACAGTTTGATGTCATCAGCGTAAATAAGGATTTTACAGTGCCTTAGCTGGGTAACAATATCGTCAATTGATAAAATAAAAAGGAGAGGGCCAAGATGGACTACCTTGCGAGACTCCAGAAGACGCTTCGATGTTCTTAGATTTGACTCCGCGTTAATTTCGAAATTAAATTCCAGCGTAGTTCAGAATTGGCCTGTATACCTTGTTCGACTGTAGTTTGTTACGCTCTTATTTCATAATACTTCATTCATCAACTATTTAGAACAAACTCTATGAATTTTTTACAGTTCCGCAAATCCCGCGAATTCGCGGGATTGTTTACCTCGATCCCGCGGGACTGCGGGATTGAGATTTTGATGCGGGATTGGATTCCCTAGTACAGAAGCATCCTATGAAAATGCAATGCAATGAAACCAGAAGCGATGTTATATACTTTAATTTAACTTTGTTATATGTATTTAATTTAAAGATGTCGTCGTAGCTGGAACAAGGTATCAAAATTCTACCATTAAACTGAACACTCTTCATTCATAAGTTTTAAGGCAGTTGCCTCTGTGCTGAAAGTCAAGTCGTCGCGACGCGACAAGTCGTTTGAGTTGAAGAAAGTGACGTTTCAGTCGGTTAGCTGAGTTCTCCCTATGACTGAATGTCCCATGATGATTGCCGTTTTTTTTGGCAAAATCCCGTCGGGGTCTGTTTAAGAGACCCATTGTTCTTTCTTTGTTATAAATAGGCCAAGTCGTTCTAAAGAGAATGTAGATACACAGTAGCCGGCTATCAGTAGGTGATAATCAAATATAGCCTTTTTGACTTCACTTCTTGGGCTACAAACAATTTCAATCTGCGAGCGCCGCAGAGAGGCTCCCTAACTTGCTATATATTGGGATTTCGCTCTCCCATTAATGTTCCTATGTGAGAGGACCCAGACGATAGTCACGTTATTCATTCTGCCGGGCCTCTCTAACGCCGCTCCACTAGCTAGGAGCTCATCATCAGTGAATCTAGATATCTTATAGATCTTGGCCATCTATAAAAATTCCAATGATATTTGGTTCAGTATCTCATCTTGAAAGATATTAGGTTGCGACGAAAGGGAAAGGATGATAAACTGTTTATGGTATCTAGATAGATCGCTACTCCAACGTACTTTGATGTTTTGTCTTCGTCAATGTGTATCTATAGATCAAACTTCATCACTTCATTTTTCTACTCTCTTGTTGAGAATTTTTATAACGATGAAATCCTTTCTGAAAGTGAGTCTAGGGTTCTATGGTAACCGCACCCTCAGGAATCAGGACCAAAATGTTGCTATAGCCATAGGGTATCAAGTTCCACGCCCCGGTTTACATCAGTCGAAGAGCACTGTATTTAGTGATAAGCAAAACTGGTCATGGTCTTGCAGTCTTGTCCTGGTCTTGCACATATAGCAAAACCCAGACCAAGACTTAGCTATGCTCGCAAGACCAAGGCCAAAGACCAGGACTATATCAGCTTTGTCTTGTTCTTGCGTCTGCTCATCACTAACTGCATGAGCCCAGGCAACATGGTCTCTGTTGCCTCAATTCTAGCCATTTTCTAGACTCTTTCTAACTTTATAATATAATAGGTGCTGCAGAGTGGAAACAGCGATCGAAGTGCAGCTAGCATCGGAGAACATCCTAAACCGGAGAATATTTGAAGAATGGTTAAGGTGGCTCTGAAGGCCATCCACAAGAATAAATCAATACGACGCTCAAAGAAACAGAGGATATGACAAGAGATATGCCAAAAGAGATCGCAACTAGATAGCCGATCCAGCCCCATGACGCAATGACGTAAGCCGATCACGCGTGGAGAATGAGAGTGATTTTTTTAGGCTGGGTAAGACAGCCGCAGAACCGATATGCCATTGAACTAGATAGGCCGCTTGGATTTTTTAAGGGGCTATAATAGCCGTAACTCCGCCGTCGTCTGGTCCCAAGTCCAGGGTGTCAAAGGAGGAGATTGGTCGACATGCCGAATTGATCAGAATCGCGAAACCGAGAAACTAATCAAGAAAATGCATTCCCTGTGCTCCCCCCCCCCCCCACTGTACCTGTTTTTAGGGATAACTTTAATTTTTGATGATTTTTTGGGGGTGCAGGGAAGCTTCGGATAAAAATATTTTACAGACAAATGTTTCGTAATTCTTTTCGGAGGATCAGAGTCCGCTCAGGGCCGTTGCCGGACTTTTGCCTCATCCTGTATACATACTTCGGTAAAACAGTTGTTGTGGTAGATACGGTAGAATTTCACCAGAGCCGTTACATTCCTGAGGTGGTTTAATGAGACAATCGAGAAGCAAATGGCACCATCACCCAAAAATTTGCGCTTTTTTCTAACCATGTTCAGCCATTCTAGGTCCCCTTTACGAGCATATGAATTGAATTCCAGGCGGGGCCGAATGAAGGATTTGTAGATTATAGCCCTGGCCGACAACTGAAGGAGGAACTGGTCTCTTTTAATAAATCTCAAGCATTGTAATGTTGTGCCTAGGACATTGACAGATTGTTCTACCGTCAGTTCTAGACCGTCCACTGAAACGGGAGGAATTATTGAGCGCGTTTTTTAGAAAAGATACGGTACCTCGTTTTCAGTGTGTTCAATTCAACACGATTCTTGAGGCTCTAATTTAGAATTAGTTTTATTATGTATCTGTTGATTGAAATGAACAAAAGTCCACGGCCACGCAGACAGTGTATATGTATGTATGCATCTCAAAGAACTTGATTGGCCTCGGCCCAGGGGCGGCGGTTAAGGTTTTTGCGCCCGGTGCGCCCCATAAGCCGTTCATCTCACAAGATTGGTTATGTTTTTGCCATAATAAATTCAAAAAAAGGCCACCAAATATTGCGAGCCCTGCGCATATTGGAGAGCACAAACGCCGGGAAACGGAAAGATCACCTAATTAATCAAAATTGAGTGAAAAAAAAGGTCCAAACGCCTCTTCATACGAGACGCTCACGGAGACGAAGTTCTCAATAGATTCGGGCGCAGATGTCACCATAATTCCATCAATTACGAAAGAAAAAACGATCAACTAGGACCATTATTACCAATTCACATGGAACTGGAACTGGACGAATTCATGCTGTCAGTCGACATTAGAGGCACTCGGCTGTTAGACGGGCAGACGGACATCTCTGTAGAGAAGAGACGAGTTACAATGATATACCCGAACAACAGATTCGCGAAACTATTGCAAGAATTCGTTGATATTACGATGTCATAAATGGCTACACAGAAAATTTCGTCATCTGCCACTACGATGAGACAATCCATTGATCTTCACAAAGCATACCATCAGATACCGATTGAACAAGGGCACGCCCCGAAGACAGCAATCACTACACCCTTCGGTCTTTACGAATTCAATTACATACAGGGGCGGCGCTTTCATAGGTGCTAATGGTGCAGTTGCACCGGGCGTAATTGGGCGCAATCTAAAAAAATCATAAAAAAATAAAAAAGTGCTCCTGTGTCTTTATTTTCATCTATTACAGGAATTGTGTGTTTTTCCGCTTTCATTCATTGGGATCAATAAATATCGAGCTGATGGGGCGCAAGATGTCATAATGCACCGGGCGCAAAAACCCTAAGCCCTAATAGTAATCCGCCGTTATTGACAAAACTTCGAACTCTCAGGCCCTCGTCGATACGAGTCGATTGATTTACAAACTCAGTTTCAAACTGGTTCCACAATAATAATGCGCACCACCAGTTTAGGGGCGAATGGCTAACAAAGTCCTCGAAAAGTAGTGGCGCCCGATTTGCCACTTCTGTTAAAACTGGTTAGTTGTTGTGAGTTACTTATGTTACTGTAGACGAACTCCTACACAGCTCTATTAGCAAGTCCTAATCCTATCTCCCCGCGGTGCCCCGATGACAGGGACGGCGCTTTCATAGGTGCAAATGGTGCACTTGCACCGGACGCAATTACAGAAATTATGATTTTCGGCGAGGAACACCTGGATCGGCACAATTCTGAAGTTGTTGAATGCGTCTTATATGTCCCGGGAGGCTGTTAAGGGGACTGTGTTTTTTCCATGTAAGATTCTACAGTAGAAACTAATACATGCAGTGCAGTGATCACCATTCTTCTTCTTTAACGGCGCTACAACCGGTACCCGGTCCTGGCCAAGGATTGTGCTGGAAATAGTTAGGGAAGTGCAGCTAGCACCTAAAAACATCCTGGAGTATTAAACAGTATTAGCGAGAGAGTTTGGTTAAAGCGCAAGCAATCTCAGCACAAAAGCAAGACCGGGGATTAACGCTTTCATTGGCGTAATTGGTGCATTTGTACCGGGCGCAATTTAAAAAAAAAGTGAAAAAGTGTTCCCTTGATTTCATTTTCATATATTAAAAGTGTTTGTGTCTTTTTCACTCTCCTTCACTGCGATCAAAAAATGAACAGCTGATGGGGGCGCAATATGGCATACTGCACCGGGCGCAAAAACGCCAAACACCGGCCCTGATTACATAACCTTCGCGCTTTGCAGCGCGGCACAAACTAAGCAGCGTTTCATGCACGAGATCCTCAGCAGTTGCGAGTACGTATCCTTTTACGTCGATGATGTCTGCGGAGCGTCCGTCAGTCGTCAAGAGCATCGAGTTGATCTACGTGAAGTCTTCTCTATATTCCGAAAACACGGACTAACTATAAACGTGTCCAAGTGCCAGTTAGGAAGAGAAGAGCTGCAGTTCCTCGGTCACGAGGCTAAAAGGATGGTATTCGCCCCTTAGAGGAGAAGGTCACAGTCGTAAAAAACTTAGAGCGTCCGAAGTTGGCAAAGGACCTTAAGAGGTCCCTAGCACTCATCGCGTTCTACCAGAGGTTTATACCCAACGCGGCGAAGAATCAAATGATCCTCCGAGTCATGATACCAGGATTTAAAAAAAGCGACGTCACAGAAATAGGCTGGACACTAGAGATAATCGAAGCTTTTGAAGGATGCAAAAAACAATACTTGACAGGAACGACACTATTGGCACACCCACCACCGTACGCCGAGATCTCTCTACATCGTCACTTCCGAGGTCGCTATAAGGACGGCCTGCCCCAAGCCGACGGCAAAGATTTCAAGCCACTCGCGTGCTTCGCTAACAAACTGCGGTGTAAAAAAATACAGCACCTACGATAGGGAGCAGTGTACAAGGCAATCATGCAATTCAGAAATCTTCTGGAAGGATGGGTTTTCCACGTCAAAACTGACCACAAGCCGCAGACACTCGCCTTTTAGCCGGTCTCAGACATGCATTCGCCCGGCCGACAAGGCACCTTGATTATATTAGCTAGTTCACCACAGATATACAAAAGCCTGCATCCCTTGCCTGCGTTCGATAATCCGGCGGCATATAAAGGCGGCAGTGACCAAATATACGCCCTCTACTGAGCATGACGCGCACATAAACATTGACATTATCGGATCGTTGCCGCCGGCTAAAGGCTATCGGTATTGCCTAATGTGCATCGACGTTTCACGTGGTGGCCTGAACATATCCCCATGATGAATATAACAGCTGACACTGTGGCTCGTCATTTCCTCAGGGATGGATATCCAAGTACGGCGTACCACTGAGAATGCCGAAAGACCAGGGGCGGCAATTTGAGTCGTCGCTATTTCGGGAGCTGACAGAAACGTTCAGAATTTTTTTCTAAGTGTTAAATTTTTTTTAAATCTTGAAATTGCGCCCCTGGCAAATTGCGCCCGGTGCAAGTGCACCATTCGCACCTATGAAAACGCCGCCCCTGCCTCGGCCATAGTATATTCCTGTCGCTCTAAAGAAATCGTTTTATTCTAAACTCCTGCGCAAAGTTTTTGCTTCATTCCACTCGTGTGACAAAGAGGATTCTCTCCCCTACAGATTCTGCGCCTAGGAGGACGAGTCGCCTCTTCACGTTCTCTTTTACTATCACCCTAAAAGAAGGAACAGGGTACTGCGCTTTCCAAGGCGATCTTTCTTAACCAAACAAGTGCCAGTGGCTAAACGTGTTTAAGCTGTGTGTTCTACAACTATAACATGTAGGAGCTGCTAAGAGTAACTACATGAAGTTCACGGGGTTTCCTCCATGGAACTCCTTGGGCCTGATAGCTCATTGAAAGACCGAAAGGAAGAAGAAGTTGAGCCCTAACAGAGTAAAGGGTTCGCAAGTAGAGGGTCGAGGACCCGAAAAAAGAAGAATAATCTAGACAGAAGGAAAAATATTATAGACTGAAATAAGAAGGAAGACCAAATCGACCTTAAGGTGTTATAAATCAAATCTAAGCTAGAATCAACTTAAGGACTTACACTATCATAACACGCCTTTAGAGATAAAAGATGTAGACAATGAAATTTAATTGCTTGACATTAAGTTGTATTGTCAGTAATTAATAAAATAACAACTAAGAGATTGGACCTAGTAACATAACAAATTGAATTACTTAAGGCTAAACAAAGCAGCAAATTACTTCTTCCTATCAAAAACATCAAATTAAGGACTCAGTTCAGCCCGCATAAGCACCTTTGATTTTCTGTCAATTAAATTACAGATTTACGCAATATCCCGCTTAGAGTACCTGAACAACACACCCCCGACGGCCAAAATAGTCCAGTGGAAAGTTCAATTTCCTTTAAGAATAATTAAATTTACCTCAGCCAAAAGCGAAACACAAAATTTAAGAGGAGAAAGCGATTTTTCGGCTCATTCCCAAAATGTTGAAATGCGGATTTTTTCCCAAAAATAAATTAAGAAAAATTCCACCAGGTAAAGACAGTAGACACTATAACCACGGGCGGCGGTTAATTAATTTGCAATCACATCCGAAAAATTTCTTGGAGGTCAGCGCCAGCACCTCTTTGAGGCACTTTCGTTGCAAGCAATCCAGGTGTATGTAGGATCAGTGTAATGGAGACTTCTCTTGCGCCATGCCCAGCTTTTCGAGAAAACAAAAGGTTTCGGTGTCTTCGATATTTCGAAATTTACCTGAAATATAGCTACGGTGACCAGAAAAAATCTCACCTTTTTACCTTTTCACTTAAGATTCCTAGACGGCGGCGGCGCTCGATGCACTTTGCTTATGAGAAATGATCTTCTGACGCTGATAAATTTTTCGGTTGAATTTTAAATGAAGTTTTTGGGCTCTGTACGTTTTCGCAAAAGTATGAAGATTGCTGCTCTATGAAGGGAATGACTGATTGCTTTTTTAGACTGGATGGTGAAAGATTTCGAGTGTGGAATGGTAATGTGGAAGCGATACCCGAAACTGATGCCTTCTTTTAAATTGGGTTGTAATTGGTATAATTTTATGGCGAGTTGACATGGATCGGTTTAAGAGATTAATGGGTTCGACTTATAAAAATTCATGGGTTATAGGTTGTTGAAAAGACGTCATCGATTATGAATATTTTTTGAAACATAGATCGATCGACTGGGTAACGATAATTGGAGAGCAAAATCGTACGGTCATCTCCTCGCTGGTGCCTCCTGGATAACCAACTGACTAGGGACGTACCTAGTGCCGTTAGGGTATAGCTAGGTCACCCTATCCGTTGGGGTATAATCCGGCCCTCCTGGTAGTGGGGTTGGACGTTGGCCTAAATACCGGTACCTGTAAAATCACATCAGTTAAGAAACCCGAAGCAAAGCCCTCGGAACGGACGGATAAAACGGCAAACACTACGGCAACAACACCTGGGAATGATTTTTGGAACATGGAACACCCGAAGTATGAACTGAACTGCAGCAGTTAAGTCACTATTAAACGAAGTGACCGGATATAAAATAAAATAACTCGCGGTACAAGAGATCAGATAGATGGATAGAAGTCGGGACAATGGACCTTGGTAACTACAGGATATTCTACAGCTGCGAAAGGCAGCATCACAAGCTTCGCAGTACACAAGTCAATTATAAACAATGTCATAAAATTCAAGCCAATAAGTTAACGACTATGTTCAATACGATTCCGTACGAAATCTTTCGATCAAAAATGCACATGCGAAAATGGAGGAGAACGCCGTACACGACAAAGGACACTTTCTATTATTAGCTTGAGAACGCATATGACAAGGCCCCTTCAAATGGCATCAAGATGGTGATAGGAGATCTCAGCGCAAAAATTTAAAGAGAGAACTGGCACAGGCCGACCATTGGAAAGGAAAGTCTCCACGAAACTACAAACGATAATGGACAACGTGTTATAGATTTTGCGATGACAAATACACATGGCAATCTCTCAGCGGAAGATACTGCAACCAAATAGACCATATTCCTATAGACCGAAGGGCAGCTTCCGATATTCTCCAAGTTAGAACCTGTAGAGGTGCAAATTGTGAATCGGGGCCTTTCCTAGTTAAAGCTAGATTCAGATGTCGGCTGTCTACTCAAGAAAGAAAAAACAGCAAGCGAAAGAAATTCGACGTCGATCGCCTGCAGGAACAGACTGTGTTGGAACGATATCAGGCAACTCTAGCAGAAAGGTTAGGTGCAAACATAAATAATGAAGATACAGTCGACGGAAAATGGATAAGATTGAAGACAATACTGACAGATGTCGCGAAGGAAACAGAAGGTTATAAACGCAGAGCCAGAGCCAGGGAATGGTACAACGAGGAGTGCAAAGCAGCTATAGAAGTCAGAAATAAAAATAGAAAAATGTACATAGAGAGACCGTCGAGGAGCAAGAAATTGAAATACAACGAAACGAGAACAACAGCTAAAAACATTACAGAGTGCCATACAATCTTTAAAAAATAACAAATCTCCAGCAATTGATAACATCCTAGCAGAGTTGATCAAACAAGAAGGCGAATCGCTTCCAGCAACTATACTTGAATTACAATGCTGCATATAGAGGAACGAAAAAAAGCCTGCAGATTGGGGGCAAAACATTATCTGCCCAATGCACAAGAAAGGAGATAAATTTAACTGTGGAAGCTATAGGCATATCTCTTGTAATTGGATTGGAACCTTATGCAGAAGCCTCATTAAGTGAGTACCAAGCTGGATCCAGAAGAAATAGGTCAACAAAAATGCTGGGAATACAACATCGACGCGTACCAACTTTTCATCGACTTCAAACGAGAATACGATAGCATCGACATGGAACAAATGCATGCGACAATGCTGGACCTAAACATACCCCTAAGGATAGTGAAACTGACGAAAATGACAATGAAAATATAATGTGTACCAGTCAGAATACAAAGAGAATTGACGGAGTCCTTCCCAGTGAAGCAAGCCTTAAAGCAGTGCGATGGGCTGGCACCCATGCTATTTACTCTCGGCCTAGAAGGAGTAATTCGCAAAGTAAACATTGATGCGAACATAACCCTGTTGCTTGACAATTTGCAGGATACGCCGACGACATAAGCTGCCTTGCCAGATCACTGTCATACCCTAGGGAAATATTCTCGGAATTAGAAGATGGAGCTAAACATATAGGGCTGAAAATAAATGCCGACAATAGCAGTGCCGGCGGATCGTGTTGGGCTCGGGTGGGTAGTGAAACAAACAAACCCCAAACCCCGACGGTGTACAGAAAAACATATGGTGTCCTGGGCCATTTCCTGTCGATCACAATGTATAATGATATATGATTGGCGTAGCCTCAATATGGACAGGGTAGTTAACTCAGTCTAGCTTTACGAGGTGCCAGTTTGGGCAGCAGCTGCGTGTGTGCGGCAAAAGATATTGTAGAAGTGCATGCCTTCAAATGCGATCTCAACTATAGTTTCGTGAACAGAACTGTTCGGATCGCCGTAATCGACATGGGGTCAAGTGCTCAGATGCAAGCACCCACACACTACAAATATATGCACTGGTAGTTCAGATATTTTGGATATCTGTGAAAAACTAGATAAAACGTAGGCACGCACTTATCTGTTAGCAAAAACATTCCGCATATTGCGTAGTGGCCGTCCGCACCGCATGCATGCATGTTTCTGTTTTCATCTTAACAGCAGAAAATGGCGGGCCGCATACAGACTAGAGTTGGAAACAGATACGTGAGTGCGTACAGTACAGGGCAACGAATTTTCGCAGGTAGACAGTTGTGTACTTGGATTCCGTCTAGTCTTTTACAAATAATCAAAAAATCTAAGCAACGAGTACATAATGTATGTGATGTGTGCTTATGTTTGGGTATTTGAAACTATGTCGAATTCGGCAACGCGGGAAAGTTGGAAGTCGACCAACTATTGCATTGCGTGCTTTCCGTTTGTTTTATCTATGTCAATTTGGATTTGAATGCACGCACCTCTATTATATCAATCACCGTACGCACCAACGTATGCTTGTATCTGTCTCCAACTTTAGCGTCTTTCACGCGTGCTAGGCATTTAAGATCATATCCAACGATGCGGCGTGCGTGACAGCAGGAATTATACCCATAGATATACTGGCAAGAGAATGTACGCGTATCTATGATCCAGAAAATATTAGAGGGGAGACAAATTCAGTGCGGCGGCAGATAACGCACTGCAAGCGTGTAACGTAATGGCAAGGCAAGTGAGATAAGTCTGTTAAGAGTCGGTGTAACCTCAAACTTATCCGGAACATGGATAGATGATAGTGCAGGCAAGCTGTGGAGCAGAGAGACGTTTGGAGGAAGAAGCTGATGGATGCCAAGGCTCTAATTGGGCTGTAGAGTCATCGAAGAAGAAGGAGAGAAGGAAGAAGGAGGAACGATAATAACTTGAGACTAGAATTTTTGACCTATGAATCAAACTCATTCTTTTATTCTCGAAATAATTAATCACGGTTCATTTGAAATATAACGATATTATTAGTGGTGGTTCCACAATAAAACCAACAAGGATCGAACATTTCTTATAACATTAGACGATTTTTTCCAATTCCCCAACAAGAAGTTCTTACAGACAACTAATTCTCTATAAAACCCTAAAATCAGTTTAATCGACAGACGCCATCATTGTTTCACCAATTCAAACAAACGAGTAAACCAACTGAACCCTGGATGAGATGCTCCACATCCTCAGGATTCATGGCCTATCTAATATAATAAATGACAAGTTAAGAATAGAAACGAACATTTTCATTCGCGATTAAGAAACATAAAACCAGTTTAGAACCGAAAAGCATTGAGCCGTCAACGCCATGACAGCATAACTGGCATCAAAGCGAGAGAAAGCGAGATAGAGAGAAAAAAACGTAGTATAAATTGTAGAATCAATAAATATAAGATTTAACGGTAGAACGTGCCCGCTTTCACACGAGCAAATTGGAAGCTATCCAGAAGGAGGAGAGATTCTTGCACGAGCCTCCTCCAGAAGAGACTCACATTTTCGTATAAAATTCTAAGATTCATAAATTTAATAACTGACTTTAAGGATACCGAGGAGGCAAGTAGATTTGGCAGCTTTGATGATAACAAAGTTGTTCAAGACTGCGAAGGCGGGCGGGAGTTTAGTGCTTTGATCAGTGAAGTGGATGGTTTTTATACACGTTGTGAGGTTGCAATTAGGCATAACAAACTTTTGGATGCGATGTTGTCTTGCCCAATTCGTATTAACTGTGTAAAAAGTTTGAAACAACATTCATAAAGTGTTTAACTAATTTGATCCATAATCTTTTTGGCATCTTTCAGACAAGGTCAATATTGAAAAAAAACTGTTAACATTTATTGAATGGTAACTCAGGTGAAGTTCAATGGCATTGCAACTGAGGTAAACTTTTTAAAGTCACCCAAAATATAGTAGAAAATATACATAAATGATGAAAAAAGATATCACTATAGAAGAACAAAAATCCCTGCCTTCAAACTTGACAAGTTGGATGGACATACCCTCACTCTATTCCCCAGGGTGATATTTTTGGGTCTTACACTGGACACACAATTCAAATCTAGGTACCTAGGCCAGACGTAATCGCATTGGATTTGATTCCCCTCATGGCAGTGATTACCTTAAGAGAGTCGACGCAACGAAAGCAAACGCCATCAGAAGAAGCTGTAAGAGAGGTAATAATCTAGTTTGCCGTCAAATACAGCCCTGTCCTGACGAAGAGGAATATGAAGCCAAAAAAGATGTTTCCATTTCTTGTTGAGGGGCGACCTATTTTATTTGGTCTATTGTGCCCTTTTTTAAAACCCATCTAGGTTAAGGCTTCTAAAATAGCCTAAAACTGACAGGAACCCTAACCCCAAATCTCCCTGGGAGTAGGGAAGTCGCGATGGAGGAAGCTCAATCTCTTCCTCGCTGTAACCTCACAGTTGCACAGCAAGTGCTCCGCAGTTTCGGGAGCTGCTCCGCACCGCATAACCGACAGCTACAATAGGCTAGCAGCACTGTTTTTTTAGATGGTAGTTAAGCGAATAGTGACCCGTCAGGAGCTCTGTTATTATTTTTAACTCACACCTCCTGAGATTTAAAAGTTTGCTCGCTTTGGCTTTATCAATTTGGATGAATCCTTTAGCTTGATGAGCTCCGTGGGTCATTGTCCAGCTATGAAGAAAAAGCTTGTCGACCCAATTTTTGATGGCCGTTCCTACGTGGCAGCTTGCTAAGCTACATAAAGCTTCCGGACCGATAGGTGATGAGTTTGCTCCTATTCTAGTGACACTGTTGTTCCCGCTGTGAGATTTCAAAAATAGAAGACAATCCAGGACAGTCTTTGATGACACCCTATGAGATTTAATGGCCAACAGGGCAAACTTGACTATCCGAGAAAATAACACCTGGATGGTGAGTACCTCAGCCTGAAAAACAATGGGGGTAGTGCCCAGAACCATGGATATTTTGCTCCTTGGGCCACCAGTCCTACTTCTTTATCGGTTTTGGAACGGTCTGTATACCAAAAGGCCGTGATTCGTCTAGAGAGAGGCCTGCCATGTGGCCACTGTGACCTACTTCGAATAATTGTCGTAAACGGGTTTTCAAAGCCAAGTGGCAGGAATGGCATCGGACAATGATATCATTGGTTTCAGGTTTAGCACCCTGAGGATCGATAAATGATCCAGAAGGGCTCCTGACTTAAAAGAGAATAGCTCCCGTAAACGCAGCGCCCCCGCCAGAGCCTCCCTTTTCACTACTAGGTGTAGCGGAGGAAGATTCAGTAGGGCCTCCACAGCCATAGTCGGACAGGTGCTTCTAGTCCTTGTGACACCAAAACAGACCAGTCTTGGCACCCTGGTCAGCTTAATCATAGCAGCCTTTTGTTTGGTCTTGACTCATCATGCGATGGATGCATACAAAAACATTAACCTAGCTTTGAGGCCCCAGCTTTTTCCTACAAATTGCAGACAAACATTGAGAGATGTAATTGCCTTGGCAGTTACTCTCTCAATTTGAGATTTCCAGGAGAGCTTTTGATCCAAGATTATACCTAGATATTTAGCCTCCTTTGAGAAAACCATTTTAATGACTGTCCAAAAAGGGAGCTTTTAAATTTAGCTTCTTTCTATTAGTAAATGTTACGATGACAATTTTTTGTGAGTTAATACCCAAGTTCTTGCTATGGTACTTGCACATATGACAGGGCGGCTTGCATGAGGTCTGAAACGGTGCTATCATGACCGTCGCTAATCGTTATAACGTTATCGTCTGCATAGCCCTTGTTCTGTAAATTCACGGCTATTCAGGTCGGCAAGAAGTTCGTCGATCACGATTGACCATAAGAGGAGTAATAGGACGACCCCTTGAGGACAGCCTTTAGCAGCCATGACCGTAATCCATTCACCATTCATCTCAGAAGTTATCAATTTGCCTCTGAGAAGCGACATGATCCATCTCGCAGTGGGGGATGAATGTCTTTTTTACTGCTGCTTCATTATTCGCGTCGAAGGTATCGTTGTCAAAGGTACCCTCCATGTCTGCAAAGGCGCAGAGAGAGATTTCCTAGGCAGGCCCTGAGAGCACACTAGCACATGAATTTGTAGATCTGTCCGGCCGGGAGTCAAATTGCAGGCAATGAAGTGGATCCGCTGTAAGACCCTCTCTAATATGCCTGTCTAGAACTTTCTCCATCGTTTTCAGTAGAAAGGAGAGGCCGATGGGTCGATAGGATTTTGCTTCTATATATGATCTTCTCCACGATTTAGGGATAAAGACTACTCTCCACCACCTCGGAAAATGGGCCAGCGCAAAGCTTCCCCGAAATAATGCTAGCAGGATTGGTAAGATCTCTTCCAAGCCTGTCTTTCAGACAATGAATGGGAATATGTGATCCTTTCCAGCAGCTTTAAAAGGCTTCAAGGTGCCAATGGCCCACTTAATCTTACCCGCCGGCAAAATTCTGTTTGCCAGGCCTTTATTCCTATTGTAGAACCGGTGGGCAAGTACTACCTCCGTTTCAATGATAGATTCTAAGGCCAATCCAGGGTCAGTTATCTGAGAACCCGGAAAATGAGGGCTCGTTAATAGCTCCATGGTATCCCTGGTGTTCTCCGTAAAGGACCCTTCAGGAGTCTTGAGAGAGACAATGCCATTGAAATGAATATTGTGTAACCTCGAAATTATGATCAATGATATCTAAGATTTAACAAATCTTTAAAATAAATATATATAAAAATTGAATTCCACTTATAAAAATGCTATTATTTTCCTGTAACATTATAGAAAAACATTTTTATTTCTCTTAAAAGCCCAATAAAAAATTCAGTCTATTCCCATTTCAGTGATAAGTTGATCGCATTTTTTAAAAAAAAACGATAATCAGACTCCCACAAATGTCTTACATTCCTTTCGCATTTCGATCTAACCTTGCATCCAACTTCATCATTAGTTTTTCCTCCATAATATTAAAAAACTACAAAATACGATGCGTGCATTCCGTGTAGGCGAAACGATTTATGTGGGAAAATTTGTGCAAATAAAGTGGGTTTATCTGAAAAAAAAAAATATATATATATGAAATCTTTTCTTAGCAGCAGCAGTACTACTTTCACACACATGTATGCATTTTCCTAGGTCAGGTCTTGTAAAAATAAGAGTAGTCAATGTAAGTCATCACCGTACCTAATTCCTGAATATAATCACTGCAAGATTCGAAAGTGTATGAGGTCATCATGATCACGATTTAGGAGGTATAATTAAAGTTGCTTTCGGGTGTGAAGTAAGAATTGTTTAAAAAAATTACAAAAATGTAGAAAATCTTGTAATTGTAAGTGATGGGAGTAATTCCGACATCTTCATTATGGGCGAGAGCAATTGAGGTTGAATGAATCGATTCGACACAGTGTTACCAAAGGCACAACTCAAATGTAAATCAAGCGAACCCAACCCCAATTTTCTAGCCAAAAAGAAAGAAGCACAAAACCCTGTTTACGTTTTTATGTTAAGACAACAATCGCAGATCTTCACCAATAGGCGATCTGTTATTATCTGCCAATGTGCAGTATCAAAGCGGGCTGCTACCAGGCATTAGCGATTAGGTCCATCTTCAAAAACAAAACCCAAAAAAACAACGAATCTCTTTATTCCCTGGGGACCTGAATGCCTGCTATTAGAAGATGGTTTTAATTATTGGAAAGGCTTAAGTTTACAAAAAGTAAAATATTTAAAACTGTTTTTTTTATTTGGTTTTTGAAAAACATAAAAAATAAAAAATTAAAAAACAAAAACCGTCTTGCAACCTTGAAATGCAAACCTACTTTTTTTCTGAATTTTTCGGCTAATCTTAAGCCATCTTGGATGCGTGCGCAGCTCTCTGCTGCCACCACACTGCGTCTGTCAACGCGGTGTAGTATCAATGGCGATCAAATTGTTTTGTTTAAGAAAAAAAGTTTTGAAAAATTCCAAATGTGAAATCGAAAGCTGAAAATGACACAGCTACCGAAAAAATGACTTTCTAGCACACCTTAAAGGTAGCTCTGGCCGCTGGGCCTGGGACGTGTGCTGAACAGACTATATGGCTGACTGTGTCGCTGCTGCCTTTGGGGGCATATGTTGGCGTTACTCATTTTTATTTCATTGCGGCCTTGCTAGTTGCTGAATAAAATTAAGACGACCCTGGTTAATGAACGCTAATAAAAAGTGTGCTCCTCACTTCATTAGTAACGAATGGAAATTACTTGACCACTTGACTGGACTAAGACTGACTGTTCACCAACTTCGTTTTTTGTGCCATACCAGAGTGAACTCTTTTTCAGGTAACTATTTGACGGTTATACAGAGTAATAACTGCGGCTAGTTGAGGTCACTAGTAGTACGCTTGTTCCGCCTGTCCGTGTCCGTCAGTTTATCCATCAAGGGTTGGGAGATTTTAATTAGCAATTTGCTGCAATTGTTGCTGATGTACTACGAAGAACTGGTTTCCTTTGAAAAGGCACTAGAAATGTTATTTATCACTGCAACATTGTATGATTCATATTTGGACCGGATTTATTAAGATGTGGAATGAATAATACACGCAACTATTTGTTGATCTTTTTTTTTTTTGCATGAATAGAAATTTCAGACATTCACCTTCGTCGGAAAAGAAATTGTTTTCTTTAGAAAATGCAACCCAGAAAATTGTGACTAGCAATCAAACTATTTTTATTGCTCGATTAAATTTATCACATGCGTAACTCTTTGAAGATTTCGCGCTCTATGACTTGAAAGTTAACATGACAAATAAAAGATAAAGCTTTACCTCAACTTTCTTGTCATTTAGTTGAAGTCGTTTGAAGTTTATTGAGTAGTGTTACAGGATCCTATGATATGATGTGCTAGTTTTTTGTCCTATATTGACCACATAGACCAAAGTTGTCAACACTTTCCCTGGTTATAAAGGCCTTTATCAAAATTGTTCTAGCATTGTTTCTAGCATCATAAGTAGAATACAATAGCGTATGTCGTTTGATCCATGGCGGTCACCTCAAGAGGACGGGCTACCATTTTCTTCAGAACCCCTTCGACATGGGTATCAAATAAAAGGTTATGATAAGTAGAATACCATAAGCAATATAGTATACTCAATATATCGTTAGGTCCATGGCGAATATCTCAAGGTGGCGGATTACACTTTTCTTCACAACCTTCTCGTAATGGGTATCAAATGAAAGGGCATCATAAGTAGCATACAATAGGCTATGTCGTAAGATCCATGGCGGCCACCTCAAGAAGGAGGGTTACCATATTCTTCAAATCCTCTTCGACAAAATCTGTCGTCTATAGAGGATTTTTTAATCAGACGTGCAAGCTTAATAGCCCGATTAAAGCAGCTGCAAAGGCCTTTCGATAAGTGATCCGACTTTTCATTACCCCATCATTACTATTGATTATTACTTAGATCACAAGGTTGCGTTGGTATTTCCAAATGCGACAATAACGTTCAGGTAGCCCTAATCAGAGGTCGGATCTTCATCTAGCAGACGGTGCACCTCTTTGTTCAACTGGTAGTTTGATAGCTTTGTCGGCATTTTAGCAGGGTTCTTTTGTTTCAGGAAGCATAGCACGCCGATGAGACGGGATGAGTCAGATGAAGGGATGAGTCCCTTGCTAACCTGACTGTTGTGGCGCAACCGGCTGCTTGAAAAAGTTAACTCATTCAACATTCAAGAGTTCAAACGCGAGGTTTCTGCCTTCTCCTCATGCATCCTCCAGGCTACACCCTTAACATATCATGTCCTTTACCACTAGGTGTTTCACCATCACGGAGTGGTACTATATAGAGAGAAACCTAAGCTTAGAACTTCACATATAAAAAACTAGTTGGAAACCGGTGCACCTCACTGCCCCCATGATAGCGAAATAAAATAAGTTGTTAAAAAATATTTGGACAACGAAGATTTCCCACCCACGTAAGCGCCAACTGACTGCGGGAGCTGGAGGCATTGCCATTGGAACTGCACATACAGGTGCTCCTTTTTAAAATTTTAAAAGAGGATAATATTGGCACAATTTATACATTGGACCGGACGAATCACAACATGCATTGCTATAATAGTAATATATATCGAGGCTCGAGACATCGCGGGGACCTCCCCATCGGACCACCAGCTAACGGATCAAAGAAAGAGGAAGAAGAATAGAATGCTTCCATCTTAAAATCGGACTGTCCTTAAAGCTTGAATGACATCGGCTGTGGACATTAACTAATAACAAACGTAAATAAAAACATCTACCGTTGGTGGGATATACATACTGTATAAATCCGCCCTAAAGTATCCTTCGAGAAGAGATTCGGAGGCCCTTCAACTGATGTTCCTTGTTTGCGACGTTGGAATGTTTTTGAAATACAGCAACACGATTTTCGGAAAGGGCGTTCAACAACTTCGAACCTTACGGTTCAAATCTCCGAATTGCTATGCGGTATGGAAAGCGGCCATCAATTGGATGCTGTGTACACTGATTTCAGCAAATCCGTTGATCGAGTGGACCATGACATTCTAATTGCAAAATTCATATCTGAACTGAAAAACACAGGAACTGAAGAACACAATTATCTGATGAGATTGAAGGAACCTCCGGCGACCCTCAGAGTAGTCATCTTGGTCCCTTTCTCTTCAATATTTTCATCGCCGATTTATCCGAAAAATTAGCAAATATTCCACACAAAACACACAGAAGCAGTACTATTATCTCAATAGCATAATGTTGAATCAGGTTTATCATATCGTTGATCTAGGCGTCGTCCTAGACAAAAATCTCAATTTCAACCTACACTACGATAATATAACTGCCAGAGCCAACAAACTTCTTGGTTTCATCAAGAGGAGAGCCAAAGAGTTCGATAATGTATGGATCACAAAAACATTCTTCGGTTATTTAGTCCGCCCTATCATGGAATATGCGTGTCCTTTCTGTCCTATCCCATATTACTGGAAAGTAGCAGGAACCTCGAATCCGTTAAAAAGAGATTTCTCCCTTTCGCCCTGAGAGATTTGCTCAATCCTCTTGACTACGAGACCCTACCGCACTACTTGAATAGGCTCAAAGTGCTTGATCTCATACCGTTATCTAGCAGGAGAAGACTGCTTGTATATTGCGTTGCGTTTGACGTCCTAAGTAGAAAACTTAAAGTGCAGTTTTTGTTGGACAAGATCAAATTCAATGATGTATACTAGTAATATAATAAATCAAAAATTATCACAAAACCTTTATTGAAACCAAGAGAATACCTCAAAACAGAGTCTGATGGAGAAGCTTTGTCTAGTTTTTATGCTCCTGCGGGCTAGCTCTTGGAAGGATAATAATTACAAAAATTTGTTAAGATTCTAGCTGGTAGTTATCATTGAGTTTACGCCGGATCTTCTTTAATTAAGATAAAGCATCAAAGTTTAGCACGGCTCATTCAAAGCATGAAATTTGGAAATTCAGCAACTACGAGAAAAAGCTGCGCCAAACATTTTTGGTGCATATTAAATACTCCACCTAAAAGCGCCAATTCTTATTCTTCCTCAATCTGATTTGGTAATACTAAATTCACTAAATTATTTTAAATATCCTATCAAAAAAAGCAAATTTGCTTACACTCAGGAATAAAAGATCAAATTATAACCTTCCAAAAAACTTCATTATCCATTATATTTCGTCCATATTTCTCATCCAAACCCCAAACAAAAAAACTATGACAATCCGATAGCATTGACACTTATAACTATTCATAAAATTATCTATAAATTACTATATAAACAAAATTTCAATGCCATTTTGGTATTTAGTTAAAAATTCATTAAAAACTCTATAATTATACTATTTTTTTCCAAACATTCATTTTGTTTTAATTTATTAACAATATGACCGGATTGATATCAAATAAAATAAATAACTCAAAATCATACCATTAAAAAAAATGGCAATGAATAAAATTTATATATAAAGGATATATAGATCGACATACATTCATCGACAAACCACCTCCATTAAACCATTTAATAACATACATCCGTTAAACTAGATTGAAGAACGAACATCAATCTGTTCGTTGCACAGCTGATGTGGATCAATAGAAGAAGAAGAAATATATAAGTATAAAAAAACAAAACCTTCAACCGTGGTTGACTCGCATCACTAATCAAAAACCACTTTAGATATGAAATAAAAGAGAGTTAAAAATTGTAAAATGAAATGATCAGTTTATATGGAATATATTGCAAGCCACCACATATAAGTACAATGCAATCGTGACTGATCCACTTTCCAAAACAACAAAAAAATAATAATAAATAACAACAACAGTAGCTGGAAAAAATTATTAGAAAAAAAAAACACAAAATACACCTCCATTTGTTTCCCACTCTATGTTTTTAGTATAGGCTAACTAATAATTATTAAAGATCGATCGATCGATCGAGCGGCCTGATCAAATGTGATAAGGTTGTGTAGTTAAACACTTTATAGGCGATTACTTACCGACGACCTCAATGATAATCAACAACGGCACCAGGTTTAGCTTCATTTTTGTTGTTGTTGTATTTAATGGTTTTGTTGTATGTATATAGATGTAAGTTAAACCTTGAAAATCACAATCTCTTTAGACAACAAGATCGCCCTTTTTTCTTTTGAATTATCGACGATCATTAATCAAAAAAATTGAAATAAATTTTCGTTTTAGTCAAGATCTCAACAAAATTGCATGAAGATCACTTTCTCTCTCTCAAAAAAGTTATAATATTCACAATATCCGAATTATTAATTTCTTTTTTAATTTTTTTCGAAAATTTTTTTTTATTTGTAACGATCGTAACAATACACTTAACTCTTTTTTCTTTCTCTATCCCCGAGTCGAGTATTAACAAATTGGATCTTCCAAATCACAAAATTATACACTTATCGCCACAATTATTATTTTTTTTTTCTCGAAAAAACGATTTTGTTCCAGGTTCAACGCTTATGAAAAGGGAAATGCATAAATTTTAAGTTTTATCACTCTTTTTTTTATTATTATTATAATAGCGCACAAAACAACGAAGAAAGTGATGCTTTTTTGGGTGAGAGTATCAAAAGATAATCAATAACACTCCTCAGCCATGAAAAATGAGTTGATGTTCTTTTGTTGAATGTATGTGTTATGTTTTTTTATTTTTGGTTTTATTAACAATACACGAAAAGGAAACGGAACACTGAAAAAACGGTCAAAATTTGAATTTTATAAAGCTAGTCGATAATAAGGAAACACATCGTATTTTATGCCATGATCACTAGAACGATCTTTCAAATTCATGCTGATCTCTTGATTACGCGATCATGCACTTAATATCAACACATTCACAAGATCAGTTCAAGAAGCATCTATATCTAAAATCATGATCTATATTCTGTCACCTAAATATATACGATCTTCAAAAGTGATCTTCAATTTTTTTGGTTTTTCGAAAAATTTCGATTGAGCCGGATCAACAAAAAAATAAAAGTTCGACAACGAACAACACAGCACGAAACGATCGAGTCAAAGTAAAGCGGTAAACTAAAAAGTGGCAGGTAAGCCACTCAACTTGGTCCGAGACATCGACATACAATTTTAGATAGCCCCGAGACCACCACACTGCGCATGCTCGAACGTCTTACAATGGTGCAAAATATGTGTGTTTTTGCTTTCTTCTTGTCTCTTCTACCACTGCACTGGTGGATATTGTCTTAACTCGACGATCGTACCATGATGCATAAGCAAGAAAACCACTTCTGATACCACCAAACCATGAGTGTCTCAACCATGGATCGATCCAGCACCATAGCATACCTACCAACCAGCGAGCGGTACACACTTTGTGGCGGCGGCGAAGGTAGTCTCGTCTGTGATCGATGACGTCTTGTTTAACGACAGTAGCAGAGAAATTCAAAAGAACTCCTCGACCATGGGTAATTGAATTTTTTTCACTTAGGTCAAACTAGAATTGATTTGCACGGGATGTTTTTCACCTTAGACCATATCCCACAAAAAAAATTGAATGCCACCAATTTTTATCACACAAATTGGTTTATCGGTAGGAGACCTCCACATCAGTAGTTGGTCCAACCAGTGGGATACCATTCAGGGAAAGCATTTTTGTCACACAATTTATTATCGTGCATTTCGGGCATCTATGAAATATTTTCGGACAAATATTTTCATGTGTGTTTGTTGTTGTTGCTGTTTCGACCGACAGACCACTTTCTTTATCGAAGACTTTCTTTTGGTGGCATTCATGTGTATTTTGGGATGAAAGAAAAGAAAGATAAACACGAAAAATCTTTTAAGTCTACATATCGTATATCGTATCAATATATCGAGAAAAAGAGGCGTGAGAGATCATTTTATCTTCCGGAATATTTTTTAAATGAATCTTGTGAATGACCCTAGGCAAAACGGATATATTGATTGACTATGAATGGGATGAGAATGAATTTTCTTAATTTTTTTTATTGTTAAGTAAAAATTTTTTAATTGAAATTGTGGGAGAGATGAACTTTAGTTTTTTTTTTAAATTGTTATTTTGAACTTGATATATGAGTTCGGGGGAAGAAAGTGGAACAACGTTTTGTGTTTTGTTATAGATATATTGAATGAGAAGATAATGGCATTGATCGCTGCAAATTTTTTTTTTTTAAACGTCAAGGTCATAATATCGATGAATATTTTTAATAATTGAGGCTAATAACCTCAGGCGGTAAGACAATATATTTTTGTGAAAAAGACCATTATTAAGAAAAATCGGAATAATTGGCAAAGAAAAAAGTAAGGTTAGGTATTTTCTTATGGAATATTCACAAGGTGTAGGTACAAAGAATTGCATTGACGCACAGAAACTAGCCGATACTCTTTTTAAGTATAGTTCTGACATCAGAGTCATTCAAAAAAAATAAGTTGGGAAAGTAGAGGTGTCTTTCAAAAGTATTCTGGTCTCAACTAATTTGTTTTCGTGGCTACAAATATTGAATCTAGAAATATGAATTCTAAACAGAATCACCTGTAGCTAGATTTTTTTTCTATGTGAAATGTAACACGAAATCAAAGCCTTTTGTACTATACTTTTCCTAAATAACGCCACAGTTCTTGTAGGATTTTTTCTTATTGCCCGAGTAAAAATAAAAAATGGCCTTTCGACGGGCGAATACCGGCCGCTTGAATTTTTAAAGGGCATATGATGGCCGTAGAGTTTTTAACTGTTTTTAATGGGAGCAAATCTAGTCTCACGGCGGCTAAACTTGACAAAAAGATGTAAATGGCCGATTTGTGATCTGTAAAAACGGGCATACGATGGCAAACTTGAGCCAAAAAAATCTCCGGGTACTATTGCTGAATATGATTTATGGGAACTTGATCATTTTCGTTATGTACAATGGCCCTTTCGAATTAACCTACTTAAAGATAACCGATGCACATGAGCTTGCCAGTATAGTGTTGGATAAGACACGATTTTAAAATGAGTTTGTAAAAGGTGCATCTTTTCTCTTTTGAGCCAGTACAATCTCATACTTCAAATGAGGCGAGGTGCTATTGTAATGCCAAAATGACAAAAACAAGCAAATGAAAAAAAAACCAATGAAAAACTTCTTTGCAAGGTTAATTATACTATGCATTAAACGGAACGGCTCTCGTATTACTTGAGTTCAAAAGCCTTCGTACAAAAAAACATAGTCGTTTAACTGCGCAGTTTATCAAGTCTGACGTCATGTCTAAACGAAAAACTGTGTGAACTATGCAGTTTTGAACTATTTTCACTCAGTCCTCAGACCTAAGCTTCTGGACCCTCTTTGCTCCGATAACTGCGCAGGACAGACAGTTTATCGTTCAGTTCTCTCAGTTCCGTCAATTTGTCATTATTAAAAATATGTGCTCAAATTAACAAAACTGTCGAGACTGAGAAAAAAATCGTACAACGATCTGACGAGCCCACACACTTTCAGTTCACTTTATAGTAAGTTTTTTTACATAGCTGAACTGTGCAGTTAAAACTGAAAGTTTGTGACATCAAATTAAGACATCAGCCGCTTAAGACATCAGCCTGCAGAGACATGCAGGGAAATATTCTAAGCGAGACAGAGCCAGTAGTAAATCGATGAGTGAAACATTTCAGTGAACTCTGGTCAGCATGAGGAAGGACATAGTGGGCCCGTATTTGGTAATAACGAAAGAACTGAAGGCTGATGCAGTACCAGACCCTACCGTATAGTAAGTAGAAGAAGGGCTTCCCGACCGCAGCCCTATTTTCGATCTACTCGGTAGGAATTCACGAAAGCGGTCTCGCGTGTGCTCCGTGGGCGCTCCAATTCCACTCTGGCCCTCCTTGCCTTGCCCATTTACTGAGTCCAGAACCGGTGCCAGTTTGAGGTTGCTTGTTGCCCCAGTAGGAGGATGATTGCGATTCCACCCTTCTTTACTTCTTCTGGGTCCCTGCTCCCATGTATGATGGAAACTTTGTGCAGAGCGGTCTGGTTCTTGGCCAGCCAGGTTCCAAGCAGCAATCCTGTCTTTGGTCTGTAGGAAAGGAGTTCATGAGAGCGGAGCTGGGGTATGCTCCGCAATTCCACGCAGCCCGTTCTTGCCTTCTCCTTCTCCAGTTTAATTGCTCCTCAAAAGTCCCATAAGGTAATCCATTCTAACAGAACCCCCATATCAGAATAAGGCATTATACAACTGGGTGGGCCCCGTGCCAGAGGAGATCGTTACACGACAGTGCAAAACCTACTCACTGCCATGCAGACCTCGACCCGATAACTTTACATCTTCCTTACATCTTGGCTTTGTAGGCCCGATCATATTAGCCCACCCTTTCAGAGCAGCTTCCAGTGGCCACCACGAAGAGGTTATGACCGCACTTCTTCCAGTCCGAGATTGAGAATCTTTGTACACTCCGTAGGCGGGATTTTGGGTCTGATAAATCATACTATTTAAATTACTTGGCATTAAAGTTTTCGTTGAAAGAAAAACTAACCCAAACAATATACAAGTAGTGCCCAAACAGAGCGCCTAAATTGAAGTTCTTACTACGAAAACACAAATCCCAGTCAGTGGCTTGGAGGTAGAGAATAAACTCAAGCCTGTAAAAATTTAACATTCGGAACTGGAGAAAAAGATGTAAGGGATCGTAAAACTTGGAGAAATGCCCTAAAGGATGACAAGGCTCGATTTGGGGTCTAGGTCCACGGGTGGATGGAGGATGGAACGTATAACTTTAAGGGCAAATCAAAATATGCAGAGAACTAAAGAAAAGCTAAAGCAACGTGTGTTCCCCGTTATTGAGATATCAGACCCCATTAGCGTCGATTAAAGGCGATGCAGGCCGCATACTTGTTGCTTGTTACGATACGCTTATGGTCTCGGTGCGAACCTCACATTATACATATTTCTATACATAATTTCAATATTCTTGAGAATCATAGGATACCAACGAATGCTATTTCAACAAGCCTCTCTTAAGCTATAAAGGTTAGATGGAAGAAAAGTATTCGAAGGAGCAAGCTATATCAAGATTTATCTTTACATGCTTAGACTGCCTCTTCGTGTACTTTTTGGGCCTTTTAGTGACTGTTGTTGACGATAAAAATGCTGTATAGGATGGAACATCTCCCTGTTTTTTACTACATACAATGGAAAGAACTATACTTAAGTTTCAATTAAAATAACATCTTTTATCAAAAATATATAAATATAAAATATTTTATTATTTCCCACACAATTTATCTCAACACCCACACAGCTACAACAAAAATAATTATTTACAAATAGAAAATGAAATCCACCATAGTTTTTACGCAATCTCACCACAATGGTTCTACAATTTCATCTTCCACTTGTAATAATCATTTGCATAGCGTTTAATTAACATTAGCCACGTTAAGACATAGAAAACTCATCAATATCACTGAAATTAACCATAATGACCAAAACGACCGCAGCGACGGCAGCGCTAACCTACTCCAGCTGCGAAAGATACTGCTTCTCTATAATTACCTAAAGAAATAAAGAAATTCTCGAGCTACTTCTTTCCCAGTTTTAGTCGACACTCGTGCTCTGGTCGATTTAAGTACTGCACGACTGTGTCATCAGCACAGCAACATTCGTCTATTTGACGATACTTCTTTTTGTATTTTGCACATTCTGAGAAACTTTTATATGGCGCCGACAGCTTCTTGCATTTTACACTGGCCGATGTATAGAAACTATATTTTGGCATGGTATTTGGATCAGGTTCATCTTCAGAAAAGCTTTGACGATTAGTCTTCATAATGTTGATACTACAGTCATCACTTTCCAGATCTGTTCTTATAGGCAGATGTGATTCGTCTAGTTCTTGCTGACACGGCCATTCCAAAGTTCGTTTCGTACATGGATCAGCTTCTCCTTTCAAACGAGTCATGATTTCTCTGCGTTTCTGTTGACAAGAACTTCGATACATATCACCACGGATTTTGTTTGCACGATCAGCATACATATTTGGCTGGACAGTTTCTTCTATTCTTCGTAGACTCTCGTCTCGTGGATCTTCTTTGGTTAGATCATTCATTTGGCACTTTATGCTGCAAGGAGCAGTTTCTTTTGTACATACAACAGTTCCGGGCTTAGTCTTCTTACATACAATTCCAGCAGAGATCTGCGTCTTGCTTTTTGTGACACAGTCCTTATTTTTCTCGCAAGAAACACGCGACCGCATACGTTTAATAGGCTTGCGTTCCACTCCCTTCTTCTTATTCATATATTCTTTTATTCTTCCCGTTTTGCAAAGATTTTCTGTACCTGAGCGTTTTTTCAAAATTTCAATACACCGATAATGATACATCATGTCCCGTTTCCGCTTCGTATTGGGACAATCTGGTAGAATTTTGGCACACTCAAAATCTAAGTCAACCGGAGCAAGCGCTTCACATGTTTCGTCCGAGGGCTGTGGACTATCTTCGCAGACACAATCTTGAACATGCATTCGATAGGCAAGTTTTGCATCATCTTTCGATGCATCACAAGTCCTTGGACAACGCAATCTAGGCTTAAGGCTAGCATTCCAATGTCTTCTTCTAGCCCTTGAGCACTCTTCTCCTGCTTCTTCTATAACAGCAGGAACATTGTCTGTTACTTGTGGCGTTTCCTTTGATCGTCCAAGGAAAGATATCAATGGGCGAAAAAACGCTTGAATATTCTTCTTGATAACATTCAATGATGGTTTGGACATTTTTTTCATTTCAATGACGATTTTCACGCAATAAAAATTTCATAACGACACAAGCTTTTCGTTCTCAATTTACTAACTTAAAAAATTCGCGTTTAAATCAATAAATATTAATAAAATAATGCTTTTTATAATTTAAATTCAACACATTCAAAAAATAATATTAAAATTCATTCTTAGCATTCCTAATGCTACTTTGTTTTTTTATAAATGAATTTTTGGTTTTATTTTTCGAAGATTGTAAGAGAATTTGTAAAAAAAAGTACACAAAATTTGTCAATTCAAACTCCCGCAAATGGAGTTATTAATTTGGTGTGATTTTTTTAAGTTGGTTGAATTGCAGGTGTACTACGATATCTGTTAGATTGTTTTTATCAGATGTTTATACAACAGGGTGGAAAACCTTGATCAAACGGTAAACACAAGACAAGTGCCTTATTTACAAAAACAACATGAAAAGGCCCAATTTCCTTTCACATATTGGCATAGGTACGACATAATTGAATAGACCGAAAATATGAGACAAGAGGCATAGCACCCCTTTAAAAAGCCTCCTGAATGCATTGGTGAACTTCAGCCAGAACATTTTGCTAATTTAATGAATCAACTTAACAAAGAACCAACTGACGAACTTTCAATTGTAAAGGCTTTACGGATTCCTCCCATTAACCAACAAGTATACAATCACTGGTGGTGTAGGTTAGGTTAGGTAAGGTTAGATATGGCTGAGCTTCTAGTGCACAGCCTGAACACTTAGGCCAAAGGGATAGGCCTATTGTGACGCTATAATGATCCCACTTTGACCTTATGTTAAAGTGGCGTTTCTTTGCTAAACCACCACGTAATGAATCTTCTTCGTTGCGGGATCCCAAACTCCGAAATTACCGCAAGTATGCTTCGAAAGAGTTCACCAAAAGTTTTAAGTCTCCTGCTTAGGGCTGGGCAATGACAGAGAAGGTGTTTTACACTTTCCTACACCTCAAGATTCTTACAGATTCTGCAGAAATCGTAGGTCTCGAGACCTAAGCGGGCTACATGCGTCCCTATCAGACAGTGTCCGGTCAGCACTCCCACTGTAATTGATAGGTGCCGTCTACCGAGGCTCAGCAGTGAAGTAGTTCGCCTGAGATCGTAGGAGGGCCAGGTCATTTTGGCCAATGTGTATTTGTGCTCTTCAATGCTTCTCTGCTAGTTGCATTGTGTGCTATTTGCCGTTTAAAAGTGACCCAAGGCAAACCAACCCCTAGCCAGTTCGTCAGCTTTACAGTCTCCCTTTATATTTTGAAGACCAGGCACCCATACGAAGAGGGTCCTGAACTGCGGAACCATCTCGTTAAAATATCTGCGGCGTTCAGAGATAGTTCTAGAGTTGTTAGACAGTTCGGTTTCTATCGCCTTGCTGGTTGATGTACAGAACAGCCTCATGAGTGGCTAAAACCTCCGCTTGGTAGGTATATACTGCAACTCAACCCTCATTTATGACTGGGTTGAACCTGGGTTGAACATAGGTTGAACTTAGTCATAAACGGGGTAATAGATTACGCAGAGCATGCCCACTGGAAGTGCCCGATATTACTCCAACAAACTTCAGAGTTACAACCGACAGCTCAGGCACGGCTAAGAGTAGAGAACGTCGGTAAGCTCGGTTGATTTATGGAATAAAATGGAAGAGACGCTAAATATCATCCATCAGAAGTTAAGACGAGAAGAAACCGAAAGGAAGAGAATAAGGCTTAGTATTACTTAGGCTTAGCAAGTACATAAAAGCTGATCCAGCTTGGGTCGCATTGGTCAGATGGCGGGAGAACGGTAGCTGACTAGTTAGGATTAGAGTTCCGAAAATTACACCAAAGAAGTATAACTTCTAATGTTCGTACATAAGTTTACACACCCACTGTTTTGAAATAAGTCAAGAACTCCTTCAACTAAGCAGTTGGTAAACTCCATGAGAATGAGAAAGTTTGAATGACATAAGAAGGCAGGACAACAGAATGTTAAAAACATTTTTGAAACAGACCCCTCAGACAATAAATAGCTAATAAATAGCGCTATAAATTCTAATTGTACTAATTTAGTAAGCAGGGTATGATGGAGAATGACGTAAATCCAAAGAAATAAAAATAATTCAGTATTGACAAACATCTAAATATTTCTATTGGGCACTTATTGCAGTATTTTCTAGATATAATATTTCGTCTTACATAAAAATATTAGTAACAACTTTGACCTAAACTAAAAAGATGCTGAAATATTGCTAATCTCCTCGTTACTGTATTGTTCACCTCCAAGAATTAACAAAAGTCAGCATACATTATTGCAGAATATAAAATAGAAAGTTCATCTCGAAATCTAAATTAGTTATGATGACATGAAATAAAGAACTAACTCCAAAATATTTCATACGAAACAAAATTCTTCGTTTAGGCTTGAATCGTTTTTGTTTTACTCAATTGCACAAATCGATCGTAATCGAATGAAAACACAAGATCGACAACGCCCTCGACAGACTAACAACAAGAATTCCTGCGGCGGTATGGCTGTCCATCAAATTATCTAATTGTCCAATTGTTGACGTTTACACCAACCAGGAAATGCATGGTCTGAATGTTAGACAATAACCACAACAATTGGGGGTCCAAAAGTGATCATCTCGGCCACAAACAAAAACCCCACAGAATAGGCAGTGACGTAAAACGATGTTGGACCTATTAAAAAAATTTTGTAAAATTTTGCCATATTTTAAGTAAAATGCAATTTTTCCGATCATTTAGGTGCGCAATTTGAGCCTGTGATCGGCCAGGAAAGGTGATCGAGCCATGATTTATGGGAAAATGTCAATGGTGTTTAAGAGGTAGGCCTAACGTAACGAAAGACTTATGTGATCAATTTCGTTTTGATAGTGATAAATCTTGCTTTTTTGTGTCTACTTAATTATTAGGGCGTTATTTGTAATAATTTTTGGTGCATCTTTAGCATCTTTAGCAGCTTTAAGAAAAGAAGAATATGTACCAGAGAAGGCATCTGATATGTAGTTACATGATCGCCGTTATATTTTACATAATTTTCATTAATATTCATGCAATTTTTAATTTATATCATAGAAAGTGGTTGTAATACGATATGCAGATCGCACAAGGTGTTATGATGCACAGTTTATACGAGTTTTCTTATGGTAGTAGTTGTGAGAGCTTTAATCTTATCTATTTGTGGTAGGTACTCCTAGGAGTTAGTGCAGACAAATACAAAATTCAATTAATAATTATTCTACCATCAAATTTTTTTAGCGAATATTAAAGATGATATGCAAAATATGATATGCAAAATAATACGATCGTCTTTATTTCAAAAGCTTGTTTGAATATTGCTTGTTTATCAAATAAAGATTTAGTTTAAGTTATTTCATCGATCTTATGCAAGATCACTTCTCAATATAAACTTAAAAGGTCAACTTATTGGAGCTTAGGAACTTCTTTTTCTCTCTGCGATCAGGGATCCGATCCTGACCTCACGCAACTGCTCTCTCCACTGGTTCTGATTCATTAAGTTTGGGATCCCCAAGTTCTGGGCTTCCAGCGATGGAGGAAATGTTGTCTCGTCGCACTCCGTACACGAGTGATACATTAGTCTAAATGAAATGGCCTCCTGGATAACTAAGCGACGACGGAAGTATCCCAGTGCCAGGGAATATAGCTGGGCTATAAAAACCCATCACATGTAAAACAAAATAACCCACTATAATCACCGGCAAGGAAAGACAGGCTTTTTTAGCGAGCTGCTGAACAGATGAAATCCTCCCCAGTCAGACAAGGCCTAAAACAGACAACCATAGAAAAACTAAAATAAGAATCTACAAAACGATCATACATACAGTAGCTAGGTATGGTTGTGCAGCATGATGTATATCCCCAATAATCAGGAAAAGATGACTCATCCTTATATCGACTAATAGATGGCAAAAGACCACTTGGCAGAGCACGCTCAAGGAGGGAAGACTGTGTTTAGGCTGATGCAGCAAAACTGGTCATTACCAGTCGGGGGAACAGGCAGATGCGAAGGAGACCAAGCCTCAAATTGGGCTGTAGAGCCACAGAAGAAGAAGAAGAACGATTTAAGTACAATTATTCACATTGCAGGGTGCAACCTGGTTCGATCGTTAGGGGGCTAAAGGGCTCGATCCAGATGGACATAGGCTGTTTGCATCGATCGGATATCGGGCCCTTAACGCTCCTTTTAGACGGATGGTCCTATCGAGCTGATAATCCAGTTGATCGAAGAGGACATCAGTTTATGATAGTGAAGACAAGGTCTGCCACGTGCTTGTCTTATATTGTCGAAGGCGTTAGAATAGGGCAGAGCTTTGTCACAAGAAAGTAGGTTAGAAGGGATTAAGAGTAGACCAGTAGATCAGTACTAACTTCTTAGTCTTCTTAGTGCAGGCGCCTAGTAATAATCCTCTCCGAAATTGGTGATCAGCTAATGGTACTGGACCTGGCTTCCTTGGTATGTACCTATTACTCTGACGCCACTCCTACCATTCCCCGCATCGTTTCATCTGGTCTCGCTTAGTCCCATGGCCTTGATTTTATACAGGTTCATCTCGTTGAGGACTTGATACAGCCGTCCATTAGAAACAGTGTTCCCACCTCCCATGATCCGATTCGGGTCCTGATTCGTAAAGCAAAGGTTCCGAGGCATTGTTTGCCGATTTTTTTTTTTTTTTTTTTTTTTTTTTTTATGTGAAAGGCTAGAGTCACAGGAAAAGCCCTTTATACTGTTGACAATCTATTTTATTCTTATAGAGTGCAATGTCGAACAGCAGCTCTAGTCGGGGAGGAAGGAACTGTCACAACCTTCCCGCGATATTTTTAGTCCACCTACTCTCAACCATTACTATCGCGACTTTGACATCGGGGCATCGAGAAACAACTCGCTGGAGTGTTATGCCTCCTGAAACGAGTTGAATCTCATCAACCAACCGATGACATGCGCTTTTGGTGGAGCGGGGAAGGGCTAAGGAGGGCTATGACAGAAGGAATCAGGAATGTAAAGAGGGAAGAAGAAAGAAGGAAAGTTATATAGGCGGGAAATTGGGAAAGGCTAGGACCGTGGCACCACCGGGAATCGAACCCGGGACCTCTGGGGATAGTAGTCAGGCGCCTTACCCCTAGACTACCGAGGCCCACGAGATTTGTAGCAATAGTGTTTTTATGGGAGCGTTTTGTTAATCCTCAGCCCAACCGAATTAAAACTTTGTTTTTATGGCGCAAAGAACTCGTCATTTGACGGTCTCCCTTCAGCTCCTTCCGAAGATGCACCGCGAGCACGTAGGATTAGGACTTGTTAACAGAACTGCTAGGTATCTGTTTGAAGTGATCCTTTCCGAGTTTTTATTGAAGAGGCAAATCGGATGACACCACCTTCCGACGTCTTTGTTAGCCGTTCGCCCCCAATACAACAAAGTTGCGTTCCAAAATGGTGACTCGTTAATTATTGTATAACAGGCCTGAACGCCCCCATACACGATCGATCCTGTAGCTCAAATGCAGCCGCGCCAAGCTAAAACTTTGATGCGTGTGATGAAACTATCTCTCCAAAATCCATCAGGCCGACCTATGCGCCATTTATTTTCTTGTTCACGGCTAGGTAAACCCGGAGCCGAATAACGCCGAACCATCCATTGAACTGTGGTATGTTTGCAATATCTGATCCAAACTTATCAAATGAAAGTTTCCAAAATTAGGATTATAGGATTTGTGCTTAATCGTACATACGAAGGCTGCAAGCTGGAAACTTCACATAAAGCTGAAGCTCACAAATAACACAGACCGACTGGAATAGAATGACCGACTCGAGCAGGCGACGATCGACGATCGTTAGCAGGACAGTAAACTTGAGCCAAATGGGCATAGACACTTTGAATCGCTCGTGTAAGAGAGGGTCATATCGTTCGATTTGATGAAATTTTATTGCTCTCGTGAAGCCAACTTAAGGGGACCCGGTGGTCTAGCGCGCGTAAATTTGAGGCATTTTCAGGATTTTTTTTAAGGTAAAATCAATAAAAAAAACGATAATTGAACTATGTACACTTAATAAACTACTCAATATTTATACAAAAAAAATCTTATTAAAAAAAAAAATTGTTTTTTATAAAAAAAATGCATCTGAAAATGACACCCTCAAAAAAATCGACTTGGCTGGCGTTGATGATTTAAGCTCTGTCAGACATACGAAAAAAAAAACAAAAATAGATTATTAATCTGTATGAGTCTCGCTATCGTCGGAACCAAAATAATTAAAAAAAAAATTTTTTTGACGAAATGGTGCACTTTTGAATTTTGGGTACACAAAATACGACTTTTTTACAAGACTTTTTTAACAAAAACAAAAAAAGTTATTAACATAAAAATTTTTTTTTGGTTCCGACGATAGCCACTGGCATACCTACTGAACAACATATTCAAAATTTAGCCCAATCGGATGGACAGTTTTTTCTTTTTGCCTTACGCAGTGCGGAAAAAAGTAGTTTTGAGATAAATGAGGTTGAAGTTTTACGCAAGGATTTTTTCGAAAAAATTTGACATAAACATGTACTCACTATTAATTTGCGATGCCAGCACCATTTTACAGCATATTTTCCAAAGTCTATACTTTCAAATAGTTAAAAAAAAAAACGTTTTTTTTGAAAATTCTAGACCACCGGGTCCCCTTAACTTTAAATGGAAAGAGAGATTGGTTAGCTTGAAAAAAATTAAATCTCGCCTAAAATTTGCTATTTGGTAGACAGTCTGAAATGGAACCTAATAAATATTGTTAAATTGTACAAAAGAATTGAATCGAGATACTTTTAGAAGTTTTTCAGATTATTTAATGGCCAAATTTATTATTATGTCAATCCCACATAGGGCTGAGTATGACAACTGTAATAAACCTTCCTCAATAAAAATAAGGACCGTGCCTGACTGAAAACGACATCAAATTGATTTCCTATGGTAATTGGCTCCTATCTAAAAATAAACACTTATTTGAAATCTATCATTTTCATACTTAAAGATTTGTTGATGAGATGATTTTAATGTTATTTAGGTATGTGTGTGTATTAAATTATATTTCGAATTTTTGAAAAAATAATATTCTCAATTTTAAAGTCCTTCTTAAATAAGTTTCTTTTCCTTCGAATAAAACAACATTAAAAAAATTGTTATTCCCTTCGTATTTCCCCATAAGAATCGTTCTCATCGATTTATCTAGAAAAATTGAACCCGGAAGGTACAGATAAAATCGAAGAAATAAAAGTGATTTGATTTTTTTTAAGGAGAGAAAATGTTAATCTAGCATTTTTCCGAAAAGATAAAAGACATGTCTTAGCTAATAAAACGACATGTACCGCATCTACGTGATCCGGATTTCGGAAGTGATACTTGGTTTTTCGGGGATTGATTGATGTCTTCCTTGTAATTCTAATGCATATATAGTATATGGTTTCATTGAAATATATAATAGATTATTCAAATCTAAATTGAAATGAAAGTGTGTGTGGGCTGGAGTATGTGTACATAAGTAGGTAAATAAGGTAAAAAAAATTACACTGCTAATAAAAATCCATTAAAAGATTAAATGTTAGCAAACATTTCACCTGTGCATAACTAATGTAGAAATTTATTAACACTTTTACCTCTCTCTGTTGCTCTATTCAGAATATAAAATCTTACCTCAAGACTCACCTGTGAACCTGAGGAATGCCCGTTTGGAAGCGGCGACTACCAATTTTCTGAATAGAAAAAGCCAAGTGATTTGTTTTGACAGTTATTGATTGCCAAATAATTAGGGAAAAGTGACTTCATGTTTCTATTAAAAGCCTATGACCGTGACTAGTTTGTTTTGGCAAAACACCGTCACGACTTAATTTTTGACAAATATATCAGATAAAGGCATGCAAGGAAAATACCCTACAAGACCTTCTCCATCAAGTACAAGCAGGGAGGTTTAAGTCATCAGCATCTGGCGTCACGTGAGAGCTGCACTATTCGGATATTTAATTGGAGCTTCGTTGTGATACATTAATTATATCCAAAAAATATTTTGGATAAAATAACCTAGAAAAGTAAGTCAGGGCTATGCAAAGTGCCTTCCACATAATCCTCTCTGATCCAAAACAAAACAGCATTTTACAATCTTCCCCCAAATCCACGCTTGTCGTGGATGATGATAACAAACCGATCAGCCCATTAATTGACAATAATCGGATAAAACTTGCGAAAGCGACTTGTACAAGTTTTATCGCCGTTTGTTGCGAGATTGCTGATAATTTACTTGCGGAGTAACCGGAATAGCCGAGATAATTGTCTCGCCCGTTGTGGTGGCCCGCTTCTGGCTGGGGGGATATGCTTGCTATCGCACTTTCTATGCTCATTAAAATGACAAATGGTGGCCATAATTTGCCGAATTTTATTGCTATCTGCGGATTCAGAAGGAGTTGCTCGGCGATGAACACCTCCTGGACGGATAATGAATCGAAAGTGCTGAGTTTATCAATAAAAGTTTGGTTCATAATGCTGGGCTGCCGGCATTGGCTTTGTCTTAAATCTTCAAGTGAAAGGCGTAATTTGTGTGGTCGCGGGTCGTCATGCTGGCGATTCAATTTTTTTTAACCTGACTTCAATTTTAATGATAATTTTTTTGGGTGTAGGAAAATTTGATATAAGAAACTGGAGCGATTTGAATTTTTTGTATCATCCGGAAATTGTGGGTCATCTATGAAATAATTGAAAATAATTCACGTGAAATTTTTGAGGCACGGAAGTTTTGAAAATAAATGAATTATGTTCAATCATTTTCACTTTTAATTCTGAAGCAGTTATGTATATGATTACTTACTTTACAGCTGGAATCCGGACATGGCCTCTCTAAACTGCTCTCTACACCGATCCGCATTCCAATGCATTGTCGTGCAGCCCTTAATTAGGTATACCAAACTTCCCTCGATTTTTTACTCATATGAGTATTAATTTGGCTTTCGATTCTTCGAAAATCTTTTGCTTATATGATTATTTTATAGGGTAGAATCGAGAACTGGGAACAATTTATTTTCAAGTTAGAATTCAAACTAATTATCAATTAAGGAAAGTTTTGGCCCGTTTACAACCCAAACGCAAAGTGGAAACACATTTTGGAATTATTTTATCGCACAGAAATTTGTATGCATCCAGCTCTATTTATCAACTGATTCGCGCAACGAGAGAAAAACATACACAAATTTGGGCCATAAAAGTGCTCAAATTTGGTCTTCTACGTTGCGTTTGGGATGTAAACGCACCTTTGTAGGTTTAAATTTATATCCCATGTAAGCTACATAAATGTTTGTATGGGTCCGAGCCGGAAATCGAGTATTGAATTCTTCTAAGGCAGGTCGCAGGTAGAAGACAGCCCTTCGTTGAAAGTTATCAGTTATGCCAAAGCCAGGGATGGAAAACTTGCCACCGGAAGGGACTCCCATCCCGAACAGGCTAATTGGGAAGAAACCAGTCAAAAGTTGGGTACATCCCCCTCCTCCCCCTCTTCTCTTTTTCGTTTTACACACATCTTAGCCAAGGTGTTTACCGAAGGCTGTGGGGCCAACTAGTGGTTAAAGAGTGCTAGTCACAAACGGGTACCTCCGATGCCCGGACAAGGTCGGAGTGTATAAGTGTCTTATCCTTGTACGCAGGGCCGTGCCTGGTCAGCGATGATTGCAATCAGGGGGGCCAAATCGAAGGGTTCCACAGCCAACAGGACACCCAACCTCCGCTGGATGGATGGTGTAGACCTCAAAATTTTCCGATTTTCGTTTTTTTGAAAATTTATAACTAAAAAAATAGAATTCCAAAAAATCTTAAAAATTGTTTTTTTTCTTAGTTTCCACCAGAAGAACAAATATAAAAAAAATTATAACAATCAGAGGTGGTGAGGTCCAAACCATTGGTTGATTTGATATGGAATGAGCCCCCCTGTAACGTAAGCAAATAAACATGTTACAAAATTTTGGTGGCATCGGTGGGATATTACGATCTCCCTGCTCTTTCGTACCCGAGAATGTGCGGGAACAGTAACTAGTCGCGTTTGAAAGATGTATAGCTTCTCTCGTCTGCGTTATCGCACATTCCGTCTTGGACTTATGTAGTTAGTACTTGAACTCCCTGAGACATCCAGTCCGATTTGTCCCAGTCCGAATCCAAATTGAACCATTTGGCCTTGTTGAAGGTCTTTCTACTTTTAGACCTTAGGTTAAATTTGGTTTGGTTTTATCTATGTATTTCCTAATGGGACAGGCTGTTTCTAAAGCATTATTTTAGAGGTTGCTGATACTCCTCACCTGATATTCTTCTTACAGTTGTGTCTGAGTTGCCCCAAACGGATTTGTGAACATTTGCATCACATCCAATGATGAGGTTGGATCCTTAATTAGCCGCTTCCTTTGTCACATCGAAGAGGCTTAAGCTGTCTATATCTCCCGATCTCTCGGACTACCGATGGATAGCTTCGGAGTTAACCTGCAGGTTGAAGCTCCTCAACGGTACAGAAACACCCAAGAAGAAGAAGGTCTGACTGGAAGAAGGCCTAAGGGCGAAGCTTTCTAGAGGGTGCCCACAGGAAAAGATAGACCTTCTCGAGACAATCGAAGATACGGTCAATGCTTTCGAAAATGTTATCCACCCGGCGTATAAAGTTCTCTGGCCAGTAAGACGGAGTAACAAAAAACCTTTCCCGGTGGTGAAAGGAAGATTTCTCGAAACTAAGGAAGTTATTATGAGAGATCTTCAATAGTTGTTACAAACAAGGCCTTTGGCAGCCTTACAAAGACTGCCTAAAACTGTACAAGAAAGTAACTGGTTCAGCCGAGAACCATAGGAGAAATATTGCCAATCTTAAGAGAGTTTGAGCAAGATCCTCTCCAAAGAATACTGGCCAGAATCGCAGGCCGAGGCTATAGAGGCTATTACTCTTTCTCCGTTGTTAGGACGAAAATTAGGTCAAAGTAACAGGAAACAGACCGAGACACTCCTGGGAGGATATTTCTGCTATTACTACAAAGGAAAGGGTCCTCTGGGCGATTAATGGTTTCTCTCTTTTCAAAGTATGCACGTCGATGGCATAGTTGTCACTTAACAAAGCGCGAAAATGCTTCTCCAATCCCTCCAAGACAACTTCTGCATTGGGCGATCAGATTGAAGTAGTGTGCAATCTGGATTAAATCGCACCGTACCACGGACCTAGTAATTTTGTAATAAAATTAACAAACAAATTTAGGGACACAAATTTACTTAACTGGATGACATAAAAAGCTATTATAAAATGGATGTTTTAAAACTACACGCCACAATTTTGGATTTCGACAAGGACCACGTTAAATCACATAAAAAGTGCATACATCATACACATGACGAATAATGATGATATATCTCCTTTTCAGATGATATAACTACGTTGGGACACACTACATAGAATATTCCCGTCATATTTGCAAGCAATAGGACATCATCTTTCCTTATGGACAATGTTCGGGCAGTTTTGGTGGCTTCAATGCTTTGGCATTTCCATACCTGTAGACGAGCTTTCCTTCTTTGTGAATAAGTCCGCAAAGTTCGCGCATTTTCACGCAATCACATTCTGTTGGATGTGGTTTCGGCGGCCTACGCCTATTGCATTCAGAGAAGGCACAAAAGGCTGCCTCGGGCTTCCTGCAATTGGCTGGCCCAGTTTTCTTACAGCCACCTTTATCTCGACGCATTACAATAGTAGGACAGCATCCGGGACAAGTTACTTTCGGGCACTTCTTCGATGATGCCATCTTACTAGGACACTCCAGATGGCGCTCCACCATTCTAGTCATTTGATCTGGAGGTCGCGCCTCCATAGGCTTATATTTGCAGACAATTTTCTCGACAACACGACGTTCAGGACACTCCCACCAGGTTCTAGTTAGCTTTCTATCCTTTAGTGATTGAAGATAAGCCTTGTGTTCGGCATCGTATGCAAGATGGGCATCGGGACAGCAGGGATTCTCATAGCACATGCCCGGTCGGCGGGTTTCGACAACTACTGGCTCCTGCGGTATCTTCTTGTCTTCGCACGGTTTTACACATGGATTTAGTAAATCACTGCACTTAGACTTGTTCCTCTTCCCAGGCTCACATGGCGGGAACGCTTTTCCGCCGTCATCAGTCTTCTTGCACTTGCTACCGAAAAAGCGTGCAATGCTCCCAAAGAAAGTCTTTGACTGGAAAATTTTGAGATTTGTTCTTCGAAAGAGCGTCTTCATACTTGTTGAATTTCGATTTTTATTTTCTTTGTACTTTTTATTTTATTTTTTTTTAAATTATTCTATTTAATAAAGTCTAAAAAATCATTTAAATGGTTTCACTAAAAATTTTATCCTGAATTTTCAACACCTACTAGGGATGTAATTTCCCTTAATTGATTTGGGGAGGGCGCGTTTATTTTTTGTAATGGCAGCAATATCATGACACCTATTCATTTCCCCCCGTCACGGAAGATGCTACTGTGCTGTGCTATTAATAAACAAATCGAAATGAACAATTGTTCAATCTTGTTGCGTAGTAGAACAGAACAAACAATGGAAACGTGCTAGGATTATTCTGCTAATTGCTAGGGGAATATTGCACCCCAAATGCTATTTTTATTTCAGCCATGCTGAAATTTTATCAGGAGCTATAAATAAAATAAATAAATAGTCCATTTATTCAGGTATTTTACACAATAATCTTCTGTTTGAACCTAAATAAATTAGTAATTCGAAGTTTTAGTGGTATATCATAACCATACCCCGAACATCAGCACCAAAACCAGCATCGAGTATTGCTTTACGGAATGATGTACCAACCTCTTCAAGGACGAGGATCTTGGATCTTGGAGATGGTAGGGGGGCAGCCTAACCCCTAGGCCAGGGGTGGCCAACCTTTTTCAGTATGCGTGCCAAAAAATACAATTTATTTTTATAAAATTACTGAAGTGCCAAGCTATTGGTACAGTATTGAATAACGGTGCAACGGTGTGTTTTGTGAATGAGAGGAGATTTAAAGGAGGAAAGAATTATTGAGTGAGTTTTTGAGAACGACGGTTTGTTTTTTACTTTCAGTCTGCCTGTCAGAGGCCCACTTCTTCTTTCTAAACAGTCTCACTTTCATATTTGCCATATTAAGTCGTTGCCAGGGAGAGTAAAATCGAACCGTCACCTCCATGTGATGCCCCCTGGATAAAAACGGTAGAAGGGTGTCTGAGACGCTAGTTTCTCGCCTAACAGCGAAGGGCTAACAACTCTTCCTGGCGTTAACATTTTGCATTTTGGTTGAGCCATCTTACGACGCTTGGAGAAGTTGGATGATTTTAAATGGCACGTGTTCGGTTTCCAAAGCTCTCCACAAGCTGTTCCAATCGATGCAATCGAAAGTGGAATTGAAATCAATGGAAACGACGACAGTTTGTTTGCCGGAACGAATTCTTTCTTTCATTAGCTGACGATCGGTTCGGTATCGAGAAACTGATTCGTCGGCTGCTCGTTAATCGGCGGTTCGGTGCTGGAATATGTTGCGGATCGTGGTTGTACAGCTCATGGGGAGCAGTCATGAAAGTTCCATCCGATTTTTTGATGTCATTTGTTGATGTTGTTTTGCTGCCTAACCGCCGGATTGTCTGGTACAGCGTCCGGTACGCATTCCTCGATCCTGCTTCTTCCATGTCGGCTGCAACGTTATTCCAGCACGCTTCCCGTTTCGATTTCATTTTCTGTCGAACTTCTTGGTTCAATCGTGGGTATTGCTGAAAATCGACGTGTTTCATCCGCTTCCGCTGATCGGCGAGATCCAGACTGCTGTTCCAGATCCATGGCTACGTCCGTTTACGGATAGGTGGACACAACTCCATTGCACGCTTCACAATACACTCCGACAATTGGCTTTCTTCTACATCGATACTGTCCGGTATTGAGAGTGTCGCGAATTTGTTGGAAAATGAAATTTGAAACTATCGCCCGATGACCGCCGCCGTTTTCTTCGTTCTTTGTATTCGCATCTGTAACTTCGCTTGAACAAGATAATGGTCCGAACCACAATCGGGCCCACGCATTGCATGTACGTCTTTGAACGTCGATTGGAATCTTGCGTTGGTCGAAACGTAGTCTAACATCGCCGAGTCTTTGCCGGGTGGATTGGTGTTTGAGTTGGTGTTTGAGTGGATTACGGAAAATGCTGTTGCCAACGATCAAGTTGTTTGACGCTGCGTGTCCAAATTTGCCCATCGTTCCTTCCCAGCCGGTTCGATCTGCTCCTGAATGTGCATTGAAATCCCCCCCGAGTATTATTAATTCGGTTCGATGAATCATATCCAGTGTCTGTTGAAGCTGATCGTAAAACTGATCGTTGGCACATGGATGGATATGGGTCTTGATCATTCCACCGATATGGTTATAACCACCAAACGCTCGTATATCAGTTGGAATGCGATAACGCTGCTGGCAGCCCGCCGATCGACCATAAACCCGACACCGGGCTCTCGTCTCTCATCATCGTTTCATCGATTGTTGGCTAGAGGATCGTCAATGTCCCGGATCCGGTAAGTCGTAGTTCCGATAGCGCAGCAACTGATATTTTGCATTTTAACAATTCCATTGCTATAATTTAGTAGCATTATTTTGAGAATAGTTAGTTCATGTATCCATGCGGTTTCTTGCCTAGTTTCTCTGGTCAATTCGGCAAATTGACCACCCTCTTCCTTTCACACCCTGGGCTTGGGACCAAACGAAGGCAACTAGGGAGCCGTTTATAGAGAGGGATCACATTCGAATCAGGATTGAACTTAGTATTGCCACAAAAATGTATGAACTCGATTAATGAACGCACCCCTATCCACCTAGATACCCAATAAATAAACATATGCCCTCAGTAGCTTGAAAAATTTCAATAACAAAAGTAACTAAAAATAGCAAACTTCTTTTAAATAATTTTTTAGGCTCTTTTAAATAAAAATTTTAAGTTCAAAAATAAAAACTAAAATACGACTAAATTCAAAATTGCAACAAGTGAAATGTGCTTTCGGAAATTCGGATCTAATTGCAACCAAATTCTAAAGTCAAGAACTTGTAATGGGGACGTTGTACGACTTTTCGCCGATAACTGCAAAGGCAAAACCTGCACGGAACTAACGAATCCATGTCCAACGCCGTGCGACGCCGAAGAAAATGAGAAAAAAAAAGAGCCACAATATCCACCGCACCCGACCGAGGGCAGGTGTTTTGCGAATCCCTGTTGCCCGGATGCGTATCTTGCCTATGATATAGAGTATAAAAAATACCTTGATGTTCCAAAAAAAATGTTAAGAACTTGGTGGGAATGTCCGCCAAGAAAGGTTGTGAAAAGAGTTGTGTGTGACTTGAAAGAAATGAAGGAGCGGCCGCCAGACCTAAAGACTAGAATGGTAGAGAAGGAGTTGGAAAGTCCATCAAAACCGAAGGGTAATAAGAGATGTCCGCGTGTAACTTGTCCAGGGTGTTGTCCAATTATTTCAATGATGAGGGATAAGGGTGGTTGCAGGAAGACAATACCATCGAATTGTAAGAAACCGGAGGCGCCGTTCTGCGCGTACTCAGAATGTAAGAAATGCAAGCCGAAACCACCCCCTCCGACAGAATGCCTTTGCCTGCATTACCGAAGCCTGTGCGCAATTATAAATAGGGAAGGAAAGATAGTTTACAGATGGGGAAATGCCAAGGCCTTGAAGCCTCCCAAGTTAGCTGACCCGTGTCCTTGAAGAGCGAACTGATTTTGAAAATGGAACAAAAAAAAAGGAAAAAAATTACGAAAGATCAGTACATCCCCGAATCAGCCATAGTGTTTGAGAAGACATAGGGTTTGGATCCTCAATAGGGCGAGGAGACTTCTCAAATACTATTGCTGGTGAGTTATTGGCAAAAAAAAATCTAAATTGCTTGTGAACATTTTTATATTTTTTTACATCTGGATATATTTTTTGTTTTATAGTAAAATTAAAAAAAATTTAATTTTTTTGGCCAAAAAATTTCAAAATTGTTTTACTAAAACTGGGGGCCTTGGGTGAAGATGCATGAAAAGACTTTAGGCGGTTTTTAGACTTCGTCCGGTAATAGGCAATATCTAGTGCTTACTAAGCACTTACAGAAGAGAGTTTAGGGTAAGTCTGGAGTAATGTTGCTCTAAGAAGCACAGGTGCGTGGGAATGCACTAATTTTCGAGACCTGCGCAGCCGCTTTTCTACTCTGCACACACCTTTATTCACTATTTTTTTAATTTTCAAAAGAATTGCATCTAAAATCTGCATCACAAAAAGGAAAAATTTACTAAGATTGCTTTATGTTAAGAGAGAGCAGTTCGTTGTAGTTTGAATTTTGTTTTGCGTGGTTCCTTGTTGTTAAACGATGGAGGTATGTCCTATATCCTTCCATGTCTATCCACTCGAAACTTACGCCAATTCGGAATTCATTTCCCACGCTTCTTCGTAAACCACCTCTCTACGTTTGGAATAAGTCTGTGAATCCACTATATAGACTCGTTCAACTTCCCTTGTCATCTCGTTAGAGACTCGCTGTGCGTCATCTATCGTCGCATTGTATTAAGCTCTTTACCCGCACATGCTTTCACTCACCAGAATACGGGTGCATACTTGCATGCACAAGTTGAGCCAAATATGAATTAATGAACTTGTTTCGCAATAGTTAATGTGGCGCTGATTAATTGTCATTTTTAATCATCGTTTATTATATTTAGTACACGCTAACAAAATTCTCCTCATCCATTTTATGTTGTCAACCAGTACTTTGACATTTGCTTCGAAAAGTGTCCGCAGGGTTTTCGAAAAACTTGCAAAGCTTGCGCATGTTTGCATTTATGAACTCTGTGCCAACGTATACTTGCTTTAATGAAAGTTATGCAAATGCGAATATGCACAAACTACATTACTGAAAGCACCCTACTGGGAGGATCTCCGCTATCACGCAAGCTACATACATGCCCGGGTCCCGTATACGTGAAACATGCGGCTCTCCATTTTTTGCTGTTTGCCGAGCTGCTCCATGTTGATGTTCAGAATGCCGGTGGGTATAGCAGGATTGCTTACAATAAATAAATAAATAAAGCTGTGAATGATCTGTTCCCTTGATCTGTATCTTTGCGGATACCAGTTTGCTCCGTTTTCACAGCTTCAGTTTTGTCCCCATTAGGGGTCAGATCACCTATTTCAGGCCACGAGTAAATGTCCTAGATGACTTGGTTCCCCATAATTCTATTTCATGGAGGCGATCCCGATCGCAACTACTCCTTTTGGATTGTGACGTCCCAACACATCATTACATTGTGATCCACAAAGGAGGGCCCAGGACGAATCGATGCTGAGCTCCTTATGTTGTTCTAAATTATCTTCCGATTAACATTGAAGTTTTCGTAAAATAGCATCTAAACTTATAAATGAGGCAATGAGTAATGGCACTTTCCCTAGCTGCTTTTTACAGACCCTTAGTAAGCAGCTTTGGAGAAATTTATGAAAAAATCTTAATGAGCGAAAACAGCTCGGAACAGAGTTTACAGATGAACCAAAGGCTGGAGTGTGCTCACCCACCATACGGAACTGATGCTGTTCGCTACAACAACAAAGAAACTAACTTTCAACTGTCTAAGATTGAATGGAGTACAGCTGCATCTAGTTCCGACGGTCAAATACCTAGTTGTTACACTTAACCCTAACCCGAACTGGAGACTCAATATTGCGAACGAGTTAGGACCTACATATGTATATAGCTCTCTTACTCAAGGCTTGCGAAGAAATGCGGACTTAACCCACGAATGGTGCTATGGCTGCACACAGCCATCGTACATTCCAGTATCAAATCCATGCTAAATATTTAAATCAACAGACACGAAGAACTCCCTTTCGTGGCTCCACTGGTTTGGCACGAGTGGAAACTATGACCTATACCAAAACAGCACAAGGATTATACATCAATACTATGACACCAAACATGATATTAGTTTTTCCCCGTAATTTTAAACACAGCACCACTTTGTTTATACTTACGTTTATTTTTAATTTATTTTCTTAAAATACAAATATAAATTTTCCAAAATATTTAAAATAAACATAAATTATCTTTCTAAATATTCTTTTTTGTTGCCAGCAACTGGTATTTACAAGATAGAGAATATCCCGAAGATTTTGGTACTGCAGACCTAAGAAAACACAAGCTGCTGTTGTGGTGGTACGCTTATCCCAATTTTTTTTTATCAATCTATAGGTATAACGCACATAAGCTGGACCAATCTTCCTGGCTGTCCATCTACCTGAGTACAACTTGCCCCCAAGCATACTCAGGTAGAGAAGAAAGATTGCTTAGGGATGGATCATGTGCAAATGCTCGCTCCTATATGGACAGACATTCTTTTTTAATATATACATATATATTATATGTTGTTTTTAGTCTTCTCTTCACTTCTTCTTATGTTTAGTTGTAGGGAAGTTAGAAACAGCCCTTCTGGGACATTTAACTGTATTCTTGCACCCCGGAAAAGTTGGTTTCTTTTGACAGGATAGGCATTCATTACGAACAAATGGCTTCTTCCGATCGCCGCAAGCGCATTGCTTTACATCGCACGATGGGAAAGGATAACAGACTGGCTCAAAGCAGTCCTTACCTTGGAATTCGGCGGACTCGTCCGCTGCACTCATCCGTCGCAGTTGGTGCAACTGAATTTTAGGTTTAAAAATTTTGCATTTGCCTAGAGCTCCTCGAAACATCTTTTTTTTTGCTTTTCGTTTTTAAAAGAAACAAAATTAAAATTTAGAATGTATTAAAATGAAACTTAATTAATTTTAGACATTGTAATAATTTTTTTTTTAAATTTGTTTTTCTTGTAAAACTAAAAACTCAAAACCGAAATGATAGAATGATGTTTTTTTGTCGTTTTTACAATCTCATGATTTTTGCTAGATTGCTTATTTATTTGAAATATAGCAAGCCGCCGTTATTGCAAGGTAGATTCAGCTATTATTGCACCGAAACATTTTATTTTTCCGAATGATGAAGATAACGAGTTATACGCCAATCTTCATCATTGAATGTTTATACACTAGAAGCAAGGCAGGCGCTTGGGATTTTTGCGCCCGGTGCACTATTCCATATTGCGCCCCACAAGCAGTGCTTGATTCCACATTAGTGCACACAAGACACGACAAGAGTCGCCTGCAAATATGGTTTATTGAGAAGAGGGTGTGAGAAGACAATGGAATAGACACAATGGATATCTTGATAGCTTCCGCCACAGTAGAGCAGCATATTACACAATTCGAAGGTGAATGTAAATGCTTACAAAAACACGGGCTCAGGATCAGCACTGAAAAATGCAGCGAAAAAGATAAGTTTCTCGGACATTTGGTACCGAAAAGGTGGATGTCATAAAACATTTTCCTATGCCAACAGAAGTGCGCGAGCTAAGAGCTTTCCTAAGGATGTTCAATTTATATCGGCCTTTCATTCCACTCGCAGTAGAAAATCTAAGAGTTTCCTCGGCCGTTCAAAGAAGAATGATAGAACTAAGATTCTCTGGGGGTAGTCAGCCAACTGCACTGTCAATTACCCTCCTACTGGGACACCATGCATACCCAGATCGCCGAGCGGTGCCCTAAGGGTCTGGACCTAATATCTTACCACAAAAAAAGAACAGCCGGTACCCTGACGCAAATGAAGTGTTCAAAAAAAATGTTAAGCAGTCTGTCGGAAGCAACAAAGTTATCGCTTCCAAGGCATGGCGCCCCAATGTCGATAGTTACCGACACGTCAGATACAGCATTAGTTGCCGCGTCACAATAGTCAGTTAACGGAGGCTGGCAGCCCTTAGGGTTTTTTCGCAGAAGCTTTCAGCTACTGAGAAACGATATAACGCGTTCTTCTTCTTCTTTGATTCGTTAGCTGGCGGTTCGAGCGGGAAATCCCCCCGTCGATGCCGCTGGGTCTCAAACTCAATTCCTGATTCGTTTCCATACTGGCGATTTCTCGATTTTTGGCGAGGTTTTTTTTGTGGTAAGATGAAGCTTAGGAGTCACCCTTTGTACTACTAGTCCGTCATGTCTTACAAGACATGGTGCAGTGTATAGTAGTAAGCTTGATCTGAAGGAAAGATGAAATAGGATAGGTTAGGGGTCTGGAGAGTGCATGAGTAGATATAGATGTCGATGAACCTTGCGTTTGAACTCTGAGATATTATATGAGCTCGGAAACACCGACTGCGGAAGAGAGTTCCACAATCGAGTTGTTCTATTTATAAACGAACTGCTAAGCCGTAATGTGCGTGAAGGGGAGGGCTGCAGGGTGAAGGGGTGAGCCGAGTTGGCTAATCTTGTGTTGCGGGAAAAAAATTGCCGTGTAGGCAGGAGGTTTTTGATTTCAGTGGACCAGGCGCTATTATAATAGCGGTAAAACTTACTGAGCGCTGCTACATTCCTGCGGTGGCTTAAAGAATCGATGCAAAGGGTTCTATCGCCAATGAGTTTGATGGCGGGTTTTGCACCTTGTCTAGCCAAGCCAAGGTGGTTTTAGGGGCGCCCACCCAGATATACGAGTTGTATTCAAGGCGTGGCCGAATGTAGGACTTGAAGATTGTAGCCATGGCAGCTGGATGAAGGAGAAACTTACATCCCTTAAGGAAGCCGAGGCATTGACACGCTTGTTTGGTGACTTGGAGTATGTGATTATTCCATCGCAGATCATTGGATAGAGTCACGCCGAGGATGTTCAGATATGGATCAGCTGTTATATTATCCTCGCCCACTGAAAAAGAGGGAAGGTTGGTGCAGATTTTGGTGGAGAATAGACAGTACTTGGTTTTGGTTTCATTGAACTCGACACAATTCTTGCGGCCCCAATCAAGAATAAAGGTCGTTGACTGATAATCGTTGATTCTTTAAGCCGCCCTCGATATTCTTTAGCCAGCTTTTTTTCTTCGGTGCCGATCGCTGAACTCTTCAGTCTACCGGAAGGTCTTGCCAGAGAAGTAAGTTAAGTGGCAAGCGGTTAACTTCCATTCAGCAAACATGTCCAAACCATCGTAGTCGACGTTTTTATATTTCTTCTTCGATCAATATCTGATGATCGTATCTTTGTCAAACTGTCTCGTTTCGAAGGCGATCGGGGAGTGAAACACAGAGAATCTGCCTCAAGCATCCCATTTGGAAGACTTCGAGCTTGTTGACGTCCGACTGGAGCAGTTTCCATATTTCCAATTCAAAAAGAAAAATCGGAAGGATCAACGTTTGGCAAAGGCGTACTTTTGTTTTGATGGAAATATTTGTTCGCTTCCATATGCACCACTTGAGCAAGCCGAATGTTGCTGTTGCCTGGCCGATGCGGCTATGAACGTCAGACGTCGATGCCACTTTCGTTTCCTCAATCAATGACCCCAAACTTGTTCGATCACAGTGATGCCAGAGGACTGGGTAATGGGTAGCTTAGGCCTGTAAACAAAAAAGAGAAATCATACCGGCATGGGGCAAGGAAGAAACGATATCGAGAACATTATTCAGAGCAATCAAGACTATAATGAATTCAAATAAGAGGGCAGTCTGACCTACCTCATCTTTGATCATCTGCTGTAAGAGGTGAACCGAAAATCGAAATAGGATGAATAGTGTTTTTTCGATCTTAACAGTATCCAGCTATGTACCTTCAACAACTGATCCTCAGTAATTGATTTCCGAATTGAAAAATTTCTAAACAAGCAAGGCAACCTTTGAAAAATCCGTATATAATAAATTCTCTGTATTTTCAAAACAAAATTCATATTACATCAAAACGCAGGAAGCCAGCTCTCGTTGGCTAGTAAGAAAATTCCAGTAATGCAGTAAATTTAACGTCAACGTTTTTTTCTCATTTTATTTAATTCAAAAGTTTCGATATTAAATTATTGGTATTTAAAATTAATAGTAATAAATTAATGAATTAATAATTTATTTTATAATAATTTATTCATAAATATAAAAAATTACAAAAAAAAAACAATGTTGCTGACATCGATACGTCACAGAATCAGCCCTTTCGTTAGAAGCAGTTTTCGGCCAGAGAAAATTATCCGTTTTGCCTCCTCATCGAAGTCTGACAAGTCGTCGTCATTTTGTGCACAGGGTGGATCATCATGCAGCTCAAAAGTCGATAATCCTTGCGGTACTAAAACGAAGAAGGGTAAGGGATGCGGTGCGAACTGCCCAGATGATAAGCCAAAAGATAAAAAAGGGAAAGGAAAACCAAAAAAAGCTGCTCCTCAATCAGGGAAACAATCAGAAACTAAATCAGGGCAGCCAACAGAAAAAAAATCAGTGCAACTATCAGTAAGTAAATCAGAGGCGGAGAAGAAGCCCGCCAAAAAAGAAGTGAAGGAGCATGTCTACGGTGAAGATAGGATAAATCAAGAGTGCATCGATTTCCCATGCTGTCCGGATCCGCCACAGAAATATGATGAAGAGTTTAAGAAGGAGAACGAAGAAAGGCGCAAGAATCGACAGTATCTAAGGACATGGGTTGAGTGTCCGCCGAAACGTACAGTACAGAAAGTAGTGTGTGAAGGCAACACCCAGCGTCCGATCAACGTAAAATCTAGGATACCAACTGGATTGTTGGCTCCCCCAAGACCTGAATCTCGTGACGAGAAGTGCCAGAAAATTACGATGCCAGGATGTAAAGCTGTTATTGCCGAACAATCTGTTTGTAAGAAAGAAGTTTCGCCATCGGATTGCAAGAAAGTTGAAGCTCCTTATAAGAGCTTCTCGGAATGTAATCGCGATCGACCACCACCAAAACATCCTACTGAATGTGACTGCTTGGCAGCAACGAGCTTGTGTCAAATATTTGGTAAGAGAAAGAAAACTTCGTAAGGAGACTAAGTCATTTTAAAGTGTAATAATAGTTAAAAATTAGAAAAAAAATAAAGTGCATAAATATGAAACGCTGTTTTCCTTTTTCATGTTATTTGGATCGTCTTCATTCACTCTCTCCGCTGCTTTAGCAGATATAAAGCTCAACTTTTCTACTTATAGATGGGAGTACAGGACTCGATCGTATCTGCTAATATAAATTTTTTAGATGGTTCCACCATTTCCACACCGCACCTTTGTTAAGATGATGAAATCTACCGAACCCCTTGCACTTGACCTCTCGTTTTCCATTCTTCAGTTTTCGAGTTTCATCAATTATTGCCATCACTTCGTCAACGTACGCCAAATATCACGATATTTGTACAAGGAATCGTTCCCTTCATGAAATAGAGGACTTTGACTCGTCGGACGGCGAAATCGGCAAACAAATTTTGTCGGACACATATACCATGTAATTCCACATATTTTTCTTAAGCGATCGTGAAAAAATCAGATGGTTATTAATAAATTTTTGGAAGCCCATAACTTAGCAGGTTTGCGGTGGTAGACATCCTTAACGATCCAACATTTTTGTCGGACGAGTTTTGTTTCGCGCGTATCATCGCCATCTCATGCGACTATGATTGTTAAAAAAACAGTATCTATAAATTTTTTGGGCACCATAAAAAGGTTGACTTTCGAGCAGCCTGAAGGAAAAAAGCCGCGGTTTCAGGAATTTTCGCAGAGCAAAAGGTGGTAGACTAGGTGTCCTTAATCCATACAAAAAGTTTCAAGTGGTTATGTATGAATATTTTTTTTGTTCGCGGGCACTTAGTCTAAAATACTATCCTTTGCCTTTTTTCACTGAACCTCCACACTAAGTACCCAGAGTCTTGTAACTCGGTTAGACTCAAAGAAAATGGATACTAGCAAGAAGCCATACGGACATGATATTGACCAGTGTTATTAATGTTAATTTTGGTGGCAGCGGTGGGATATGACGACCTCTTTGCTTTTTCTTACACGATAAGGTGCGGGAACGATAACTAGCCACGTTTTCTGGAACATGGGCAAAAGATGTATAGCTTCTCGCCACTGCGTGACCACATTCAAGTACGGAAATAGATTTCTCTTATGGAAATGAGTATAGTTTTAAAAACTTAGAAAGTTTTGTAAAAAATGTGTCCATTGACCAGAAATAGTGCCGAATTGAACTATCGAAGAATATCTTATAAACGCCATTCAAGTAAAACCGTTTATTGCCAATATGTTGTTTAAGAGATTCGAATTTATTTAGCGTGGTGTGTTTCAAGTTCCATCAATGATTGTAATCACTCCATCTTGTGAACATCGCATATGTGAATATGTCTCATATTCCATAATTTTTTGTCGGATTCGAACAATTGACCTTCAATGATTAGGGTTAATTTCCATCATTGATTTCTGGTAACTGATTGTGGTGAAACTTGAAACACACCCATTCTAAGCCTGGCTCCACACGAGCGTACACCCGATTCGACAAGAATCGGCTGCAAAGGTGGGTTATAGAGAAGAGGGTGAAAGAGGACTGTGGAATGGACACCCACTTTTGCAGCCGATTCTTGTGGTATCGTGTGTACGCTCCTGAGATCTCAAATATGTTTCGCATTTAAAAGAATTTCACTAAAGTAGTTACAACCTTAACTTGACAGCGAAGTTCAACTATAGACTCGATTCTCAGCCCGAAAACTCACCCAGCTTAAAAGCTCATCCGAGACCCAAACCCAAAACATCGAAGTTTAACTAATTTCACCCCTTTAACCTAACCTAACCTAAATCACTGAAACTTCTACCCAGCAATGCTCAATTTGGTTAAACAGATGGCTCAGAGCCGCCAAAGCTATACTACTGAGGTCACTGCATTCCAGTCTTCGGACAATGTCACGCCTAAGATGTTAAGGGATGGGTCTTTATACACGACAGACATAAAATGTCAACATGATTAGTTGTTATAAAAATTAGGAACTGAAAGCCAAAGTCAAAAGTTATTTATATAGCATAAAAGTACAAAAGAGTAGGAGCAGGAATAGAGTGAAGAAGCTCATAGAGATATAGGGCTGCTTTCGGTATCGTCAAATGATCGTCAATTAACTGCTTCGGCTGCAAAAACGACTGATGCAGTTTGCAGTTTTGATGATTTCGACCATCTGACATTACAATGATTGCAAGATGGCAGTGCGAATGTGCATTGCCGTACGTTTGGCAATAGTCAATTTGCATTTCCGAACTCTTGATTATCATCAAATGCAATACCGAACGAATGACTATCGTCTACTGCTCTGCAAATGACGTTTCCGAACGCAGCCTAGATTAAATAATTTAGGGCCAAGGACGAAACCCTGGGAAACGCCAGAGAGTACGTCCACGGTTGTTAGAGGAAGATTGACCAATTTGAACGGCCAAGGATCTGTTCGACAGAAAGCTAGCGATGATTAGAAGAATGTGAGGGGAACTTAATTGAGCAAGTTTATAGAGGAGACCCTTATTCCAGACCGAATCAAAAGCCGCTTGTACGTCCAGAGAGCAAACGACAGTGGGAAACTTCCTCCTGAGGTCGAGGTCGTAATGTAAAACGAGAAGCGCGTGCTCAGTAGGGTGTGCCTCTCTAAAAGGAAATAGCTCATGAGGTATTAGGTTATGCATCATGCAGTGATCGAGGCCAGGATGCGCGCGAGGATTTTGCCTAAATTGGACAAAGAAAAGATCGGTAGAAAGTCTTCGGGAAAGTTGCCGTTAGAGATTATGGAGTTAGCCATTTCTGTTAGAGATGATTGTCATTGAAGTCCCCGGCCACGAGGATGCCTTCATAAACTGCCTCAAGGCTGCACAATTGCTGCAGTGCCCTAGAGACTGTTTTTCGATAAGTTTTATAGTTACCTTTTTTACTTAGGAGGTGCTCACCGACGTCCATAGAGCCAAGGACCCGGAGACAGTTTTTGTTAAGCTGCTCCACTAAATTGTCATTAGTATTGGGCAAAATTTTTACAATCTAAGCCAATATTCAACAGGCAGGTCAAGTGCTCATTTCTTTTCTGGCTTCTTTAGAGCTAGACTTTGATCTAGCATTAGAGTTTGTATCGCCTTCACAGGATCCGGGACCCCAGTCTACAGCCTAAAAACTACGAACTTACTGTAGCAAGTCTTCTCCACTTACACTGTACACCAAGTCTTATTTCACTAAATCAAGTTTGCAATGGCCACAAACGGAGTTTTCTTGGTTGACAATTCTTTTTTTATTAATTCATTATTTTATTTAAGTTCAAAAAAGTTAAGAACAAAATTATTGAATCTAATGATTCAATTTTAAATTATAAAAAACATTTTAAAAAATTATTAAGTTTAATTAAATATATAAATTTTAAATTTAAGTGTAATGTTTCGATTAGGTAATCCGTGCAAAATTATCGCATCAAGGATGTGCCCTGGGGGGTCGGCTCCTTACGCCAAAGAGGCCGCAACGCCGCCAACTGGATGTGGTGGTGGATCAGAAGGGAAAAAAGGTGATGGATGCTCGGGATTAACAAATCCGTGTCCACAACCCTGTGAAGAAAAGTCAGAACCAAAAGAAGAACCAAAACAGTTAGGACCAAAAAAGGAACCTGGTTTATGCTTTGAGAATCCATGTTGTCCAGAAACTAATTTCGCCTACGATGCTGAATATAAGCAATATCTAGCTGACCAGAACAAGAGGAAACTACCTAGAACTTGGTGGGAATGTCCGCCGAGCCGCGTGGTAAAGAAAGTTGTCTGCGATTTATCCGGGACAAAAGAAGAGCCACCTAGATTAAAGTCACGCGTTCCAACCGGTCTGGTGGTCCCCCCAAAGCCCATAAGTAACAAGAGGTGCCCAAAAATAACAATGCCAGGATGTTGTCCGCCTGTATTTATGAGAAGGGATAAGGGGGGTTGCAAGGTAACCCGACCGTCTAACTGTAAGAAGATTGAAGCGCCATATTGTGCATTTTCTGAATGCAAAAAATGTAAGCCGCCCAAATTGCATCCTACTGAGTGTGAGTGCTTGGTGCTACGTAGTTTCTGTGGTATACTTGCTAAAGAAGGCAAAATGGTATATAAGTACGCCAGCAAGAATATTTTCAGACCGCCAAAGCTTCCTGAACATTGTCCTTAAGCTAATGTGGGGGGTTTGACTGAATGCCATTGATTTGTAGCACTTGCGAAGTCATAGTACATAAAGAGCCCAGCACCTACAAAATTCAGTATTGTCAAGTGAAGAAAAGACTTATTAAGTACTATGTGCGCGCCTGTCCTTGATTTTAAGACAAATTGTTTGTTATATTTCCATGTTACCATTTTTTTTTTCTTGCAACGAAATTAAATTCTTAAAGTTTCTTTTTTATAATACATATAATACTATATTTTTGTGGTTTTCTTTAGTTTGGATATGATTTAGAAGATTCGATGGTGTTGCCGCATGCTTCCAAGGTAGAAGATTGCTTTCTTCTCGAGCCGTTTAACATTTAGTAGACTTAGCAAAGCAGAACCATGCTATTGTGATCCCACTGATGTCTTGAACAAAAACCACCCCCTTGGTCTTCCACTCACACTGTGGGATTTCCCTTTTAGCATTGCATTGTAAGGACGGATTGGCGTTTTTACCTCACCAATCAAGGACTGCGTGAGTTTCTCCACGCTCCTGTACGCGCAGCACGAGCGAACGTCAGTTAGCCAATGCCGCTGCTCAGTGGCGTTGTGTTATAGCAGGATTAAAGCTAATCACACCCGTCATCGCCATCGCAAATTTTTTCTTCCATGCCTTCCAAGTGCTTTTAAGTATAGGTTCTGCTGGTCGTTTAGCACTTAGGTACCTAATAGCCTAGTGCTCTTTACCTCTCAATTAATGGTAATCATTAACTGAGCTGTGTGTTGGCCTTAATTGTTGGTGGGGATGGAAATTGAATTGGGCAATCGCAGGTTCTAGCGATAGACGAACTCTGCTGTTGAGCATTGCCTGTCGTTTTTAATGGCTATGCGTACGCCTAGAGTAGTATAGCTATATCGTTTACAGACCACTACCGGTGACGTCGCCGGTTGTGGTGTCAGGTGTGGATGTGGTCTGGGGTTGTCGCTGTCTGGTTGTTACTCCGTGTCACAACCATAGGCGAGCGGAAGAGAAATAAAAGTCCGTAATTATTTGGATGTTAATTAATCTTTTATTTCTAATTTATTTTTATCTATTTATTTTCTAGTTGTCAAACTCATTTATTTTCCTCAATCGATTGAATTCATTCGCAGCGCAACCTCGATTGAATTAGCTATCGAAATGTAGTACTAAACCGTCGTAGCAGCAAGTAGTTGTTTCTGCTACTAATCCGGTCAAGTTGCGGATGTTTCTGATATTTTCCAATAGAGGCTGGGAAAGACTGCCACAGGGTGTGAGTGCCAGCACCACCTGTGTGAAAATAGTTGAATTTCGCTATTCTGAGTTTATGTCTAGGACGAACTGTAACATCAGGGTGAGTTTTCACACAGGGATCGAATCTGTGATTGAACTTCACTGTAGGCCCATTCACAATGGAACGAGGAAACGCGACGTTTAGCAGCTTTGACTTTGAGGTTAATGCGATTACGAAACACTTTATATTCAATTAAGTAACTGCGAATGTAAGTTTTTCGGTTACGCCGGTACAAAGACTCAAGTTAGATTATCAGACCCCGGATCTCGCCAGATAACCATGGACAACGAGAAGTTTTAAGTTTACGCATGACTAGCGGTACACATTGGTCATACAATGACTGAATGAAGTAGTATAAGATAGCTACCTTATCTTCGACAGAGGTAGAGATATAGATGTCATACCAGGGTTAAAATGGAACATGTCTCAAAAGACGCACAGGATTGAAGTTGCTTAAGGAGGAGAATGAAAACGACATAGAAGAAGATAAGAATAAATAAATATAAAGAAAATATACCGAAAGTTAAGGCTGGAACAAGGAGAAAGGAATAGAAAGGCAAACAAATGCCAGGAGTACTAGCAGCTGAATAAAGCTAAGCCAAAGCCGCGACGCAATGCTTAGAAGCCAGCCCCTTTGGGAGGGTGGCGCGCAGGAGGCTTTTCAGTTAGTTCTTGGGCTTAAGTCCCACATAATCGCCATGCATGAACGTGGCTGTAGCATGGGCTTTTTACCTCCAGAAAAAAGAAGCTGAATTTGAGGCTAATTAGAGCTCGGATTAGAGTCGGTGGCTACCTATTATTTTGGCAACTTCATTGAACAGCTTGGATTCGAATTGCTCACCCTAATCAGTAGTGTTTTCGAGATGTATTGCCACTGTTGAAGTTCAAATATTTAGTATTTGGTAAATTTCGGGCGATTGCAATGATTCTAAGGATGCAGGAGATGGCGAAAGGGCTCCCAGTATATTCAGATTCATATGTTCGAACCTATTATCATACGGAATCTTAATGGCTCTTCGAATGTCGCGAATCCTAGGATACGAAAAGTTGGGGTCAGAGTTAAACGTTAGCTTGCACGAAAGGTAGCTGGTATACATATAAGGTGGCTATTTCTACCATAAGAAAGGTCGAACCACCAGACGAAGAAAGAAGGTCACAAGAAAAAGAAATTCAAACAGAAAGTTTTCGTACATATTTTCATACTTTGAATAATAGAATTTTGTAATTTATAAACAAACAAATTTTTTTATAAATTCGAATTTTAACGGACCGGAAATATTTAATTTTCAACATTTTATCCGCTGTAAACAATCTACAAAAGTAACCTTTACAGCAAATACAAACACCTTCAACCACATTTTTTTACCCTTGGCACACGTTCCCTCTGTACAGACACCATAGCCATCTACGAGCTAATTCCTTCACTCAACTTGTAAACAAAATCAGCTGTTTTGAAATTGTCAAAAGCGAATTCTAAAATGTTTTGCTTTCGATTTCATCTTTTTAAACCGGCAATAAATCAAAGACTGGCCGCCTACAGTACAATATTTAGCTTATCATCAGGTATGTAATATCACAAGGAAGTGTAGCTGAAGTTTTAATACAAAAAATGTGTTTCAGGCCACGGCAAATGCGGCGTTTCAGTGATCCGAGTCTCCGGGCCATGCACCCGGTCAGCAATGAAGGCGATAATTTCGGATGATTTTACTCCAAAACCACGTCTTGCATCCTTGAAGTCCTTGCGGCATCCACTGACTAAGGAAGTAATTGATCGGGGATTAGTTTTGTGGTTTCCAGGTGTGATGACGCCCTTTTTTTCTAGCTAGATTTCGTGTTGTTTTGAACCACTTGCATTTTAGGTCCTCATAGCTTCACCGGGGAAGACTGCTGCGAGTTTCAAGTTCATGGTAGCTTAGCTGTTGTTGCAGCGCTCTATGAAGCACTCTTGGCGGTGAGTGGTCTTCGTTTGGCAGAGCCTGGTGAATTTACAAAAAGAGCCTTCTTTGGAGGGAAGCTGGATTTGACGGAAGTGGAAGGATTGGCGGATTTAATTCATTCAGAAACTGAAGCCCAAAGGAAGCAGGTATTTTTAAGGATGGTGATTTTGTATGGATAAGCATATTTAGTTTGGCTTGTAAAAGACTAGAGTTTCGAGGTGAGCCTCTTTGCACTGTTTTGTTTAAGACGCGTCTTCACTTTGCCCTTGGGAATTGAGGATAACAACTGCACAATCAAAACCCCATAACAAAAATGTTTTGTTTTGATTTTCGGTACATCCGTGGACTTCGTGCAAATTTCTCCTCTTTTATGTGAGCTCCTACCACATCTAGGAATTCAGATGCAAGGTCCAAGAGTATTATGCCTCCTGAAACAAGTGAATCCCGCTAACCAACCGGCAGTTTTGGTGCTTGGATTTGAGATAGTGGATGTACTAGTCACTTAGGCAATAACAGAAAAAATTTGATGCTTTGAGAAAGTCAACCTATCACAGACTCACCAGTTTGCTAAAGTATCTGCCTTGTAAGTCAAGATGATCTCCAAAAATAGCATGAGAAGTTTGTCTATTTAAATTTTAACGACGTGGTCAAGATAATCAAAGATACAATGGGCCTGGATGATGCAAAAGTAGAAGTTCCAGATATTTGTATAAGAAGAAAATGGCCAGTTTACCTTTCACAAAAGTACATCACCATATAGTGAGCTGTTGAAGATTGTTCATTTGGAGGTTTCAGTGCAATCATTAAATGAAGCTAAGTAGTTGTCTCCTTCATAGAGGATGCGTCTCGATGGTCAGAAATCTTCTTTCTAGGACAGAAAAATGCGGTATTCAACGCCGACTTAACGTTCTACATACTCCACAGCACAAATGGAGTAGCAGAATGTTTTAATCGTACAATAGCCATGGCTTGTTATATTCACATATCGGCTACATCAGTTCTTGGTGGGATGTCTCTTTATGAGAAGTTAAAAGGGGAGAAAACAAAACCTTATTTTTGGATCTCCAGTATATTTGCTGAACAAACTTCCAAATAAAGATAAGTTTGCTCCTAGATCAATAAAAGGTATTTTTGTTGGGTATGCTCGTGAAGCAAAATTCGAAATTTCAGATACTTGTGGAGAAGGCATTCCCAATGAACAAAAAGATGATGGTGGATTTGTTGGTGTTGCCGAGGAATCAGTCAATAAAGCTATGATTGGGGCAGAAAAGGAAGCCTGGGAACGTCCAATTCAAGACAAGTTTAGTCACAAATGATACATTTGAATTTGTAAAATATAAGGAAGGGCAAAGTATAGTTGGGTGGTCAGTCCTTAGGGAATAGGGAGAATAACATGTATAGTTTCGGACTGATGGAAGTGCGCTCATAACCGCCTACTAGTGGCCACAAGTAACTCGTAACTATCCTATGAGAGAGGATATGCTAATATGATCGGGCTAGTCCCTTCCAAGTAAGGTAGGCGTGAGGAAAAAGAAAAACGAATCATTATGGAACGAACAACATTTGTGTTGTGCTATTTCAGCTAGTTACGGTCTCCAAGTGCCTCAAATTGATATTGTAACTACCTATTCAAATAGTCGTCGTCGGCTATTTTGGTGCTGATTGGGGAGGAGATCCTACTGACCGCTGTTCCTTCACGGTTTATATCTTCACCTTAAGTAAAGCAGCCATATCCCGGAGATCACAGAAACAACAAACAGTCGCTTTATCAACCACATGTGCCTGCCTGCCCCCTCCTTCCGCCCTTTGCACGCAGTACGGTATAGAAGTTCGTTTATGAATAGACCAACTCTTCTTCTTCTTTAACGGCTCCTCAACCGGGATCCGGTCCTGGCCTCGCGCAACTGTTCTCTCCACCGGTCCCGATTCTGAGCCGATGTCATCCAGTTTGGCATCCCTAAACCCTGAGCGTCCTAGTCCACGCCATCCTTCCAGCGAAGGTTGGGCTTCCCTCGCTGTCGCACCCCATAGGTCTTACCGCAGAGATAGAACAACTCTACTGTGGAATAATTTCCCCCAGCCAGTGTTTGCGAACTCCTACATCTTAGGGTTCAAATATTTCCTCCGGCACCCCGCATACCCCCTCTAACCGTTCCTATCCTTTAAATCAAGCTTACTACTAGACATTGCACCATGACGTGAACGACATAACGGACTAGTAGTACAAAGGGTGACTCCAAAGCTTAGTTTTTTTGACATAAAAAAAACAGGCAGTATGTCAGTATATCTGAAGCTGTACATACAATACATTTGGGAAGGTTGTTATTAGTAGAGATTGGTCTGGAGGAACTCAGTAAAATAAGAGGGTTTACTGATAATAGAATGCTTAGCCAACAATGCAGTATTCCACAAATGCACCCAACATATCGACATTCACAGTTTCACTTCAACAGAAATTTGATCAAAGACGAGTTGGTGGACGTGCATCATATACCTTCACAAGAGATGGTGGCTGGTGTTCTAACGAAGCCTTTGTCAAGTGTAAAGCATGCAAATTGTGATAGGTCTGAAGAAATATGAGATTTAAATCTTTCCACCAGTATATTTTAACACAATGTGTAAAAGCGGCTGAATGTGACGAATAGAGCTGTCATCACGCACTTCCTTTCGAGGGCCTCGGTAGTCTAGGGAGCAAGACGCCTGGCTACCATCCCAGAGGTCCCTGGTTCGAATTCGCCTTTCGCACTTTCCCCCTATATAACTTTCCTTCTTTCTGCTTCCCTCTTTACATTCCTGATTCCTCCTGTCATAGCCTTCTCTACCCCTTCCCCGGCTCCAGCAAGCGCATGCCATCGGTTGGTTGATGAAGTTCAGCTCGTTTCAGAAGACATAACACTCCAGCGAGTTGTTTTTCGATAGTCGCGATAGTTCTGGTTGGGAGTAGGTGCAGTAGAAAAAGAAAATAATATCGTCTTTATTGTGGCAGTTTCTTCCTTCACGTCTCTACCTTCACCATCATCCGACTAGACCTTCTTGTTCTACATTGCACTATACGAGAAAATAGATTGTCGACAGTACAAAGGGCTATCCCTGAGCTTTCCATCCCTCTGCGGTTTAACGTTATGGGCTGAGCCTAGAAATACTTGGCATGACTAATCAAGCAAAGATCACGCGACCACTGATGATGCCGCAGAAGGACACCGCTAGAATGGGGCCTGATGTGAATTTCATACAACAGCGACTATCGCAGCTGACACCGTGCTCTTGGAGACCTTTTCTTAGGCTCTCTGTGCTGAAAGTCGTAATTCGACTTAAACGTCAATTTCTTCAGCTCTTGTCACGAATCACGGCTCGACTTTCAGCACCGGGGCTTAAAACTTTGATTACTGTGAACATAGAGGAGTGGGGGTTCCCCTATTACTAAATATTTGCTTCTACAATATTATTTACTTCTTTTAAACTTTATTAACCTCAATATTAACATCAATTAACAATCTGCTAATTTTTTATACAGGCTCTTCTTCAAAGCACCGGCTCACTTTCAAAAATCTATAAAACATGGCGCAAACAACTCATTAGAAACGTCGCACATCTAGAGGCTTACATTGATTTTGCAGAGGATCAAAATATTGAAGACGATGTTATTGAAAATCTTAAGGCAGACATTAAAAAAATAATACTCGAGATCAAAAAACACATTTCCGATCACCGACAGGGCGAAATGCTACGTAACGGTGTTAAAACGGTCATAATCGGAGCACCGAACGTCGGTAAAAGTAGTCTTCTTAATATCATTTGCCAAAAGCAGGTTTCAATTGTAACTCCAATTGCTGGAACAACGCGTGACATTATTGAATCTGCGTATAATATTGGCGGATATCCGGTAGTTTTTGCTGATACAGCTGGATTGAGGAAACATACTGAGGATACTATCGAAAATGAAGGAATTAGTAGAGCTGTGCAATATCTAGAACATACAGATTTGGTGCTTCTGGTGGTAGATGCTTGTGATTTTGTTTCTTTTTTAATAAAAATGGGCGGAAATGTTAATGAAGACTACATAAGGAAGACATATTTGAAGACTATCGATATTGATCATAAGTTAATAGAGAATAAATCAGTTCTAATGATTGCGAATAAAATTGATTTATTAAATGATTCTGATTTGAAGTATTTAACGAGCATCGATAGTCTTATATGTGTTTCGTGTAAGGAAAATTTAAATATAGACAACATTTTGGAAACATTGACAAAGAAACTAGAGAGCTTGTAAGTATACATATATTATTTATAGCTATGCCTTCAACATACCATATACAACTGCGCTTCTTAGACTCTCTTTTTAGACACACATAACCTATATCAATAAATAAAATAGCAGCTACGTCTAGGAAATATCCATTTATCTTTACGGGGGCACAATAATTTAAAAAACTTTATTTCAAATTTTATTACATATTTGTCTGCCAAGCTTCCCATACATATAAATTTGTCATACCTGGAATTTTCGTGTACCCGGTGTGGAGTCGAATTTCCTCTGAATTTGTATCAAATTTTTTATTGTCTTCTCCTATTCTGGAAATAAAAAGTCTGAAAGGTATAAAATTCTGAAATTGAGAGCATCATAACCTTGGATAGCGTAAAGCTTTGTGTTGTATGATGGATTTTTTTTTCTCTTAACGGGGAGTATCGTCAATCTACAACTTTTTTTTTCTGATACCTGGTCACGGTGGTGTATTTTGATGTCATATGGTGTTTAGGTGGAAAAGCTTATATTGAGAGCATGATGGGGACATTTTTAAGCATACATTCAGCTTGGTAGAACAGCTTAAAGGAACTTTTTTGTATATTGGGAAAGTAAAGCTTAAAGCTGTAGTTACTATAGCTCATAGAATCCTTTTACATATACATACATATTAGAGTGGTCCTTAAACAAATTTTTCTTAATTTTCTTTGGGGCACCCTGTTACTTTGTTCTACTATATAAAAAAAGATTACTTAATTTTTTAAGGAGCACCCTAAAGCCGCGTCTCCACCAACCGAACATGTTTGCCGAACAGTGTTCGCGAACATAAAAACGGACAAACATTCCACATTTGGTTCCCAAACATGTTCGACGAACATTTTCAATAGCTCACAAATCAATGTTCGCTACAACACCGAACAATGTTCGGCGGACATCACAAATGTCTGTCGAACACTGTTCGGCGAACATGTTCGGTTGGTGGAGACGCGGCTTAATACATATGTTTTTAATTTTTCACTTTTCACATGACATAAGTGACTTTTGTACCTGCACGATATCGCCCGAACCACAAAAGACATCCACTTACTTGAGGTGTAGTTCGAACCGTATTAACGAAAATATAATCTGAAGGGATTTTTATAATATTCGGTCGAGGCGTTTTTTGGTTAAATCGACATAAGTGATTTTTGGTACCTGCACGACATCGCGCGAACCATAAAATATATCGACTTAGTTGAGGTGCCGTTCGAATAATATTAACGAAAATATGATCTGAAAAAATTTTCATAAAATTCGGTCGAACCGTTTTTTTATTTAAACGACGTTTGTGATTTTTGTACCTGCACGATACCGTGCGAATCAAAAACTATATCGACTTCTCTGGGGTGCCGAAAGAAGAATATTAACGTAAAACAGCCTGGAAAAAATTTCATAACATTCGGTCGGGCCTTTTTTTGTTTAAATGGAAAAACTTCGGCTAAGTGTCAGAAAGACCTTAAATAGATAAGTTTTGCTAATATCTAATAAACTTGATAGAGTGAGACCCGCTCTAAACTAAGTGATTTTTTTGAACTCTGCACAGCGATAGCTTTCTAACAAAACATCACTTGTCAAAATCCGACAAGCTTTAAAAATTGTGAAAAAATAACGTTACCCCTTATACCTAACATCAAACCTTAGATCAGCACTTTTTTGACGGAGAATTGTTTTCTACGTCCTACAGTTTCAGGAAATTGCGGTTCATCCCAGGATCTTCAGTACATAGTTACTGAAAAATTTGTTCTCTTTGGTCAAATCTGACAAGTACTTTACATTGATTAGTTTTGCTAATATCTCCGGAAAGCTTTGGAATTTCCAAATGAAATCATTCATGCAAGAAGTCAGTTTATTCCGTCTACGTTCATCATACTGAGAAGTTGATCGTGTGGACCGAAGGGACCAAACTCTGAACTCATCCCAACTAGTTTCTCGTTCTCTTTAATATTTCGCTTGATAGTTGTCTCTGATTGTACTCGGTAATTGTAATTATGAAACATTTTCTTGGTAGAGTGCACAACGAGGGAACGCTACATAATATCTTGATATGCGTTTTGAATGCTCGAAGTTTGAAAAACAAAATGGTTCTCGTAAGTGAAACTTGGTTGAAACCCGAAATCCTCTGCTATTTAATCTTTTAATCCTGACCTAGCTGCTGAGCTCTGCCACCTTGTTTCAAGCCTATCTTATCATTACAAGAATATAATTGCTGCGGGTGATTTTATCGTCGATCTGCTGAAGGATAATGCACGTGCGAACACACTTAGATATTTCCTTCAAGCTCTGAACCTACATATTCTGAGTCAACTCCCTACCTTTCTGAACTGCCAAAATCCTTGCTTACTTATTCTAAATATTCGAACTGTTACCTCCACTGACTTAGTGCTAAAACATAATCAAATCTCTCCTTCTAGCTTTCTCGACCATGACTTACTATTCCTTTTTACTCGTTTTAATTTTGCTCCCTTTCTTTTGCCTTCTTCTTTTTCATATCGTGGTTATAGCAACATTAATTGAGACTCGCTTACTGAACCTTCACCTCTTTCCCCTGGAGTTTTATCTATAATACAACCTGTGTTAACTCAAAATCAACATCTTGAATTCATTTATCATATCTCTTTACGATCATTGTGTTCCCTTAGACACAAAAAGACGCAGATCATCGACATAACGTCCTTGGTTTTCTCGTGAAATATGCGACTTAATTGTTCAGCGTGAGTTCGTGTATAGACGTTATCGCAGAACTAGGTTGGGTAGTTACTTTACTGATTATAAATAGCTTCGAAACCTCATCAAATGTTAAGGTTTAGTCTGCCGTGAGTTGTGAGTTCTATTCCCGCATTCCTGCTCTAAATTCTAAACAACTCTGGTCTAACATTCGTTAGCTTGGCATTCATGCTCCTACGTCTATCTCTTTTGATGTAGATGTAAACTTTCTCAACGCATCCTTCATTCAATCTGCTTCTAATCCTTTATCCTCCTATAATCCTAATTCTATTTCCTTTGATTCCCTTAGCTCTGATGGTTTTAACTTCCATTGTATTAAGGCATCCGAAGTTCTTGAAATATTGTTTTCCATTTCCTCTAATTGCACTGGCTATGATGAAATTTCCTCCCGTTTTCTTAAACTCCTCACCCCCCTAATTGTGCAAACTGTCACGCATATATTCAATTACTGCCTGTCCACTTCCCAAGTTCCTTCGGTCTGGAAAAAAGCCATAGTTATTCCTTTACCAAAAACGTTTTCACCATCTGACTTATCCGATTTTCGCCCTATCTGGATTCTTCCATTTCTTGCTAACGCCTTTGAGAAAACTCTCTTTGTCCAAGTCCTCCGATACCCTGAATCCAATAACTTCCTTTATAAATTCTAGTTGGCTTTCGTAAATCCCATAGCTGTGAGACTATATTAAAGGTGACTTCTGATCTTCGTTCTACGCTCGACCAGGGTGACTTTGCGATATTGGTTTTGCTTGATTTTTCTAAGGCTTTAGATTCTTTGGTACACTTACTTCTACTTTCCAAACTTAGTCAATTCTTCCATTTTTCTGCTACTCGGCTTATCTCTTCCCTTCATACTAATAGCAGCGAGCAATAATAACAAGAGTGATTAGGTGGAGCTCAAGGACAAGTAAAAGAGTTAAACATATGAAAGAAGAGATTGGAACTACCATTATTCAAAAAGTCCAAAAAAATATTAACAAATGCGCGATAGATATACATTTCATACAAAAAACACAAGAGTATGAATGAAACAGAACATGTTGCTTGCTTCCCCTATTGGAATGTTTACATTCAAATGGAAGTCGAATTGGAACAGAGCACATGCAGCCGACTCTAATATGTTTATATGTATGCGTGGGCAAATGCTTGTTGGTACACATTGCGACTCTAAAACTTGGCTTTGTATTGTACATTAAAAACGCGGGAGTTTTGCAATTCTTCCAGTGTTGAGCTAAATTGGAAAATTGGCACTTCCCCTTCATTTTTTATCTTTCTTTCACACGCGTTGCGTGTAGTGTGAAAGCAATTCTGCCTCCTTTTATCATAGATATTACATCTTTGATATTTTGACTTTTTCACTCCTACTGAAATTTTTATCAGCTGATCTCAAGGGCATTGAAACATTTTTGAAAATTTGTTCTAGCTCATCACTCTTATTATTATTGCTCGCTGCTAATAGGCTTCATTGTGTTCGGCATAATAGCTTGGGAGTACCACAAGGCTCAATTCTTAGCCCTCTCCTTTTTTCATTGTATTATAAATCCCTCATCGTATCACATTTCCTCTTTCTGGCATGCACTCATGAGAACTTGAAGGGCCTACCGAAATAAACGGATTTTTTTCTTATCTGATAGCCAAGCGGCAATTAGAGCGATAACGTCCCGTAGGACCAAGTCGAAATTAGTTTGGGCTGCCAATGTGCTCTTGGTATGTTGGGCGTTCTCAATCAAGTTACTCTTGTCTGGGTCCCGGGTCACCGGGGCTTCAAAGGCAACGAAAATGCGGATACCCTAGGCTCTAATTTTGCCTTCATCGGTCTACAGCCCTAGGGCCTTGACCGATCGTACTATGATGAAAACTGAACGCTGGAGCTCCGTGCCTGGACTGGCCAACTCTAAGCGGTTTCTTCCTGTGCCGTCCCCTAAGACAGCCAAGGATTTGTTAGGGCGCAGTAGGAATGATGTCAGGACACTTGTTGGCTTGATTTCCGGACACTGTGCCCTAAATTACCATTTATGGAGGATACGAAGGGTTTAGGACCCCACATGTAGGCTTCGCCTGGAAGGGGATGAGTCTACTCTCTACGTTCTCTGTGAGTGCCCCACAATAGCGAGGAGCAGGGTTTCTTTGTTCGAAGAGTCCCTGCTCGAACACTCAAGTCTAAGCGACAAGCCACTAGGCAGACTGCTGAACTTGTTGAAGCAGTCTGGCCTACAAATATGAGGTGTAGGGGTTGTAGTACAATAGGCCAAATGAATGGCCGCAGTATCTTTGGACCCAATACCTCACACACGAAAAAAAAGTTAGATTACCTGTTTGAAGATGTAGTATTCTAAAAGATTTTGTGTACCTTTCCAAAAAATTTATTATTAATATTATATGTTGGCCGTTCCTTCAATAAATACTAGTAATTAGAGTTTATTTCTAGTAAAGTATATGCATACTAGTAAACAGCTCCTGTCGAAAGTAAGAAACTAAATCTCCATTTTTCCATCTTTCAGATGTGGTCAACCCTGTGCAGAAAATCCCCGCTTAACACATTCCCGGTATCGTCATCTGCTAACCGAATGCATAGAACATCTAAAGGACTTTCTAGAGGACTACAGCCCAGATATAAACCCTGACCTGGCAATAGCCGCTGAGAAGCTTCGAAAAGCTATGCGATGTATAGAGCGCATAACAGGGGATGTGAGAACCGAGGAGATACTAGACGTCATATTCCGGGATTTTTGTATTGGAAAATGAACTTTCAACAGCCTGGGGTAACTGAATTTCTGGGCCGACTCAGATATCCAACCCCCACACGACAATCCAGTGTTCATTCTTCCATTACCTGCGCGTCAACAATTATTGATTCCTCAAGTAAGTACATTCTCCTTCTCCCTTAAAAAAAGTATGTTTCCCCGCTTTTGTTATTTAGTGGTACGTTAATAATTCAAAATTGTCGTCATGTTAGTACCTAGACAGGATGTGGACAAGTCAAATGCTTCCAATCTTTACTCGGGGATTGCTGTTACGTGCAACTCACCCTGCTGCGAAATTCAGATTATCCGGACTTATACCATTTTCGTTTTTTTGTTTTTGTGTAAGAGACATAAAAAAGAGGAATATAAAAACTGTAGGGATGATAAAATGTCGAATGTTCCACACCCTTTGTCCTATGGAACATAGAAAATATCACCTGAATTTTCACCTTTTCCTTTGCCGCTGCTGTGGAATTTCTCGTTGCAAATAATTTAAGAATCTGAATTATGTCTTTTGGGTGACGTCTTCTGGGTTTATGGATATGCAGATGAATGAAAAATTTGAACAAAAAAAAAGAAAAACTGGAATTTTGTTTAAGCCTGCTCTTTTATTATGCCTGTTGTATAATAGTAGAAGTAGGAAGAGTAGACTCTTTTTCACTAAACAACATAAATTTTAAAAATAAAAGGGTTTTGGTTCTTAGAAATACTTTCCCCGTAAATAATAAATGCCTATCTTATGTAAGTCGTTTTATTTTTCTACATCTTCTTAGGATTTAAAAAAAGAAGATTCCCAGAAAAAATTAGAAAAGAAGAGACTTTTAGAAAGATTTCCAAGTGATAAATGTATTATCAAGAGGATTCATGCTAAACAGTTGAAACAAATCATACAAGGTATCGGGATATTTTTGGATATTTCGTAAATGGCATAGCGATAAGGACAATATGTAGGCGTACTTTACAAATCTACCTTCGTGATTCTATACCTAAGAAAAGTTTTACATATTGATCAGTGAACGATGCTTAAGTGATGTTTTAGTTTGTCAATCATTATTAGTTAGTTTGTCAATCAGTATTAGAGATAGAGTTTGTGAAGCCTCTTTCTTAACTTCTTTCTTTACATTCGTTCGAAATTTCACCCTAACTTATGCGAAGATGTTTGCGGTGGCGTCTTTCACCCCACTTACCTCAACGCAGGAGTCAGTTCCAACTCTTCGGCCCCTAGAGGGTCAACTTGTAGTGAGTATTCGGACATCAAGCCCTGCCATGTCCTCAGACTGATGAAACGGTCAAGGAATAGTCAAGGGCCGTCTCAACTCCTTATCCGGCAACATCTCGCATCTTCAGATGTTGGCTGATGACATTTAATCTATCAACGTCCGACTCGACTCATTGTATGACACCATAGATCTTGCTGCGAATAACTCGGGCTCCTTATTAGGCATATTCCAGGAAATCGCTTCCCGGGCTGCAACAGCCTTAGACTCGATTGACGACATGCAGTCGTTAATCTTAAATCCTGTCTCCACTTCTTCCTGCACTTCCAACTCCTCGGTTTCTCTTCATCCTGTATCGGATGTCATTGAAAGGAGTACGAAGCATGTTCGAGCTGATATTGAATCGCTGTCTTCAGTAGTGGTTCAAAACCATAACGCCCTGAGATTTCTGGCTTCAAAATTCGAAAGTGTCTTCAATAGCAATAAACCATCCTCTGTTGGCGCCCTGCAGGTAGGGGAGCAGCCTCCTTCTTCAACTAGCCCAACAGATGCTCCTCCATTGCTTAATGGCATCTTCAATCAGGGTGTCATTAACCCAACCACGCCAGGTCATAAGGCGTTGTAAAAGTCGAAAAAATAAAAATAAAAATGGTCGAAATCGCCAAGCCACCATTGGCAATGGTATAAGCTTGAGTATCCACCTGACCTCAAAGCCGGTCTCGGTATCATCCTCCTCGTCACTATTAGTGGACGGGCCTTTCGTCACGAAAGTTCCAGGGATTCTCTCGGTCGCGTAAATTGCAGGGACTGAGTCGACATCTATGCTGGTATTGATAGCAACCCCTCTGTCTCTAATAGTAGATGGTCCATCGGTTACCGAAGTTATAGTTCCTCTTGAGCCTTGCACTCCTCTGGTTACGGTACCGAGGCCTCTAAATATCCTCATCTCGAGATTCCCTCCAGAAACTAAGATGGAGTCTATCTGTGAATATTTGAGGAATAAATCTATAGACCCCGGAACAGTTCATTGCAGGAGAGTTGGCAAGGCTTCCAAGCCTGTTGGATCTTTTATTTTGTCTGCACCGTCTGTTATTGTCGAGATTTTCTTAGACCCTGGTTTCTGGCCTGATGGGGCCCTTACCAAGCGTTTCGTTCCGCGTACCCTAGCTAATACTATGCAGCACACGAACTGGTCATTTTTTCATCGATCTTTCTTACCTTCCGACTTTCAGCCTAATGACAAGAGGCTCATAATGTACCTCTCTCAATTACCAGTGCTGATATCGTGAAACATATCGACGAACTCCCATTCGACATTACTTCTGGCTCCGACGGTGTTCCTCCTGCTGTCCTTAAGTCCTGTGTGGACGTTCTCCAGTCTCCACTGAAAACCCTTTCAAACCCTAAAAAATTCCTGGATAAAGGTTACTTCCTTACTCTTTGGAAGAATTCGTTCATAATTCCTATTCACAATAGTGGTAGCAACAACGAAATATTGAATTATAGACCAGTTGCGAAGGTGTCTGTCATACCGAAACTCTTTGAATCGATTATATATTCTGCAATCGCGCCTATCTGCAGGAGGTTGGTATCAACGAACCAACATGGCTTTCTTGCAGTGCGTTCCACTACCACCAGTCTTGTTGAGTTCACTTCTAATGCTGTCGAGGGCTTCGTTTCCGGTTGCCACACTAATTGTGTTGACACTGATTTTAGTAAGGCATTTGACAAGCTCACCCACTCCATTCTTCTTCTTTAACGGCTCTACAACCGGGATCCGGTCCCGGCCTCGCGCAACTGTTCTCTCCACCGGTCCCGATTCTGAGCCGATTCATCCAGTTTGGCATCCCTAAACTCTGAGCGTCCTGGTCCACGCCATCCTTCCAGCGAAGGTTGGGCCTCCCTCGCTGTCGCACCCCATAGGTCTTACCGCAGAGAACTTTCCGAGCAGGCTCATCTTCACTCATACGAGCTAGATGCCCTGCCCACCGGAGCCTACCGAGCTTTATTTTCTTCACAACATCTATGTCGCGATAGCGCTCGTAGATCTCGTCATTGTAGAGTCTCCGGAATCGTCCTTCCTCACATACGGGGCCAACAATCCTCCGAAGTATTTTCCTCTCAAACACGCCCAAGAGGTTTGAGTGCTTTTTGCTAAGCACCCACGTTTCGGATGCATATGTGAGAACGGGTAAGACCATCGTCTTTATAGTAAAAGTTTAGACGTTATGGTTAGATATTTGGATTTGAAGAGCCTTGACAGACTATAGTAGGCTTTGTTGGCTTTTAGCAGTCGTGCGCGTATTTCTGGTTCCATGCTATTGTCGGCTGCTACTATTGACCCAAGGTAGGTAAATGATTTTACCACGTCAAACTCGTGTTCCGCTACCTTGATTGTGGGACCAATGTTAGGTGTTCTTCCAGACGAGGCCACCATGTACTTTGTTTTGCTTTCGTTAATATGCAGTCCCAGATTTCCTGCCGCTTGCTCAATCTGAGTGAAAGCTTCTTGTACAGCTGTTGTTGTTCTTCCAATGATGTCAATGTCGTCTGCGTAAGCCAGTAATTGGGTGGACTTGTGGAGGATTGTACCCCTTGATGTCACGCCCGAATCTCGGATCACTTTCTCCAACGCCAGGTTGAAAAGGAGGCAGGCTAGACCGTCCCCTTGTCGGAGTCCATTATAGATGTTGATTGGTCGGGACAGTGTTCCGGATACCTTTACTTGGCTTGACACATTGGTCATGGTCAGCCTACAAAGTCTTGTCAGTTTGTTGGGGATGCCGAATTCTCTCATGGCTTTGTAGAGTTCTACCCTGGCTATGCTATCATAGGCGGCTTTAAAGTCTATGAAGAGGTGTTGAATTGAGTTTTGAAACTCTCGACATTTTTCCATAGCCTGCCTGAAGGTGAAAATCTGATCAGTCGTTGATTTGCCTGGGCTGAAGCCACACTGGTAATGGCCTATGATGTTTCTGGCGTATGGGGCCATCCTGTTTTGTAGGATAGCGGAGAATATCTTATACACGGTACTCAACAACGTTATACCGCGATAATTAGTGCACGCTGTGATATCTCCTTTTTTGTGTACCGGACAGAGGATGCCTTTTCTCCAGTCTTCTGGCATCACTTCCTGCTCCCATACTTGCACCATTAATTCACGAATCGCTTGGTGTAATGTAGGCCCTCCATATTTAACCAGCTCCGCTGCGATGCCGTCTGCACCCGAGGCCTTGTTGTTTTTGAGCCGGCAGACGGCTCTGCTAACTTCTTCTATGCTTGGTGGCGGCAGCATAGCATTGTCATCAGATATTGGTGGAGCCTCCGAATCTTCAGTTAGCTCGCCATTTAGCAATTCATGAAAGTGCTCTTCCCATCGCTCCAAGATGCCTTTAGGATCGGTGATCAGATTCCCTTCTTTGTCCTTGCAGTATGTGCAACGTGGTGTGAATTGCGTCATACTGCGGACTCTTTGGTAGAACTCCCGCGCCTGGTGCGGCCGTCGTTCTCTGTACTGTTCTAGCTCACAGACGAGATTTTTTTCCCAGGCTTCCTTTTTTCGTCTGTGAATTCTCTTTTCTTCTTTTCTGAGCTCTTTATAGTTCTCTTCGCGTGCCCGTGTTCTCTGAGACTGCTGCATGGCTCGGTACGCAGCATTCTTACGTTCAGTTGCCAGCTTGCATTCATTATCGAACCAGTCGTTCCGATCTTTACGGCTTCTGCCTAAGATGGAATCAGCAGTACTAATGACAGTATTTTTAAGGCGGGTCCAGTTCTCGTCGACGCCCGGCATCTCATCCCCAGGACTTAGGACTTAGGGCGAGTTCTAATGCATGACCGTAGCTGTTTCTGGCCATTTCATTGCGTAGTGCAGCTGTGTTGATTCGAGCCTGATCAGCGGATACAAAGCTTTTCAGCGTTGTAATGCGCTCTCGGAGCACCATACCAACAAGATAGTGATCCGAGTCGAAGTTGGCACCTCGGTACATTCGTACCGTCATCAGACCCGAAAGGTGGCGGCGGTCTATCAACACATGATCTATTTGGTTGCGAGTGGCTCCATCAGGAGATACCCAGGTGGCTTTATGGATATCTTTACGCGCAAATCTAGTACTTGCAACGACCAAGTTCTTACTTGCTGCCATCTCTACAACTCGCTGTCCATTGTCATTAGTGTTTTCATGCAAGCTGTGGTTGCCGACATATTGCCTGTATATGGGCTCCCGGCCTACTTTGGCGTTCAGATCTCCCAGTATGATTTTTACATCATACCTGGGGCAGGCATTAAGTTCCCGTTCAACTAATTCGAAGAATTCTTCTTTACACCCACCCACTCCATTATACTTCGTAAATTAAGGATGTTAGGCTTTCCGCGAACCTTTCTATCGTGGTTTTAGTATTGCTTAGCTGACAGGACCTACCAAGTTCTTTTTCGTGGATCCAAATCAGAAGCCATTGAAGCGTCATCCGGTGTTCCTCAAGGAAGTCTTCTTGGTCCCCTGCCCTTTATTCTATCAGTCGATGACATTGTTCCCTTGGTAGGATACTGTAGAATCTTGATTGAAATGTGAAACCAGGACTTTTGGGAGGAGTCGTAGTCCTATAATTTTTAACAACACCTTTTCTAACGAGAGTATCACTTGTCTTAATTTTGTTAACGATCTCGGGATTAGATTTGATAGAAAGCTCGATTTTTCCGCTCACATTAACTATATTGCTTTCAAAGGTAGTTTAGTCCTGGATTTTATAAAAAGGTGGACTAAAGAATTTAATAACTCCTTGATTACTAAAAACCTGCTGAGCTGAGCTGGTAAAAATTTCTTGGCCCATCTAAGAAGTGCGCCTTCTGAGTTAGGAGGGTTAACTCTATTAACTGATTAAAATGTATCTTTTATCAAATAAAAATTCATTCGTTTCGATAACTATAACATACTCTATATACGAACAGGCATACTGCACTTTCTTTATAAAATAATTTCATATACACATGTTGTAAGTATTATCTTCAACTGGGAATCCTGTAAATTATGTTTGTATATAATGTCGGCATATATGTAATTCCATTTGTAGTTAATTTTCAATATTTGAATTGTGTTTGCTGTTGTCTTTGTGGATTTATTGACAGACACCTACTCCCTTTCCTCTTTACATACCCTAAACAAAATCAATATTATTACTTCTGGATTTGATTTAGTCTAAAAATAGTTGATGGAGTAATTGCATTATTTTAATGACTAGTGCATACATGATGTGGCACTATCCTCTGTGTGGTTTCATGAATCCATTAGGTGTACATAGATTTTCAATCATGTGGTCTTCACATGGCAGTAACAGTAATTCCGCATTTCATTTGTCGAAACCATATAGCATACTACATACTATTCCTTTTTTTTGAGGTGTAAAGATTGATTGCGGATTTATATGAATTGACTGACTCTCAATTTATAAATTCTCATTTTGTTCAGAATCGATTTTTTTTGGTTTTGGATTATATATTGTAAACACGATCCATTTCGGGCTGTCATGTCGAATTGTTATTCTACGACGATTATAAATAAACTTGCGTTTGCATTAGCTGTTTCGAAACTATTTTACATCGAAGGTTGGGTGCCCGAGCAAAAATAATTTATGTGGTTAATGTTTTTACAATCATATGCACGCCCGCAATTAGCACACATAGCGAACAAATGCACGTGTATGCACGTTCTCGCTGCAGGCATAAAAATATGTACGCATGTACGCCCCTGTTACAGATAGGAATTTATTTGTAATGGACCATTCCAAACGCGAGTGCGGTGGGCTCCCAACTAAGTACTAACCACGTCCAATGCTGTTTGACCTACGAATTCGAACGAGAACCGCTCTATTGAGTATGTTTTATGATCACCAAGATAATTGCCCGTCATATACAATTTTTTGAAGTTTCAATTTTGCTCCATTTAGTCTAAAAAGTGTGATTGTGCCGTGCTTTCTTTGTACTATTCAGTGTGACTTTAATTGATACGTGCCTGTAGTAGCCCACAGCAGAATTTGTTCTCAGACGTGCTGTGAATGTTCCAGGCTAAGAACGGGGTAGTCTTATTTTTACGCGGGTGTCTGGAGAAGAAGATACGACGACATTTTTGTACCATATACATATGTACAGATCCTGCCGACCTCCTAAAGACCCTGTCTAAGACCTCCGAGTGATTCCTAAGCCATTCAAACCTCCACCAGCTTCTTCCTCCGGACGTCTCTCTGTACTGCAGCTTGCGTACAGTTTCTAATGTTGACGAGTCCTGCATCTGCATCAGCTTTAACACGTCTTCCGAGCTTTACTGTGGTTTGCCAATTGGTCTAATACCATCTGGTAGTAAATTCAGGGTTTTTTTGGTAGGTATCCTGGAGTTATCCAATCTTTGACCAAACGTAAATGATTATTATGGATTAGTAGCTTGGCATGTGTTGAAATTTTTCACTCTTTGTATAGGTCGTACAATTCGTGGTAGTAGCGTACCTATTCTGCATGCATTGAAGCACCCTACAACTATTTTGGTTGAAAACTTCCACGATGGCTAGTGCCTTGATGGCAGGTTGACTGTCCGAAAAAATTGTAATGTTGTTTCTGTCTATAATCGCTATAATAGTAGCGATGGCTCACAGTTTCGATGTTGGCGCCAAACTACATGGTCAACGATGAATTTAAAGGTCATTGTTTACATTTTATCTACCCATGCCAAGCTGATTTTCCAGAACAAAGACCAGCAAGACCAACCAGGGTAGATAAAATATAAACAATGCCCCTTAAACTCATCGTTGACCATATAGTTTGCGCCAACATCGATCCTATGAACCATCGGTACTATTATAGCGATTATTTCAATGAAGTAGACATTCTCCTGCCCCCACGGCAATCTTATACCCGAAACACTAGGTTAGTCCTACTTACTTACTTTAAAGACTCTACAACCGTGATCCAGTCCTGGCCTCTCGCAATAAATGTGTCGCTCACTCTAAAAGCGGTTAGTCCGCTTATTCTCTCAGCCCTTCGCTATAGACTAGGCATACGTCTTTAAATATAACTCAACCGTGGAACAATCTTGCTCTGTCTGTATTTCCGAACTCCTACGACATTCAAGAGTTCAAACGCGGAATTTATCGCCATCTCTTCCAAAATAACAAAACTTATAACTCTCATAACTTCAAACTCATTCTATTCCTGGTACTAAGTTTACTACTAGACAATGAAGACCATGAAGCAACATGACATATTGGTGGTACAAAGTGTGGTTTCTGTCCTTACAATGACCATCACTTTATTTTATGTTTTTGTTTACCTTCCAATAGATTACCACCCACAAACTATATTTAAAGTTCCACAAGTTCCCCGCGTCTGAAATAATGTTGTATTCTAAGAAGCATTTTTCCCCTAATATGTTTCCTTTAACCTAAGACTGTCTGGTAGTCTTTTTTGCATTGGATGCTTAGCTTTAATATATGGTTTTAAGTTTTCATTTCCTGTAGATCTACCCTAGTTTTTAACTTACCCTTCCGTATGAAAATGTGACATTGGTTATGGATGGGTTGCCTTCCGACTTTATGTTTTTACATATAAATTCATGGTCACGGTTGATAAAGTATTTCTTGGCAATATTCCATTTCGTATCGATTTAAGTAACAACGTCTTTGTGTAGCTATGGGTCAGCCTTGTCATGCCTAAAGCTGTGAATTATGTCCCATGGTTGCAAGGCTTTTACAAATGCTAAAGTTTTAGTTCACTGAGGGAATTGATTTTAGTCGTATCTGCACAAAAACCTGAACTGTGGAAATAAAATTCAAATCGGTGTGCATTGCCGCTTGATGTAAGCCTATTAGCCTAAATTGGGTTGAAACCTTACAACGACGCTATTTGAGGAGTTTTCACCATCAAATTTCTTTCAGACATTCAGAACATAATCATGATCTTGTAATTTACATTTTTATTGAGAACCAATTAATAATATCAATCAAAGTAACTCTTCCTTTTTGGCATTGTATTTTTATTGTCAAAAGATTTAGGTTTTATAAATAAAATATCTTAAACAATAATTGTTTAAAAATTTTTGGTATCATGGATAGTAATAATAATACTAATAATCAAGAACTCATGAAAAATGTTAAATCCAATCTTGAAGCAGCCAAGGTAGTTCAATTCCTTGAGAAAATTACACCAACCTGTTTCAAGAAATGCGTTATCAAACCTGGAACAACTTTAACTTCCTATGAAAAGGCTTGTTTACATCGGTGCACTGATATGTATATGGAATCGTGGCTTCTAACAGCAAGAACCTATCAGAAACGTCTCGAAAATGAAGTTGGAAGATATAATTATGATTTTTCAAACCACATGGAATAAAGTCTTTTTCAAAATGAAAAAGAGAACAGAAAGAAAAGTGTAGGTGTAAAATATCTTTTATTTGCTGCTTTTACTTTTTAGTATTATTACAAAAAAATATAATTAAAAATTTTTCTTCCAGGTTCTTAGGATTTACGTTAAGTTTGGATAGTAAAAAAAATTTTATGAAAGCAGCTAAATGAGAAACGTGGGAAAAATGTAATGCGTTCACGAATAGAAGCAGTTTGAGAACTTCAAAAACGAGGAAACATAATTCAATGTATGGAAGTATTATCTTAGTGGATTTTTGATTTATGTATTTATTTGTGATTGCAGTCTTCTCAAAATAAAATTTACTTTTTTCATTGTAATATATTTTGTGTGTTTTTTAGCGATAAAACTAAACAACAGGCAGCCCTTGGATAAGTAAAGCTGCCCCCGAGGTTCATGGTTCGATTATGTTTCGGCGTCATGACTATTCGTTTTTCCCTCCTTTTCCCGTCCTAGATAACACTGCTTTCTTGTCTCTCTATACAGCAATTATCTATCGTCTCATTTGCCACCATCTGTAAACACAATAAGAAAGGAACCTATGCTCTGATCAATCTCTGAGGTCATCGTTTTGTCGCGGAACTATTTGATGACAAGCTATGGAATAAAACTGCCTTGGCAGTTCTTTCACTTTACTCTCTAAGATCTTTCCGATTACAGATTGCTGAGCGATAATGCACTCAAATGACAGATTAGTCGGCAGAATAAAGGGGTTTACATCTAAGCTCATACTTTTACACAAAAAAAGAATTCGAATAGAGGAGTGATATATTTGGTGCGCATTGCTTGAGTTATGAAATATCTTGTTTTGTGATTAAAGCTTCGTACTACTAGTCCATCATGTCATGGTGCCATGTCTAATGAGTCTAAGGCATCCTGAAGGAGGAGCCCATGAACCTGGGGTTTACACTTTTGTTAATAACACTTTTGTTTTGATGTTATTCAAATTTGGAAATACTGGTTGATAGTCCCCAGGTAACGAAGGAAAATTAGAGGAAAAATTGATACCCAAATGTCGGCACAGTTATAGAGGAACGTGTCTTTAACAACATACTAAAAATATCGGGTGGTGGGGTGGAGCTAACGGAGGGGGAAGTTTAAAGGTACCTGTTTTCGATTTTTGTTAATAATTCGAAAGCTATGGCCCTTAGCGAAAAAATTAAAACATACTAAATTAATCTACATAACATTCTCTACAAAAAAGGTTTTAGAGACTTTTTTCCTGGGATCAATACTTAAGGAGATGTGAAAGGGGTGAAAAGGTCAATTTTTAACAAAATTTAACGTACCATGTACCTACGGGTGCATGAGCAAATGGACACCGTGTAGCGGATATGGAAACCGTATCACGGGGCTACACGGAATACGGAGTAATTTCCGCCTTTGAAGGCAGCTTTACAATATTCTACAGATTGTAAGCTTAAACATGAATGATATGAATTTTTGGAAGAAAGCATCAAAGTTTTAAGAGTCAATGTGAACCACAGCAATTGATTTTTTTTGTTTTCCAACGTTTACAACAATTAAGACTCAGTGAGACCCACATGGCGAATTGTGCGTAAAAACTGTAGCCTTATGATCATGCATTATATTGTAAGTTAAGTTTTTGGGTAATTTCAAAGCTTGCTCAATTTAATAAAAAACTAATTTTCAGCGATAAAACCCGCTTTTGGATGAATGGCATGAATAACAAAATTATGCGATATTGAAATGAAAGTAGTCTACACTTAATCGTGCAAGTCTTTGCATCATTCAGCCTTATTTTCAAAATGAAAGACTTCAACTGAAAGACAGAACTTTTATTGCCCAAATTGAATTCATTTGAACAGGATCTGATATCAGCAGGGAACGGCTTTAACCAAAGCATCCATCGCGTTACAATAAGGTACAGTATGTTATCCTACTCTGCTGACTAAACTCAAAGCTATTGCTAACAGACTGGATTTAGAGTTTATTTTTTGGCACTTCAATCAAGGTGGTATTGGGTGGCGTTGAATCCAAACCACACCACATCTGCAGTGTTTCTTGGAGGTCAATTCTATTACCTTCTTTGCCGCAAATCTGGCTCTCCCGTTGATGAGTTTTAAATAATTTTCTAAATCAAGGCAAATTCCTTGATTATTGGAAACATTCCTTTATCAAACCAGTGTATAAATATAGGATCTACTCTCAGGCCCTAATAAGGCTTAACCCCGCCGGCTTAACCGGCTAAAAATAGGTTACCAAAGTTTTGTTTAGGTCGGGTTTTCACCTAGAGGACGGCACCTCTTTGTTCACCTGGTAGTCTGGTACTGCCTACCACAAGCTTTTGTCGGCTGGTTAGCGGGATTCTCCCCTGTTTTAGTAGGCATAACACTCAAAAAATAAACTCATACAAGTTGAGACGAGAGGTTCACTGCCTCCTACTCATGCATCCTCCAAACTACACACTTAACTTATTACATCCTTTTCCTATTTTCGAGCTAAGCTTAGTACTAGACATTGCACCATGACATGATCGAAATGGCGAACTGGTAGTATAAAAGGTAACACATAAGCTAAGACTCTATCACTTAAAAAAATTGACTTTACTACTGATATTACTACAGATTACTTCACAGTGGGAAAAATTAGGAGCGCTGCTTAGGGGAGCTTATTTTGAGCGCTGTTAAATATGCTTCCGAGGGAGTGTTACTGGAGTTTTCATACATTTTATAGAACAAAGAAAACGGGCGATTATCCTGGTGAAGGGTGACATTAGCACACTCAATGGACCGGCTCTTGTTCGATACGGAGGAGAACCAACTTTGGAAGTGGTTAGCATTTAGTTAGGGGACTGTTTTGGTGAAACTACACTCGCGCTTGGAAAGCAAGAGGCAATTGCAAAAGATAACCAAAATAAAAGCTTTTCGATATCGGATCAGATATCCGTCGGCGTCTATGAATATTCTTTATTAAAAAGATTTTTTTATAATGCTCCTAGAACTCTTATGCTCTTCTGCAATGACGTGCAATGTTAAAAAGTTTACGGAATGGTATGGGAACGGTAGCCTTGTAAGCTTTCTAAGGAGTGTTCAAACATCGCTATTGGATCACTTCATTTCCAGCTTGGCTGATTCACTCCTATTTTATAGTCATACTTTTCGCGCACACCAGGGTCTAGAATTTCATTTATAAATGGACCAGCTCAACTTCCGCAATCAGTATTTCCGAACTGGTACAATATTCTAAACCTATCCTATACTTTTATATTCTTCAACTAGTACTAGATATTGAACGATGACCTGAAAGAAAGGCGTTCATTGAATTCGTGCAGCCATTTCAATGATGAATTTAAAACTATATCTATGACTATTAATAGGACTCGGACGTTCTTGTTGGTAGACCCTCTATTAAATTTGCAGCACAAGAAAAATCGTTTATATGGTACGAAATTACGACACATCCATTCTTCCATTGGTCAATTATTCTAAATCGTACACAATTCTGCTCTTCGTTTAATTTTGTTTTGTTAATACATTCTATGGAATAATTAAGTATACATTTTACAGCCATTTATAACTAAGTTTTATCGGTGCAAATTTTATTTTTTACAATCTTTCCTGTTATTCCGTGACACGATCTTATCTCTTTCAAAGTGAACGTTCCTACTGCATGCTCCAAGCACCACGCAGTGGACAGATAAAATGCATTATATAACGAAGTGATGCTTAAAAGTGAAAACTATATAATAAGCACCTTAAGTAGTTTCACCTTGAACACTTGTTGCGTATTTATTGCCTCGTTTAGATAATATAACTGATTACCTTGAAAAAATTAAATTAATTTATTACATTTTAAATAATTTAATTCTATTAATTTGAAAAGTTAATAAAATGTTTTGTAAATTGTAATTTTATGACTACACCCAACCGCAATAACTCCTTCAAAATTTGTTCATTAAAACTTTTACAAACCATCAAATAACAATTTTATTCATAAATCTAAAACTTTTGAAGGTAACCGAAATAATATTTGTTTGTTTGTTTATTGTAATCCCAGTCCGTGTCTGTGTTAAACAGCATCCCTAAATGGTCTCGTTAAATTATGAACTATAATAAACAAGCAGGTGACCTGATCCTATTGAAATAGTATCCATAACGAGATATTTATCGAAGATTAGATGTGGATTTGTTCCTTTCCATTTACGATTATTGCGATCATTACTTGTAATTTTATTGATAGCACAGAATACAGAACAATACTCTATGTTATCATCCATTCGGAAGGAAGGAAGATGTTCCTTGTCTCAGAAGTCTCTCTCTCTGTCGAAATCGTAATGTTAATTTTCTTTCCCATTATATTAAGATAGGCTAATATCGAAAATATTGTAGCTTAATATCGAACTACTTCCGGAACATTGAGCCAATTTGCTTGGCTGGGTGTTACAAGTGTAGTCGTACTTATATACAAATTTTACCAATTGATTCGTGAGAATGGATTATGTTTTGAGTGTTTTGTTTGCTGTACTAATCCATTCACGAAAGATTATGCTCAATCATTCATAGCCGGAAATTAAAATTTGTTTGTTGGGGGACTAGACACTTTGGTTGTTTTATATGTAAATATTAAAGCGGCACACTTGACGGTGAGCGTCAATACGCCTGCAGACTAGATGGAGATAAGCTACTTGGAGTAGCCGAACTAAAATTAGCCGCAGCTTTAGCTCTTTAAACAAATTCTCTTTGGCTACACTGATACTCATATAAAAACATGTCTATAAAGCCGAAATTTGCATAAAAGATTAACCATATACCCATGGGTATTAGTAAACGTGCATATGAGCGATTCTATAGCCTTGAATCTCCCATGATTCATTTCAGTTTCAATTTCGCGAAAGCTTGTTTCGTGCAATTATCTCTATTGAATAAACTCTCCCGTCATAGCCGCAATCAAAATCTACTCTGCGATAAGACAAAGACGTTTTATAACTTTTAATGTGATGTGAAGTATTTGGTCAGTCTTTAGCTGGTTGTGAATTGTCGAACTTCGAATTCGGTATACGCCTTGAACTTGAAACAAAAAACTCGCGTGTTTTGAGAAAAATGAACGAAAACGACGAAACGTGGGTGCGGACATACCTTATCCCAATATTGTTAAAAGATGGCAAATTAGTGGATAATTATTCGGAAGAGAAAAGTTTCGAAATTACAAATATTAGTATTAGTTATATTACTTCGAAGGAAGCGTTTATGTTAACATTGTGCTATAGATTGAGAATAAACTATCAATATGATGGAAGCAGTCATTTTCGTGCACTTATTGTAAAAGTAAGTAATCGTTTTTGTTTGGTTTGTTAAAATTACATAATTTCGAACTTTGTATGGTTTTTTTTATCGTTAATCTGGAATTGTTAGGTGGATTGTCTGGATTTGTTTTGTGTGTATAGAATAATATCTCATAGAAAGCTATTGGGCAAGCAATTATGTATTTCGCCATGTTTGACAATGCCATAAGTGTGTTTGTTTATTTTGGTAAAAAATCAGACAAAATACTGTTTTTTTCTTTTTCATTTATAAGATTCTGTAATTAAAGAATTAATAAATTACGCAATAATTTTTTAAGTGTATGTTTTCAGTGCTTTTTACATTTCTAAGATGTGTAAATGAAACAATACATTTTTTATCATATCTTTAACTCAATTGAGATATGAATTGGAGAAGATATAGCTATTATCGTAAGAGTTTCAATCTTGTAGAGTGCTTTAGTAACTCTAAAGCCTGATTTATATCCCAAAGTCAACGTGAAAGCTAACTTTTTCCGAGATTGTGTTGTGGTTTAGTTGAAATGAACGACTTAACTCCGTTTCCATTTCTGAGGTTTCAGTCTGTGTACAAATTAATTTTATTATAGATTTTTGTTTAAAAGTATTTATTCAATATTAAGTCTATTCTGACGTCCAAGCGAGGCGCGACTTTTGCCAGTGATGTGCGTGGTCTCTATTCAACCTACCTATTTTCGTTGAGTTGAGCTGAGTTGAAAATCTTTAACGAAAACTCTTCACCGTGTCTGTTTCCATGACGTATAACTTGGGTTCAACTCTGATTGAATTCTCATGGAAACTCAGTATTTGAAGCTCTTTTATCACACTTTTATCGCAACAGAGAAAAAAGCACACAAATTTTTGTGCGATAAAAAGCTTCAAAGTGCACTTTCGCATTGGCTTTGCGATGGAAATCGGGTTTAAGTCGAAAAATTCCTGTAAGTCCATCACCAGGAAAGTACAATCATGATTGTTAATAGATAGGGAAGTAAGATTTTGCTTTTTCTTTAATGGAGAACACGGGCTTCTTGAAGTCATTTATTCCAGTCGTCTCTCGTTTAGCACGTCATCCATTTATCTATTTCTTGTTAATCCTACGCTACCTTTTCCTGATGGTCTACCAGTGAAAAGCCAGGCTCGCACTTTTTCTTTCGAGATTCATTGACGACCTATCGAAGTCTTTTTTATGTGACAACCTGGCTTAGCAATCATCAGACGACCAGTATGTCATGCCGTTCAGGTTATGATGCAATGTCTAGAAGTAAGCATAGTTTGAAAGATATAAGAGAAAGGATAGGTTAGGAGTCTAGAGGAAAGTGTGGGTGGAGTAGACGTCGATGAACCTTACACTATTCCGCAATCGAGTTGTTCGCGCCTGCGATATTGAGAGATGGGTCATCTTTAAAAGCTTAAACTTTTAAAGGTGAAAGAAAAGCTTTAAAGTTCTAGCAAGAGCCTTTAAAGCTTTTTTTAAGCTTTTGCAAGCATTTTTAGAGCTTTTAAAAATCCAACAAGAGCAAGAGCTAAAGCTTTTTTAAGCAAAAACTTTTAAAGGTTGGTCAAAAGCTTTTACGGTTTAAACAACCAAAAGCTCTTTTTAAGCTTAAGCAAAAGCTTCGGGCTCAAACATCAGCTTATAAAGGTTAAACAACCGCTTTGAAGGCTTAAGCATATGTTTTTAAGAGTTAAATAAAAGCTTTTATAGCTTAAACAAACATAAGCTTTGAGCTTAAATAAAACCATTTAAAGGTTAAACAAAAGGTTTTTTTAAGCATAAGCAAAAACTTTTAAAATTTAAAGGCTCAACAGTAGCAAAAGCTCTTTTAAACGTTAGTGATAGCTTTTAAAGCTTAAATAAAGCCCTCAATGGTTAAACAATAGGTTTTAAAGCTTTGAAAAGAGCTGAGCGAGCTAAAGCTTTTGAATGTTAAACAATAGATTTTAAAGCTTTAATTATAGCTTTTAAAGCTCTTTTAATCGTAACCAAATGTTCTTAAAACTTTTTTGATCATAAGCAAATTTTTTTAAAGATTTTAAAAGATCCAAAAGAGTCAAGAGCACACGGGTTTAAAGCTTTTTTACTTACTCTTAACAAAACATTTTAAAGCTTTTAAAAGTTAAACAAAAGCTGTTGAAATGTAAATAAAAGCCTTTAAAAAGGTTAAGCAAAAGCTTTTAAAGCCACTGAGGCAGAAGATAAGATACTATTATGCACTGGGTGCGTTAAATTCGATTAGATGTGCTTAGAAATAGAGTTGGAGATGAGTTCATGATCCTATAAATAAGATCTGACTGGCACATGCTTTTCTTATACTAAGCAGTGTTCCGTTGGATGAGAAGAAAGAAATAGATCTAGAATATGGGTTCCTTGGGCCACAATGCCGGGAAGTTTTGTAGGATAATAAGTAGACCGATGATTTTCGTAACGTTATCACTTACCATAGATAAAAGGTACCCTTTAAAATCAAGTTTAGTACACAATAGATTTTATGTGAAATACAGCAAGATCCATTTAAAATTACCTTTACTCTTGTGTAATATCCAAATTAACCAACGTTTATAAAAAACAACCGACCCTTATGCACAATATCTTAAAAGAATGTCATGGGAGCTCTGTTATCAATGTACATAGAAAACTTGTTACATGCATCAAAGATTATCATCGACTATTAAAAGTAAAAACGGTGGACTGAATACATGAACTTATCGATATGCCTACAACAATCTGGCCACCCACTGCAGAACTATTACCGAATGTACTTACCTAGATAAAATATCATTGAGTAACTACTATGTAAATGCTTTGGGATTAAAATTAAATGCTCCGATAAAAATGTATTGGACAGGTGAGTAGTAGTTAATCAAGTGAGGCATGTCCAATTTTATGGCTTGATTACATTCCACACATTTAGAGATAAATGAAATCACATTCGCTTTATACATGGCTTATGGTTAGTACGACATCGAATTGAAATATGACCCTTGCCGATATAAAGTTTGTTAAGCTTTGTTATCTTATCAAAACATATGTAGTTATTACTAATTTTGTGAAGGCTCCCGAGTCTTGAAGTACTAGATCTAGACTTACTTTCCTATGCAAAAAAGAATAAATAAAACCATTTCAAGTTAAAATTTCTTTTACTAAAAATAATTCATTCTATTTTTTTTTGTTGCAGAAAACTCCAGTCCTTCCTCAAGATGTCTACGATGCAATTAATTTCGATTCCTTATTTCATAATGAGATAACAGCGTACACGGAGATAATACCAGCCCTAGGATTCTCTGACAACTATCCAAAGTACTTCTATTCGCATCGTAAAAAGCTTGAAGCAGTTCTAGTGTTAGGTGACTTCTCCATTGACGGGTGGAGCATGACAAAGGCTCGAGTGAACTTGTCTCTCGAGCACATACTGTTGTCTGGTAAGTATATATAAGGATAACATACACGTTGAAGACTGAAAAAAAAAATAAGATAAAAAGATAAGGAAAAAAATACTTCTCTTCACATGAGACACTTGAGCTTTCTATTTTTTATAGTAAAGACGTGATATGCTGTATTGCGGAGCTCCGCTTTTCCTTTTCTTTTTTTTTCCATTTTATCATTCTCAAGTAGTTAAATACTCATAGTACGGAGCCGGTAAAAGTGGATATACGAAACTGTGTTGCAGAATATGAGAGACATATGAACGTAAATTCGGTCCAGTAAAGAACATATTTAAGGGACTCTCGGTTTATCCCTTGTCATAATACTGCAGTTGAACGTTTTTCCCGGTTTTCTCGTGTATATTTTTCTGCCAAGTCGAAAGTATAATTCTAAGGAACATTGTAGATATCCTTTTTTTTGTTATTCTGCTATTTCTGGTTAGGATACGTACAGGACATGTAATGTGTACCAACTCGGTTCATGATAGGGAGGAATTGTGCATATGAAGTGGTGTAACCGAGAATAATTTCTTTCTTGTGCTTGGTTTAATTTCTAAGAAGTATAAAAGTAATGGAGAATGTTTTGGAAGAAAACAGTTGTTAGATTTCTGAGTATTTTGTTGCATAAGTCCAATATTGGAGTAATCGACGTTTCCAGCATCACGGTTGTTGGACGTTTTCTTTATATCCTCAACTTATTGCCAGTTCTTCATAGAGTATCATCACAGAGTATATTTGACTTATAAATCTTTGTTGAAGATAACAAAATCAAAGAGTTTTTAACAGATCAAGCCCATACTATTGAAAGGATTAAGGAAGATAACCCGAGAGTGAGTACTTCAGAAATAAAATCAGTGAAATCAACAAAGACTACAATAAAAAAGGTGCTAGCAGTTTCTCCAAAGCAGTCAATGTGATAATGACAAGGTACAATCGTAAGTGCAAGTGAAGTGTTGACTATAGCCTTTGGCGAATCCACTTTGAGCAAAAAATGTAAGGTGGTACAAGCTATCATCACCGAAGGCCGAGAAGGTGTTAATGACGATGCCCACCTTGGACGCCCCAGGACGTCGACAACAGATGAAAACGTTGAAACAGAGAAGAAATTTTTTTGAAGAATCGTCCGGCACCCTGGTTCGAGTTTCTCGAGCAAGTTAAACATATCGGAGTGTAAAACCCTCGACACACTAGCACCCTTAATCCGGATTATGACGTCATATCTTGATTTCCATATCTTTTATATGGGTCTACGTCATTTTGACGCCATAATCCGGTTTAAGGGTGCTAGTTTGTTTCCGGTAAAAGTGTCGGGTTTGCCACATCGCTAACAAAGTACTGCACGATTTGGTGAAGGACAGTCAATTAAGCCATATCTCAACCTGCAGTTCGGAACACTGACTGAACTAGCAGGTCGGACCCCCTTTAGAGATTGGCGACAGGATTCACAGGGATAGGGTTGACGGTGCAACTCGGGCATCTATTGCCTGTGGAACTCCGCGTGAAGCTGCTTAGGACAAGGGTCTAGCTCAGGGGTGGCCAACCCGCGGCCCTTCACGGAAAATGTTGCGGCCCGCGAGCTTCAGCATGATTTAACAAAATATTTTTTACGAAAAAGTTTTCAAAATATGAAAGAGCAAAAAATATAGCCAGTTATGAGCAATTATTAAAATTCACCGCTTGCTATATTATTAGCCATAACCGAGTTGATGGATAAAAATCCAAGAATTGATTTGGTTGCGATTTAATTGCTTTTCTCGGTAAGAATTCAATATAAAGACCGCATCCGCAACAAAATTTGAGTGTGATGGAGGTGGCAAAAAAAAAACAAACATAGCACACTTCTTTCGTTAACATCGAGCTAGTGTGTTATGAGCGCAGAATAGTTTTTTTTATTATATTTCACATAAACCCGTGCAAGTAAACTCAAAAAAAATAAACATGCGGCCCGCGGGATCATAATGATTTTGCAAAGTGGCCCGCGATATCATTTGGGTTGGCCACCCATGGTCTAGCTCATCCACTTTAGGTATATTTTTTGGTTTTATCAGGGAGTGATGAGAATCTTATATCGGTCCAGCATCAGGGAATTTGTACAACCGCCTGTTATGCCTACGATAGGAGACGTGTCAGACTCCCACTGACTAAACTCACCCCCCCTTTTTTGCATCATGTTCAAAGTCCAGACCGGTACGAGCCGTAAAGGCCTTATTTCAGCCTGGCGTCATCACCATGACCCTTAAAGAGGGATCCCTCAAAGGTGCTCACCAGAACCGGAACAGTCTAGCCGTCTAGATGCCCAGCAGCTATCTCTCCTTGCATTTCTGTCCCTTTCTCCGTTTCTTTAGGCTTCGAAATGCTTAAGCTTCTGGTGGATGGCCTTTAGCACATATCCTCCGACGTTATCTTATGGTCCAGGATGTTGGCATGTGTTAACTGTACTTCAGCGACATGCTCCACGTCCTCTTTATCGGGTGGGCATACTGGACAGAACTGTGAATCGTCCAACCTGAAGTGGGGAAGGCATGCCCTATAACTTCCATGCCCAATTAAGAACTGTGTGAGGTCGTATCTCACCTTAGCATGTTCCCTTATAACCACCCTCTCTACTTTTGGTATGAGTCTATTTGTCCATCGGCCCTTGGTAGACTCGTCCCACCTCCTCTGCCAGGTTGCGAAGGACTGGCTGCGTGTCAGGTTTCGTCGAACTTTTTTGACATCTCTCTTGCATATTCCGAGTGGTACTTTAGGGACGTAGCGAGTGTACGTTACTCTTGCCGGTGTCATGTCTTGATCCGGATGCACGCCTTCCGAAGTTAGTGTTCATCTGAGTATGAGGACTTACGTCACCTGCGCCTAACGAGGCATTCAAATTATGCATCAGGATGCTCACCAATTCCGCGGAAGGTATCGGTCGGGGAAACCAGTTATGTAGTGTAAATATCTTCGACGTAGTCATCATAAGGTCGATTCCTTTGCTTGGTCTCTAACATGCCATTTGTACTGTAAATACATGTTCGCCAAAAAAGGGTCTAAAAACAAACAAGGGTCAAGTTCCCATCAAACACATTCAATAATATACATTTGGTCCAGATACTTTTTTTCGCCATTGTATCTCGGATTCCTGTATTGGCTACTAAAATCTTTTGGTCAAGTTTGGCCGTCGTGAGGCCGTATGTGGTCCCAATAAAAATAGTTAAAAACTCTACGGCCCTCATTTGCCCCTTAAAAAGCCAAGCGGCCGGTGTTCGCCCGTGATAAGTCCATTTTTTTTCTCAGGGATTGCTTCCTACTTACTTTAGAGTCTCACTGCCCATCGAAACAGTCATTTTGAGTTTTTCCTTATTTTATTGCAAGTGTAGATCGATTGTCACTCTCTCAATGTTTGTATCTCACCCTTTACTAGACCACGTTCAACCGTGATCACAATTGAACAGTGATCAACCCTTAAAATTGTTTTTAACAATTTTGTGGTATAAATGAAATATCATATTAAAGGACAGAAAAGGCTCCTTCAATCTTCAAATACTTCCAAATACAAATCGCCTAAGTACGTCCAACAGCTATTCATAGAAGATGTCATCGTCATTATTGCCTTCTGTTGGGGTCATAGTCTGATATTAAGATTATATTTGCAAATTCTCCTTTTAGTCTAACCATACATATTCTGCTGTTTATTGCAGCGTACATGCTTATGATGAATGAATCCAGGTCCATGGCTACCAAATCATCTTTCATTGCCACCACAGCAAACCCTAAATTTATCTTTGTTTTAATCTCCATTGCCCCTTCGTTCTGATATCCTGCAGGGCCTTCAGTTCCAGCTTATACTTTTCCATTTCCATCGCTATCTCCTTGCATTTTACCAGCTTATAGCATTGTTCTTACACATTCCATGTTCCAATTTTCCAATCGTTATTCGTTGCACAATTCCGAATCCTTCATCCTCCCAACATCCACTAGCCGAGGCTGTTCTGTAGATTTTATAAGAAGATTAGTTTCACAATGTATGGGTCGTTAGTCGCTCGATTAACCGCGAACTTGGGAGACCAGCTTCACCAGCATGTTACTCCCCATGCACCGTGTCCATCTGGGTATACCTCCAGGACTAGTGTCCGTCTGTTGTTGCCTCAAACACTATTCTTTTACCTCGGGGTTGGTAAGGGGAAGCCATTATTATAGCAAGGCGAAATTGATTAACTTTTGCGTTATTAAAGTGAATTTGGGACAAACCTGTCTTGTAATAAATCAGAAGAAGTAACGTCCTTACTATAACTCTTCTATCTCAAGATTTACTATATACCATTAGTAATTGTAATTCACTTCTCCATAAGGTACATTCATGAAGATTACAACAGATTTTATTCCTAATATTTAAATGCTTTCAGGCAATTATCCCAGAAACTTGTGCTCCACTGAAGTTATACAGTAGAACACCCATCAAAATCAAAGTTAATTTGCAATGATTATAATCTTCCATCTGGTGCTACAGATATCACCGTATCAATGCTCCAAGGAATTAATCACAAGATGATTTCATTTACCAGTTTTAATTACATTGAAGCAAGTTTATTTTATCTGGAATTAAGCACATGTGACAAAAGTTGTTTACGTTATGAAAACATGTGTGTTTTCACCTTTCAGCACATCATACTCCTGATTGTTTACGACACTTCAACTAATTATTAAGTCATGCAGAATGCAATGAGATTTGTCTAGACATGAATCAATATTTTTTTTATAAAATAGCTTTCTTAGTGCAAAGAAATTACTTAGTGCAGTTTAGACAAGAAAATTGTTGAGTAACTGATATTTAAGGAAAAGCCCCAGTCGGTTGTTAATCCACTTAATAATTATACCTCTAAATCAACACAAAATCCATGTACGATATAAACTCACTATTACTACTATCATAACCGGCGGATGATGTGAGTATGGAGTACATTTCGGAAAATTTCGGGTAATTTGTAAACATATGCCGATTTAACTTCGCATTTTCGATTTTATTTAATGTTGGCTTATTAAAACTCCTCGAGTTCAATTAATTTTTTTTTATTTTCGTTCGATGGAAGGTGAAAAGCTATAGGCTCCTATATGGCGGTTGTGTGGGATTCAAACCCACTAAAACACCTCCTGATCTTCTACTCTCTCCGCATGATTGGCATTTTTAGCATAGCTTTTCGACATTGGATCAGCTTTTGTCTAGCTGCTTCCTTTCGTGGTCGTAAACGAATTGCGGACACGAAACACGAAATGTTAATGTGTATAGAATCGTCATTTTCCCGCCTGTGTGTAAAACTCCCAATTGTTTTGGCGCACCCTATATAACTCACGCCATATCGTTAGATATGGTCCTGCACACGCAGCACTCACGGAAGGCGCTTAGTCTCTATGAGGTCATCCATTTTAGCCGTCCTGTTAAAAGGCCAAATCTAAATGGGAACTGAAGTAAAGTACCATTGCTTATGAATGTATGAGAATGACCAAAATGGAAGTAAGTGGAAGTTACATCTATTTCAGTGAAAGTAACGACTACTTCACTTATGCGTTACTTTTCATTTAGGTTTGGCCTAAACGCTGCTGCCCACACAGGCGCTGCTTAAAGCAAGACTGAGCTAAACCCACCCGCTCACTCTAGGGCCCCCACGTTGGCTTTAAAATTAAGCCCCCAGTCTATCATCACTTCCTGGTACCTGATCTGTACCCATACCTTGAACCTTACGGACGCTTGTTTTCTCAGTTTGCTGATTAGCAAAGCTTCAGTTTTCTGCTCACAAATCGTAAGAACATCGGGGCACGTTTTAATCGCTTTTGTGGCGCGTTTTAATCTCTGTCTACAACATGCGGTCAACGTTTCATTCTAATGTTGGCTTCCAACGATTGAGTCAGCATCGACAAAAGCCCAAACATGTCCAAATACGAACATTGGACGCTTGACATTGGACACTCGTAGTTTGAGTACCGGCCACATTTTTCGTCTTACCATCAAGCGTCCAACGTTGGAGAGTGTTCATAAAATTGTGTAGCCTTTAGATAGCTTCCTTCGAGCATAATTCGATCACATACTGTATACATGCTAAGGGCGACCGACGGATCGGTTTATAGAGCGACTGTTAAAACGAATAGAATACATGCCGACCGAATCAATCTAATTTCTATTTCGTAGCCCTTGCATGGGTGCATAAGCCCTTGCATAATCGGCTGTCGGGGTTATAATCTTTGTCGCCGTCACTTTTAGTGTGTGCGCACAACGAATTTATTTCGTCGGTACTTTCGCCTTTTCCCACGAAAATCGTTTTGCCATCGCTATATACGGAACTCCACATATTGCTCTGCATGACGTGGGCCAATCTTCCGACTCGCATTGAAGTGATCTACCTTATAAGAAAGGTTATTGCCAAATAACAATTTCGAAAGGAGTCAGTTTGGCAGACTACCCACCCGGGCCCAACACGATCCGCCGGCACTTAATACTATGGATATCACATGTTGCATGTTAATCTTCCAACTCGGCCCTTTGGCAGACGTCTGTCAGGGAAATCGCAATTTGTTGTATAGACATTTTATTTATATTTTTGAAGCGAACCCTTTTGTTGTTTTGCGGGAGTAAACCGAGAAAAACCGTTAACTTTTAATTGTTGAAGTAAAACATCTATTGACGCGGTAAGGACTACGCGTATGCACTGACGGCATGTCGTGTTATTTGTCTTTAGTTAAGTTAAGTTAAGTTAAGTTTAGTAACGTGTTGCGTGAACAGTTGAGTTAAGATTTAGGTTGAGTTAAGATAATTTCATTTGAGATAAGTTTAGTTGAGTTAAGCCCATTAAGAGTTGAGTTAACTTACGAGTCATTCGTCTAACAGCACAGCTATAGATGCATTGTGGATTATATATTGTATATTATGTACTATGTGTTATGTATTATGTGTTACGTATTATGTTCTATGTACTACGAAGTGTGTATTGCATACGGTGAACTATGTGCTGTAATTTAACCGAAAAAATGCTTCAAATTTTCGCTTCTGTCAGGAGTCCCGCGATTCCATTAATTTTTTAATCACAAAATTAATATTTTAGTAAAAATTTTGGGACAACTTCATGGAACTACCTTCGCCTTCAAAGATACAAACCGCGAGAAGTTCAACGCTTTTGCATCAACACTTCGGGAATCCCGATATGCAGGTACACCTCCACACAAATGGGAATTAATTATAGCGGTTTGCATGAAGCGAGTGGTTAACGCAGCCAAAAAGATTGAAGGAATACCATCAGATTTCTTAGAAAATTTAATGAAATTAACTGGAAATATTCGTACATATGGAAAAGAACGAGTAAAACCAGTTGAACCTTTAGCTACAATATGTCACGGAGACTTTTTACGGAATAATATTGCATTTAAATACAATGAAAAGGTTTTTATTGTATATTGTAATCAAGAAATCAATTTTAATATATATTTTACTTACAGGACATTCCTATTGATGTTTTAGTGTATGATCTTCAAACATTACGATATTCCTCACCAATGGTGGATTTAACAACATTACTATCTCTGTCGGCTGGAAAGGATGTTCGTCCAAGAAATTTCAATGAAATCTTCAAAGCTTACTATGACGAATTAGTTACTGCCTACCTTAAAAATACGGGAAAGTCTATGGATAGTTTACCGCAGCATTTAACGTAATATTTAATTATTTTATATGTATATACATATATTCATTCATCAACTTGTAATCTTTTCTTTTAGGTATGATTCCCTTCTTAAGGAATACATCTTATATTTACCCTACAGTATGGGTATTGCTTCTTGCTTCTTGCATGAATTACATTCCCCTCTAGATGCTGATCCCAGTGAAATGATGGTTAACGATGATCGTACAGATCAGGAAATAATGGACGATGCTTATAATAGGGGCGGAAAGGTTGTAAATGATGAGTTGGCTGCATTAGTTGATGAGTTATATCATTTTACCAAACAGTATAATGTGAATATTTTTAAGGAACTGTAATATTCAATTGATGTCACCTGCAAATAAATACGATATTGTTATGAAATTTTATATTGCTGCATCTTTTTAGTTTCTGTAATATTTAATAAAATCTTGGAGTCTGATGGTTTTTTAAGGAACGTGAGGACACTCTGCGGCCAAAATATGCCTATTGTGTACGTACCCCACTAACGGAAAAGACTCAGCCTTCCGGACAAAGGCAAGATGGTATTTAGTTAAAGAAGCCCGGTCTTGACGTTCTTCTTCTAAGCCAGATCAGAGCAGGATACTCACAAAGCATATGTGTGGAAGTCTATTCGTTTTCCATGTAACTATGAAAATTATTTCTTCCATCCATCGAGTGTTTGTGACTTTTTCCATTGTCCTTCACTGCGATCAAAAATGAAAAGCTTATAGGGCGCAATGTGGCTAAGTGCACCGGGCGCAATAAACCCAAGCGCCGGCCCTGATCGTTCTAATAGGTAGGTCTTTTGTAAAGGGCGCAATACACGAGCGCTCCATCCGACTTACGCCACGCCAAAGCAACAACAATTTGTATGCACTTGTCATTTGTATACAAAGAAATTGTTGTTGCATTGGCGTGGCGTAAGTCGGATGGAGCGCTCGTGTATTGGGCCCTTTAGTGTGAAAGAAGTCTCATCAAACTGGAGACAGCTGCAAAAAGAATGAGAAAGCATAAACTAAGTATCTTTGCATTTGCATCTTTGCAGATAACTTTATATATTTAGTGCCAGTGCTTAACGCAGAAAATAAGATTAATTAAGAACGACATTCATAGGCAGTAGTAGAGCAATAGCGATATCAGACCAATGACGTTAGCAGTTGTGGAAGCTTGGCGATCTTTTTGTGGTAAGCTTTTGTGCCACATGTGTGAAACTAATTGAACTTCGCTTGGGTGGGAGTGGAATTTCATTCTTCCGATTCTTGAATGTGTCTTGGATGACCTTCACAGTGGGCGAGCTTTCATACTGGAGACGAATCTGTAATTCAACTTCCCAGTGGTGGGTCTTGGATTGGATCTGTAATGGGGCTTCGGGTTGGGTGCCAGAACGGCCAACCCCAGACCATCACTCAATAACTACGAAAATGTGGAACCATACTCCAAACCGTGATATTTCAAAACGGTGCCCCGGGCATCCTGAGAAGGGCAGCTAGTCGGGAAGGTCGTGGCTTGGGAATACCCTGGAATATCTCCTAGCGTCGTTCACCACCACTTACCTGGACTCTACGTCCCCATCCAGTCGGTTACGGAGTACTCAAATAGGATACTAAGGAAACTAAGCCTCTTAATCACTTACTAAAATGTAAATAACTACTATTAATCTACTATCCACACTTTAGTCAGACCACGCCAATACGCCATGGGTAGTGGCGTACAGTATTCCTTCCTTCCTGGGATAAGTAGGTATTCTGGGATGTCTTGCACCTTGACTTGATGTGAGGCACCTCTTTGGAACTGTACGCCATACCTTTGTGCCGGTGCTCTAATCTTCCCCGGAAGAAAGCCCGAGCACTAAGCTGCGTTTGGTCTTTATCGCTCAGGCTGGTTACACTCCTACTCTACCACTAAAACAACGCAACAGCCGCATGCTACTTATTTGACTCCCCAGAGATGGCATCCCCGTGTCGTCCTAGTCTTCTTTCCACTCCCAAACCGGAACCTCCTTCAGTTGGAGAGCTCGAGCTGCTTCCTACAAACTATCTCGCCTGGTCCAGATCTTAACCCTTTGCTCCACAAACTCTTCGGTTTTCTGCCACCAGTAGCTTTTCCTCAGTAAGCTTTTAGGATGATTGTTCAAGACTCTTGGTACTGCTTGTACAGGTTGATTCTGGTAGCTTACTGTTGAACCCTTCTGGTCGTAATTCCAAAATTCGTGGCATCCGATTTTCTTAATTGTTTCTTGGTTTGGTTTTGAAATCTTGGGATAAAAACGGGAACTTCCCTATCTCTGACTATTTACAAAAAATACCCAGACTTGACTATTTGAAAAAAAAAAAAAAAAAATTGTCCAGAGTCACTAAAAATTCTACTTTCTTCCTTTTTTTTCTCTTTCCTACCCCTTTCCAATTTACCCAAAATTCCTAATCAAATTCTATAGCGTCTAATACAAGGTGAATTTTGAATCAGAGGATAGGCCCGCCATTACAGATCTAGTGGTAAATCTACAGTCGAACGTCACTGCTTCTTGGCTACGATCTTGTGGTGATCTGCAGTTGAACTTCGGTATACATAGGATGTACGTGGGGTAGAGGTAGCCAAATTTCACCAGTTTCCAAGATGTGAGCATTATTCTTTTCCCAACGACTATGGATTCTAGGTGGTGTTCTAGGACTTTATTTAGGGGGTGTGAAATTTCATCAAAAATCAGCTTCAATCAACTATGGATTGTGCCAGAACAGACAGACAGATAGACAAACCAGAGATACAGACAGACCAGATAGACAGACAAACTGGTAGCCCTAGCCCTACTTCTGTTGGCACATCTTAGCGTTTCGGAACTTCGGACATACTGTACGAACCTCTGAAGAAAGAATCCTAAACCTCGCGCCATAAAATAAGGAGTAACTATCGTACCATGGGCCTTCGTGTAGAAATGCATGTTAGCTTTCCAACTCTAGCCTTTGGCGCACGCCTATCAGGCAAATTTGTCTTATAGACTGGCTTGGGACAATTATTATACGATAATGGTTCCAAGAAAAAATACATACTTTTCTTAATTCGCTAAATGATAAACAAAGTGTCATTCATTTTATTTTATTTTATATTTTTTAGTAAAAATTTTGGGACAATTCCATGGAACTGGCTTCGCCTTAAAAGATACAGATCGCGAAAAGTTCAATACTTTTGCATCAACATTCAGGGAGTCGCGATATGCAACTACACCTCCACACAGCTGGGATTTAGTTCTAAATATTTGCATGAACAGAGTTATTAAAGCAGCCGAAACGATTGAAGGAATACCATCAGATTTCTTGGCAAACTTAAAGAAATTAACTGGAAATGTTCAGTTATATGGAAAAGAAAGAGTAAAACCAGTGGAGCCTATAGCTACAATATGTCACGGAGACTTTTTACGAAATAATATTGCATTTAAATACAATGAAAAGGTTTTTATTGTATATTGTAATCAAGAAATCAATTTTAATATATATTTTACTTACAGGACATTCCTATTGATGTTTTAGTGTATGATCTTCAAACATTTCGATATTCCTCTCCAATGGTGGATTTAACAACATTACTATCTCTGTCAGCTGGAAAGGATGTTCGTCCAAGGAATTTCAATGAAATCTTTAAGGCTTACTATGACGAATTAGTTACTGCCTATCTCAAAAATACTGGAAAATCTCTGGATAACTTACCGCAGCATTTATCGTAATACTTCAATTATTTTATATTCATTCATCAACTTTCGATCTGTTCATTTTAGGTATGATTCACTTCTCAAGGAATACATCTTATACTTACCCTATAGTATTGGTATTGCTGCAACTTTCTTACATGAACTACATTCCCCTCGGGATATTGAGCCCAGTGATATGCTTATCGATGAACGTTCTGATGAGGAATTAATCGATGATACTATGACTAGGGGTGGAAAGGCTGTAGATGATGAGTTGGCTGCATTAGTTGATGAGCTATATCATTTTACCAAACAGTATAATGTGAATCTTTTTAAGGATCTTTAATATTCAATTGAGTTCACCTGCAAATAAATAAGATATTGTTATGGAATTATATTTCCGTGTTCTTTTAGCTTCTGTGATATTTAGTTACAGCTGGAACTCTGAAGTCATGAATTAAAAACTTGTTATTCCTGCCGAGTTGGAGGCAGATTCTTTTCGACGTATACTGATATGGTACGCTTTATGATAAAAAACTACTAAGAATCGACCTGTAAAACGACTTAGGTAGGTCTTATTGTTCAGGTAGCGATCATCGCATTACGTATACCAAACGTGTTATAAACGAATATGGCTTGCCACAGCCCAGTAGATTAAAAGTTTTGGGAAACATGCAATACGTGAAGGAGACTAAACTGAAAATGAGGCTACATTAACCGCAGAACAAAAGTTAACCAACGATAAAATGATAACCAGTATAGAAACAAATAAAGGAAGACTTTTCTTTGTAGGCGCTCCAGAGATGGTATCGCAGAATCCTACATTATCTTAGCGAAAGTGAGGACCACTTTCAACATTGCGTTAGCTATTGCCTCTTCCGGAATCACCGTCACATTGCTAGAAGGTGGTCTATAAAAAAGATTCTACAGGACATTCGCGATAACCAAAACTTGATAGGTGGTGTCTATTAGTTAGATTTTAAACGAACCATTCCAGAGCAGGAGAGAGGATTGATTCTTGGGGAACACCGGCCGAGATGGAGTGAGAGTTGGATTGGACGCCATCCAATACTACACCTTGATTGAACTACTAGAAAGAAAGCTCTTATTCCAGTTCCTTAGAGCTAAGTTGATACCAATAGCTTGGAGTTTAGGTAGCAGAGCCGAATACCATACTCTGTCGAAAGCCTTGGAAATATCCAAAGCAACCGGACCAGACTCTTCGAAGCTATGGATGCTTTGGTTGAGATGTTCGGTCAGACAGACAAGAAGGTCGCCTGTAGATTTTTAGTCTAAAGCCGTACTGCCTGTCGTGCATGATTTCGTTGGAATATTTTCTCAGCCTTCTATTGATTATTGTCGCCATGATTTTGTAGAGAACAGAAGTAATTGCTATTGGGCGGTAGTTTAAAGGATCGCTGGCTTCACCTATTTTTGAGATGGGCTGAACATGAGCTAGTTTCCAGGAGTTTGGGTAAACTCCGGAGAACTAAGACAGGGCGAAAAGTTTGAGCAGAGGTTTAGCCAAAGGTGAGGAACATTTCTTGAGTACCATAGGGGAAATATTGCCAGGGCCAGTGGATTTATTAACCTCAAGCTCTTTGAGACATTTATACACCTCGCGAGTACTGAAGGAAATCCATTGAATGGGCGTTGCGCTCGAGAACCAGGGGTGGCGTACCAAGTTTCTGGTAAATGAGAATTTGAACTTGGACGAATAATACATGTTTTGTGGTTTTGACCAATTTACGGAACGTTCTTGTTATAGTCGTACCTTGCCTTTTGAACAAAGAGAAAAGTGACTTCAACCAAGATCGCTACGCAATTCGCTGGGTACATAAGTGGTCTACCAGGTTTTTGGTGCTGTGGCATGAAATCGGCATATGCCCGTGGTGATATGTGCGCACTAGGGTGGTTCAAAAATGGAAAAAAAAATTCAAAAAACGTGCACCCCCCTATCTTTAAGTTCAATTAAAATGACGATTTTTGGCGGCAACCGGAGAATTTTTGATTGAGACTAACCATTGCCGCCGGGCACATTTCGTTTTAGAGATTTGCGATTTTTAACAGCTGTTTTTGACAGCTGTCATGTTGCAAACCTTTGATTTGACGTCATATTCGTAATCAGCGACCTCGAAAACCCCCTATAGCACGAAATTTTACGTCATTTTGAAAAAATGTAAAAAAATGAAATATTTTGTTCATAGTCGACAGCGCTTTTGACAGCTGTCATTTGTCAAACCTTCGATTTGACATCAAATTCGTAATCAGCGACCTCGAAAACCATATAGAAGCCACGATCTAGGTAGTTTAATGGACGTAAATGAAAAGAATTATCAAATTTTTATTATCGTTTAAAAATCGTAAGCCTCTAAAACGAAATGTGCTCGGCGGCAATGGTTAATGTCAATCAAAAATTCTCCGGTTGCCGCCAAAAATCATCATTTTAATTGAACTTAAAGATAGGGGGGTGCACGTTTTTTTGACATTTTTTAGCCATTTTTGAACCACCCTAGTGCGCACCCTGTCTGCTCAGTGGTGTCCTGCAGGATTATGAAGTGATAGTCGCTGTGCTTATACACCTCAATCACTCGTCATTAAAGAGGCTCATGGTAGCAGAAATTTCGTTTAATGTATGTACTAGTAGCACACTCAGGAGGAGATGGATCGGCTTTGTGGCGCAGACTGACTGACGCAGAGGCAATGCTCAACATCCTGAACTGGTGCAAGAGACCGTCAAACTTGTAAAACTACCCTAAAGGAGGCTCGATGTTGGCTGTAGCACCATTGCATGGATGGAAAAGTTATAAATATACTTTTCCAAAAACACATTTCAGAGATTTCCATATGAAATAAACTTCAAACAACACATTAAAGCATCTCTTGAATCAAAAATTTCCTGCGTATACGATGTCTATTGTAGCCATATGCTTTCACCTGCAAAGTTTATAATTTAAACTACAAAACCAGGTAAACAAGAAGAGCTACAATATAAATTGAAAAGTACATCAATTTTTTTTTGCTGCTTTCATGGAAATTTCAGCATAATCACATAGCATTCACGTGAAGCCACAACCTGGGCCAATTCAATTGCCCTGCATTCATAGGGTTGAATCCTGAAAAGTTCTTTATTGCTTTATTTGTTACACAGACATCGCGAATGTAGCTCTAGTAGTAAAAGTTATGCATAAAGGTAGATAGCAATTCCAGCCGGGGCCAGACGTTATAAAGGTTAAAGAACCAGACGAGACTGGGGGTCCTTTTATCGTTACAATTTCTTAAGTTTAACAATTCAGATGCGGTGCAGCTCTCGTTTCATTTAAATCGCTTAGAGCATATAGTATATACTCAAAAAAAAATGTTTTCCTCCCCTGCTTTTGCTCCAATAAAGGTCCAAGATAAATACGAAAGAAAATGGCATTTATTTGCATAATCTGCAATCTTTAGGGTCTAACTTTGGGTCAAATATTTTTTTTTAGAGTAAAATTCAAGATTAGAATAGTTTCATCCCCTCCAAAATTGACTTTATTTTCCTTTTATACTTGCAGAAGAAGAAAAAAATCATCAATCATTGAGAGGAGATGAAATGACATCCATTGAAAATCATATGATGGATAGCAGTTCACATAAGTGGAAATAGAACTGAACTGTAACGAACCTTATTCACAAATGTAAGGATAACTTTTGGCTAACCGGAGTATACCGGAGGATATAGACAGATATCGGGAGGGAAAACACACCACCAACAACAAGTACGAAAAAAAAAACCATTTGTTGGGTAGGAAAAGTACGTGATCCTATGTGTGACCACGATTCAGTTATTGCTACTACACAATCTTTTGTAGAGGTAGAGGTACTGAATAACTTTAGCTGGTCCTATGACTGGGCTGTGGTTATCCAGGACTAGAGCAGCCTTGCTACTCCTTCTGTTCTGCTATTTTCTTACATGAGATAAATGTGAACAAGATGAAAACCGATTTCTAAGCTACCCCACCAGTAAAAGAAAATCTGAGAAGACGTGTTCTTTATGAAATATTTATGTTATCCTCTAAGATTGACGTTATGCTCTTGGCCTGGCGGATGGGTGGTAGTGGAAATTGTTCAGAACATCTGGATGAGAATTGTCGGTGTCTGTTGGGATTATTTTTCTGATATTTTTACCCCAAAAAATCTTCTCTTATTTTTTTTTTCCTTTTTCCTGAAATCAATTTTTTTTTATTTTAGTTCTAGTCCCTGTATAGGTAGCAATCTCTGGAATTGTTGTAAGAGGGTTTTCCTTTATTTTGTTATTTTCTTTTCGTGTTTCGTCTTTCTGGTTACTTAGCAGAGGAATGGCCAGACGGTTTCAATCCTTTGTATTATTACGAAAATATTGAGTTATTTTTTTATGATTTCAAAAACTAGTTGAATAAATATAGTTTTTTTTTTCGTATATTCTTTAATGCAAATATGATAAAAAAAAAGTAATTTTAGGGGTGATTTTGGGGAATCCACATCTTTCTTTAAAACCGGGCACAATAACAGCTCTTCAGTTCACTTTAAATTTAAAAGAACCTGAATATAACGAGATGACAAGAAAGATTCTAAGGAATTAAGAAGAAATTTAACAACCTACTCCTGGAACGATTACATGGCAGACAATATCAAGTTACCATTAAGAGCAATTCATTGATTTGGAAAACAGTTCAATAATTCAGACTATAATGTAAGACGTCGCTTTCAGAAACATACCAGATCAATCTAAGTAAAGGTCGAAGAGTAACAATTATCTTCATTTATGCAGAAACTCATTTAAATATAATGTCGAAATCCCGAGAAGCTGTCCTTACGCAATCGAAGGAAGAACTGCGTTGGCGGTGTTCGGGGCACTTTTACATATATTGTTAAGGAGGAACAGATTCGTAGAATTAATTAAGATATACACTTGTTAAATGTTCACACAAAACTTATTTATTAAAACAAATCAATGCTGCAGACATAATTCTTAAAGCTCACTAACTATAACTTGGAATTAAATAACTCCCAGTGTTATTTGTCGTCTTTTAATTCACTTACTAATTACCACTTTTTTCTTTAGGTCATCAGTTAAAACACTTGGGGGCCTCGGTAGCCTAGGGAATAAGGCGTCTGGCTGCCATCCCAGAGATTCCGGGTTCGAATCCCGGCCAGCCCTACGATCCTTCGCCTTTTCCACTTTCCCACTTACATAACTTTCCTTCTTTCGTCTTCCCTCTTTACATTCCTGATACCTCTTGTCATAGCCTTCCTTAGCCCTTCCCCGCTCCAGCCCCAAGCGAATGTCATCGGTTGGTTGATGAGATTCAACTCGTTTCAGGAGATGATCGATTTCTCGATGCTCCGATGTCAAAGTCGCGATAGCAATGGTTGGGAGTAGGTGGACTAAAAATATCGCGGGTAGGTTGTGGCAGTTTCTTCCTCCTCGATTGGAGCTGCTGTCCGAAAGGAGATGCCAGCTTTGTAAAAACAAAATTGTGTTCGTGCTGTGCTCGTCGTAACCCACCAATGGTCTACGCCTTGCTGGCATAGACTTTACTTTTTAAATAACCCCACAGAAAAAGTCTGCTGTCGTTAAATCCGGAGCCCTTGCAAATCAAAATTTTTCGATACAAAGTGTTCCGGGAACTTGGGCTGAAATAACTTCATCGTAGCGGCTGCGGTGTGACAAAGTGTGATGTCTTGTTAAGAGCAGAAGTTCCTCAGATCTTTTTCACGCATTTTCGGACACTCAAAGTGCGGCAATAATTTGAAGAAAAATGGTTCGATGAGGGTTTTGAACACACTTCGGCCCAAACAATGACTTTCTGGGATCTCTGTTCCCTAAATTCGACAGTTTGGTTTATTGATTCCAATAGAAAGTGTTAAATGAGATTTCAGGCTGTATTCACTTATAGCTAAAATAGTTCTCAATGGCGTTTCAGAATCGTGTACACTTGTCGAAATCGGCTAAAAAATGTCAGAGTTATTCAATGTTGAAATACCGAAGGTCTAGATGGCGCACTCGTATAAACAAAGATGTGAAATATGTAATGTCATAATCAACATTCAAGAATATTTATTTAAAAACAATTGGCTTCAAATACAAGCACAGGACTCCCCCCCCTGCACAATGTTTCTTAAGGCCGCCATACAAGGTCAAATTGGATGTATACATCAAAGGGCGGGCGTACAACCAAAACTATCGATTGCGAGCCGTTCGGCCGATCAAAACTCATTGGAGGCATGGGTTTGATGAAAATCTGGATGTACATCCAATTTGACCGCCTTTACTTTTTGAATATTTTAGTTCCTATATCCTTGGTACCGCGCAGCAGTGGCGTAGCGTGGATTTCTGCCACCCGGGGCGAACCATAAATTTGCTGCCCCTACTTTCGAATTGAATTGGTACCACTTGTTCTATTGGTAAGATAGCTAGATTAGATCTGTAGAGCTAGATTAATATCAACGTGGACATTGTAGATTTTCAATAATTTTTAATCAATGAATCGAAAACCCAACTTGAATTTCAAGTAATTTTCAATACAAGAATTCAAGGCATCATGTAAACGCAATGAATGTTCGGTATAGGGCGCGCCAAAATAAATGGGAATTTTACGCGCAGGCGAGGAAATGACAACTCCACATACATTAACATTCCGTGTATGGAAAAAAATTCAAGCGCACATGCATTTTAATTTCCCTTTTGAAACTATCGTTTACCGGGAACAACACTCCACCATAGCATCTGACCAGGATAAGAGTCGTAGTGAGACGGATTAAATTGTGATTGAAAATATAAATGAGCGGGTGATTTGGGGTTTTAAACGAACGGAATGACGAGGTGCACTTTTCTTTTCGAATCTACTTTCGTGGTGAGGATTTGAGACTTTCACTGCGCATCAAAAAATCGATTTTGAGATTTCCAATTGTTTTGGCGCAGGCTATATCCATGCCTCAAGGTTGGCCTAAATTATAAACTTTGTAACGGTCGCCCTATGTTATTTGTATTACAAAAACCAGAAATGGCGAAAACAATATACATCGGCATAAATCGCCACGCCAGAGTATTGTCTACTCCCTTTATAATTTCCCAGGATACCGCTCAATTTAACTGTAGAAATGCCAGTACGTGTACATATAACAAATACGCACAAAAAAAAGAAAAAAAAAAAACAAAACAAAGAAAACTGTACGAACTGGCAAAGTCCATATGCATCCCGTTCCCATCTATTATATCCAGCATCATGAAAACCAATTCTCGACCATCTATGCCGTAACTTGAATAGCCACGCCAGAAGTACGCATTCTCACATTACTTTCCACACCCCATTCCATCGAAATCAAAGGAATCCAGTTGCTCACGTCCAAATCTAACCATCCCTTTCGCCACCATAAACAAAATCGAGAATGAAACGAAAGATAAAGCAAGACAAAACCCGACAGCCAAGATATACCGGCGTTTGGTGCTGAATCCCGTTGGATTCCAGCCAGAGAGAATAGCTTCTTGTTAAAAGATATGAGCAGGGGGAAAAGAGGCGGGAAAGAGAAGCGCTGAAAGAAAGACGCGGGGTGAGAGAAACTGGTGATCGAGGCGCATCGAGGACTTCTTCAGCGACCAGCGGGCCAGATGGTTGAATTGTGGTTTAAATAGTGAAGTTTCGATTAGCAAATATCGAGTTTCTTTTTCTTTAAAGCCTAAGATGGCAATTAATTAATTTCGGTGTTCAACGCTCGCGAAAAATTGTGATGCTGTAATAAAATAGGAGATAGTGAAAATAAATGGAGGAGTGAGCCTAACCTTTTGAGGAGCGAGACACCTTTTCGTTCATTTTGTGGAGACCTGATATCGGTGGAGGACGACGCCATCTTCTTTTCCTTTTAATGAGGAAATTATTAAATTAGGCCGTAGGCGGCCAAATAAATTAATTATATTTTTAGTTGCGTTCGAGGAAAGAATCGAGGAATAAATTCCGTAAGTTGGAGGCGCATCGGGGAGTTTCTTCTATAATTGGCGCATTTTGGTTTGTTCAACCTTATTGGGAAGCGTTGGCGGAAAGCACCCCCACGATGCTTGCGGAGGCAGCAGTCAAGAAAAAAAATTAAACTACAGAAAATGTCAAGGAGGTCCCGGCGGAGTTATGTTGTTAAAGGGCTCAAATAAGTCATCGGAGCACGCAGTAAGTTACCGTCCTATTATTGAGTTTTTTTTTGTTGGAGTTCTCGGCAACCCTAATGCCGCGTAGCAGTAAATCTGCTAAAATAATTTTCCCGGACAAGGCTAAATCCTTCAGACGGCCGAGTGATTAGTCAACCACGCAGTGGGCAGAGGATGAAGATGCCGCCGCGATGCAACTTTTTTTTCTTATCACTAAGTTTATTTTCTTCATATTTTTTTTGCCTTTCAATTTATAAAGCATGCAATTCTCAAATTCATATATTTAAATATTTAATAACGTTAAGGGTGTAAGTAGGGACGAGCAGGAAATACCTGCCTATTATACTTGTAAGTTGCCGAGTTGGCACCTAGATTTTTCTTTTCTTTATCTTTTATTACTGATTTTTTTTGGTACAGATTAACGTATGCGAATTTAGATTGACTTTAGGGTTATGTTGATAAACCCATACTTTGATATTTTCTTTAAATTTTTTTATCTTGAAATTGCTAAATCCATAAGGGGTTTACAGAGTCCTGTGCGCGAAGTTATATTTTTATTATTGATTCGAAGCTACAAGCTAGCTACTTTAAATGGTTTTAACTATTAAGGATTCTCTTAGATCATAAATAAGTAAGGTTATTGTGACTAGAGTCACGATAAGATAATAATTGTAATGGCGGTGACCATAAAGGGAATGATTGACGAATTTCTTTATTTAGTAGCTAGGATGATTTTGAACAATTGAGTACTCGACTAAAGGGATCCCTTCAGCGAATTTTACGTTATTTTCAGGTAGAACTCGATTAATATGTTCATGTTGCGTAGGCATTACTCAACCATTCCCCTTTACAAGATCAAGTAAAAGCCACTTAGTAACTAGGAATATTGTTGAATTTGATTAATTACGGTTAAGCTATTATAGGTATCTTCTTCGGATCACGATGTAGGTAAAGATTGTATTGTTTTGTTAGGATAAAGCCATAGATATTCTGTAGATATCTTAGAGATTTAGGCTTGAACTGTAAGAATAGGAATTATGAACTGAATTGTTTTTATAATCATTGAAACTGTTTAATTGTCAATAAAAATTGTTAGATTTTGAAGAATTCGGGCTCATGTTTATTTGTAATTATTTAGTAGGAAATTTAATTGGAACAGGTCGCCGAAGATGAGGAGCGCTTAAGCTCCCAGTAAGTATGGTATCCCCGATAGCAAGGATGTCCTTCAAAGAGGTAAGTGGATCATCCCGTCGTTAATTTTAATGGACAAGATGTAGCCTTGAGCCTCGGCTTGGTGGTCAGTGGTCAGGTCCTTGCCCCCCTCTCGCTAGCCTAGCTTACGTCCCACGCTGCCACCACTATATCGCCTTGTTTTTTTTGTAGCTTTGGCACGCGATAAAATATAGAAGTAACTGTCGACTTTCGCTGTCTTCTACACCACGAACCCCCCCCAACGACGAGCTAGTTCAGTGCAACGCTAGGCGTGCCACGTCGGTGTAGCAGATATGCCTTTTCTTGCGATAGCCATCGGTGGTGTGCAGCACTAGCCCCTCCATTCCTTTCGAACCCCTTCTCATAATTTTTTTTGTACTTCTGTCATATGTGAGCTTCGGTCTCTTCGTGCTAAGGCACCACTACCTCAGACAGACAGTTATTATTATTACAAAAAATGGCGCCCAACGTTCTTGGCAAACGGATTCAATTTTTTTTCCAACGCTAGGAGTAGCTCGGATAGTTATTCGTCGATAGGCGACACCCTTTCTATTAAGGACTGCAAGTAATGTTTTCAGTTAACTCCCCACATCCGATGCTTACCACTGCAACTATGCTAATTACCCCTAAATTAGCCGAACACTTATTAATCCAAGTAAGTGTTTAAAGGCTGCGAGAGGATACTGGAGTAGACGCCTTGCATCTTAAACAGTCTCAGTCTAAATTCAAGTCACTCCAGCCGTTAGGCTATGGGTGAAAGTACGTACCGCAGTACTGTAGCCCTCCCAACATCTCTTTCTTTCCCTTTCCTATCATCCTCATTCTTCAACAACTTCACTCTTTCAAATTTATTTCCGCGGTAGTCTTCGCTTTTAAATATCCCCTGTCGGACGGGCTCGGAGGCTGGTTAACAGGCGTATAGCGCCTGACTCTGCGCGAGCTTGCACTGACAGAGGGAACTACCTTTCTAGAAACTTTCTCTCAACCCATAGTACAGTCGACTGGATCGTGAGTGTTATACCTGTACCGTCTTGGCTAACAGGCGTACTACCGCCTGACCATGCGACAGGTTCGTAGCATTCACCAGTCCCAGCCAAAGAAACCCTTCAGTCGTTCCGCCTTCCTGGGTTTCCAGCAGCATCTGCTGACCAGCCGTGGTGTGACGGCAGAAGGGCCCTCAAAAACTATTTGCCATCGTAGACTTCTATCACTTCTTCTACTCACTTCAAAAGGATCATTGTAACCAGGTCGGGTTCAAGGAAGCATCTTGTCAATTTCAGAGGATCCAAGTAGCAAGGTTGACTTTAATCACTGACCTGCAGCGCCTGATGTGGATATCCTGCTTCGGGGGCCATACTTATAAACATTTCGTTCACAGTCAAGTATATATTAATTTAGTTAACTTTTTCTTACAGCTAATAGCGTGATATTGATACATATTAGTTTTGGTTGTTATATTCTTTGCCACTTAGTAGATCGATGAAATATTTTAGTGTAGTCTAGATTAAAAACGTTGTGAAATTAGATCAGTAATTTTTAGTCTATATTCTAATCAAGTAACTACCAAATTTTTTTATAGTAATTGAGATATAATAGTTTTAAAAGCGAGCAGTAGTACATGGAATAATTAAGACAATAGAAATATCACACATTAAGACAATCGAATAGAATAAATACGCGTTAAATGATCGTTAGTTTTAAGACATAAAATAAAGAATTTAAAACTTTAGGACTGAAAACCTAGAAGGTTTTCACAATTATTGTTAAATAAACACAAAATTGGGGGAAAGTCGAATAAGCCAGAGATTCATTCTTAATTTAACTCAAATTTTTGTTCACGTTTACGGCTAATTTTGTTATTATTTTGCTCGTTGTACTTAATAGCGGGCATTTGAGTATCAGCGTGTCAATTCTTCGCAACACTTCTACCCTTACGTGCCATCTTTTAGTACTGATCCGGATACAGCGTACGTAAATTGTCGAAACCTTGATTTATCCATCGTCCGAGTTTCAACTAATAACCCCCTTCCCTTACTAGTCAGATTGATTTCGAATCGGTCAGTAGGACAGCGTACCTACTGCTAGACAAGATATTAACTAGCCTTACCTTATGCCAACCACTCGCAGAGGGGCGATTGCAGCCCCACCCTCTAATGAAGAGGAACCCCGGGAGGAAGCCCCATCTGGCGCAGAAGCCGAACCGGAGGACGGCAGTAGCGAAACCGACCGTGATGCTGTCCTCACCTCGTTGACAGAACAATTAGCCAGCATGAAACAAGAATTAAACAGGCTGCAAGACCGATATGAACGGTCGGTGCAGCTTCAGCAGTCAAGGGCAAGCCTAGATAGGCCTTCTTCGCAGACTCGCCGCACCTCTGCTCCCATTGTACCAGATCATACCGGCCCGTGCCCCCGTTCTTTCAGCGTTGGTGGCCGACCTAACTCACACTACGATCATTCGGGACTCGTTTCTAGACGGAAGTCCCCAGTATTGAATTGGAACATCAAATTTTCAGGCCGGCCGAGAGAAACTTCGGCCGAGGAATTTCTGTACCGGATCGAGGCCAGAGCGAGGGACGATGAGGTCTCAAACCTGGAACTGATCCGAAATATAGTCGCGCTTTTGTTAGGTCCGGCGGAGGAATGGTACTGGACGCAATTTCGTCGACAACAACCCAGTCCTTTGTGGATTGACTTTAAGTTAGGGCTGCTCGATCACTTCGGTGGGCGAGAGACCGACTATCAAATTATTAAAGAGTTGTTAGAGACCAAGCAGCTAGGTCAGTCCTATGACACATACGCCTCCAAAATGTTAGCACTTTCAAACCGCCTGTCGCGTCCAATGCCCCACGCTGAGTTGGTACATATTGTCATGTCCAACCTTAACGCCACTCTAGGGTCCGCGATAATAGGGTCGACATATGACAATATGCGCCAACTTCGCGAAGCGTGCATACGCGTAGAAAGATGGCAACGGGCCAAGAAAGAGGAAGGCCGGCAATCATACAAAGTCACCGAATTGCACGATTTAAATCCACAGCCACCGGTCTCGAATTATTCAGACCATATTTACGACACGCCACTTCCAGTTGTCAGTGAGATGAAAGCGGACCATTTACCACAACGGCTGGTCATCTGCTGGAATTGCCGGGTAGAGGGTCACACTTTCGTAGATTGCCCTTCGCCGGAACGAAAGATCTTTTGTTATCGATGTGGGCGACCAGAAGCCTACACCACAACCTGTCCCACCTGTTCGGGAAACCCGAATTTGGGTGCGAGGCCACGTCGGGGCCCGCGCCCGACTTAGTCCCCGACGAACCCCTGAATATACCGGACGATCGAATTAATTTACCAAACATGCCTATTAGCACCGACCTGGCGATAATGGAACCATTACCGGTTTTCCTTTCTCCCGAGGCCAGGGCCTCCTTTATGCGACGATGGGCCAAGTATCACGAGGTTCGAAAGCGAATCTTCGAGGAATGTGAAGAAACGCAGCCAGCTGTTAAGGTTCCACGCGTTCGCCAGAGGGCCATCGAGAAACAACAACTGGTCAAGAGAGTTGTGTCAACCTTACTGACCGACGTCGTTGATGAGCGACCATTTGCTAACGTCCAAATTCTGGGCGAAAGTATAACTGGCTTATTGGACAGTGGGGCAAGCATTAGCTGCCTGGGAAGAGGGGCAGAGTCGCTTCTCAAGGAGCACCCAGAGGCACAGCTATACCGCTTGCATACCTCCGTCGAGATTGCCGACGGTACTTCTAAACAGATATTGGGCTATATCACAGTCCCTGTGACTTACGGGTCTCGAACATTACCGCTGACAATATTCATAATCCCCAGCCTAACACAACGACTATATCTCGGAGTAGATTTTTGGAAGGCCTTTAATTTGGCCCCACATATTATTGGCGAAATACAACTAGGCCCTCAACCCGATCCAACCTGCCATCACCTTGAGGAAGCCAAGCAGGCGCGATTGAACCAGGCCAAAGCACGGTTCCCGTCTTTTGACACCTGCGGCCTTGGCAAAACGCACCTAGAACAGCATGTGATTGATACTGGCGAGGCGGTGCCCGTGAAGCAGAGACACTATCCGGTCTCTCCTGCCATCCAGTCCCTCATGTATGAGGAGGTCGATCGCATGCTGAGTCTGGGTGTGATTGAAGAGAGCAACAGTCCGTGGAACTCTCCTGTGGTCCTGGTTCGAAAGCCCGGCAAAGTACGGCTTTGCCTGGACTCCCGCAGGGTGAATGCAGTTACGGTGAAGGACGCATACCCCCTGCCCCATGTTGATGGTCTACTAGGAAGATTACAGGATACAAAATACATCTCCGCTATCGATCTAAAGGATGCCTTTTGGCAAATTCCCTTAGAGGAAAAATCCAGAGAGAAAACGGCTTTCACCGTCCCAGGACGACCATTGTATCAGTACACCGTAATGCCTTTTGGCCTCTGCAACGCTCCACAGCGTATGTGCCGACTGATGGACAAAGTAATACCGGGTGCAGTCCGCGAAAACGTGTTCGTCTACTTAGACGACTTACTGGTAGTATCCCCAGATTTTGAGACCCATATCCGACTGCTGGAACGAGTCGCTGACTGCCTTCGCCTGGCCGGCCTAACAGTGAATCTGGCCAAGAGTCGATTTTGTGTAAGGGAGGTGAAGTACCTGGGATTTATCATCGGTGATGGATCACTGAAAACCGACCCCGACAAGGTGGCAGCCATCAGAGATTTCCCAACTCCCAAGTCAACCAAGCAGGTTAGGCGATTCTTGGGCATGACGGGATGGTATAGGCGCTTCATAGGCAACTATGCGAGTATCGCCTCTCCCATCACGGACTGTCTGAAAAGCGCCAAATTTGCTTGGACTGATGAGGCCCAAAAAGCTTTCATGGAGTTGAAGAAATTGATGATGTCCGCTCCCTTGTTGGCCACCCCAGACTTCAATCGCCCTTTCTTCATACAATGTGATGCTAGTAAGACGGGAGTTGGCAGCGTCTTATTTCAGAAGCATGGCGATGACGAGCACCCCATCGCATATTTTTCCAAAAAGCTCAATAGCGCACAACGCAACTATTCCATCACAGAGCTAGAGTGCTACGCGGCAGTTTTAAGCGTTAAAAAGTTCAGGGCATACGTAGAAGGCCACACCTTTACAATCATAACCGACCATGCCAGCCTGAAGTGGCTCATGGGCCAGACCGACCTAAGCGGCCGATTGGCTCGCTGGAGTTTAAAGCTCCAGGGTTTCCAATTTTCCATAGAGCACCGCAAGGGTAGCCAGAACGTGGTTCCGGATGCCCTGTCACGTGTCAACTGTGTGGACGATTTGTCTTTCAGTCGGGACGTGGACCTTACGTCTCCCGCCTTTAGATCTGAGGACTACCAGCGTCTCGCTGACCAAATCAACGAGAAGGCTGACCAGTTACCGGATCTCCAGGTGTCAGACGGGTATGTGTTCCACCGTACAGCACCGCGCACTGGTAACCCCGAAGCTGATGACCTGTGTTGGAAATTGTGGATCCCTGGGGAACTCACTGCTCCCTTAGTCGAGTCCGCACATGCGCCACCCCAGGCTGCCCATGGTGGTATTGGTAAGACTTTGCATCGGCTTAGAGAGAAATATTATTGGCCGGGCATGTCTAGTCAGGTCCGACGATATATCGCGCAGTGCGATGTCTGCAAGGAATCCAAGGCTCCGAACACTTCTCTACGGCCGCCGATGGGCAAAGCCATGGAAGTGCACCGACCTTTTCAATTTCTATATGTCGATTTTATGGGTCCATATCCACGTACTAAAAAGGGACACACAGCTGTATTTGTGGTATTAGACGCGCTTACGAAATTCACCTTTCTCCAACCAGTATCTGCCGAAACATCTAGTGCCGCAGTCAGCTTTCTGGAACACGTAGTCTTTCACACCTTCGGAGTCCCTGAGGTAATTTTTTCCGACAATGGACGGCATTTTACATCGAGAGAGTTTGGGAAGCTAATGACAGACTACGGCGTTAAACATCAGCGTACTGCTGTGTATTCTCCCCACCCCAACGCCTCTGAGCGGGTTAACCGGTCGGTACTATCTGCTATTCGCGCCTACCTGGGCGAAGACCATCGAGATTGGGACAAACACCTGACAGCTATCGAATGTGCCCTCCGTAGTGCTTACCACGAGTCTATCGGCATGTCCCCTTACCAAGCTCTGTTCGGATGCCCAATGATCCTGCACGGGTCAGCTTATCCAATCCTAAGAAGGTTAGGAGCCGTACGTGAAGGAGATGTAGCAGTGCTACCGGTAGTGGACCGATGGCAGACATTACGGGAGCGAGTAGAACGCCACCTCGCTGCTGCTCACACGAGGCACGAGAAGAATTATAACCTGCGTTGTAGGGTCGTAAGTTTCTCGCCCGGCCAAGTCGTATTCCGCAGGACGTTCCCAACTAGCAATAAGGCCGAAAGATTTAATGCCAAATTGACCAACAAGTTCGTTAAAGCTCGTGTGAGGAAGAAACTGGGAATCAGCAGGTATGAATTAGTAGATATGCACGATAAGCCCATAGGCATCTATCACGCCAAGGACATCAAGGCATGACGGGTCATCAGGTGATGTAGACCGCCTTAATACTTGGGGACAGAGTCTCCTCATCCATATTCATCATGATTGTCATACCAAACGTTTCTTAAATAGTCGTACCGCAGCAGTTCCCCAAACTTTATCTCCGAATCAGGTGGGCTACATTTTGATTCGAAGGCACTCCCCTGAGTTCCCCTATCTTCATCAAGCGGTCACCTTAGACAAATTCATTTTTTTCACAAACTAAAATTCAAAAGGATCTAACCAGCTAAGAAAGTTCAGCATAGCCCTCCGGTGTAGTTGCTCAAGGCAAGAACGAATTTGCCCTTTTAACAGAGACTTCATGATGATGCCCGGCTAGCTCAATCATCAGAGCATGAGACTCTTTGGTTTCAGGGAGTGGGTCGAGCCACACGTTGTGTCATGGTTGTAATAAAGCCAAGAGGGATAAAATCAGCTAGACGAACGTTAATTTAAATTTCACTCATTTTTGAGCCCAGTTTAGTAAGCAGCATTACAAGCCTCACACTTGGCACTGAAGAAAATAAAAAGGACATAACAAAGACTAGGCACCGTCTTGGTTTTCGCGTCCCTTCTCACCTGACGGCTTCGAAGTGGCGCGTGTTGTAACGGTCGCCCTATGTTATTTGTATTACAAAAACCAGAAATGGCGAAAACAATATACATCGGCATAAATCGCCACGCCAGAGTATTGTCTACTCCCTTTATAATTTCCCAGGATACCGCTCAATTTAACTGTAGAAATGCCAGTACGTGTACATATAACAAATACGCACAAAAAAAAGAAAAAAAAAAAACAAAACAAAGAAAACTGTACGAACTGGCAAAGTCCATATGCATCCCGTTCCCATCTATTATATCCAGCATCATGAAAACCAATTCTCGACCATCTATGCCGTAACTTGAATAGCCACGCCAGAAGTACGCATTCTCACATTACTTTCCACACCCCATTCCATCGAAATCAAAGGAATCCAGTTGCTCACGTCCAAATCTAACCATCCCTTTCGCCACCATAAACAAAATCGAGAATGAAACGAAAGATAAAGCAAGACAAAACCCGACAGCCAAGATATACCGGCGTTTGGTGCTGAATCCCGTTGGATTCCAGCCAGAGAGAATAGCTTCTTGTTAAAAGATATGAGCAGGGGGAAAAGAGGCGGGAAAGAGAAGCGCTGAAAGAAAGACGCGGGGTGAGAGAAACTGGTGATCGAGGCGCATCGAGGACTTCTTCAGCGACCAGCGGGCCAGATGGTTGAATTGTGGTTTAAATAGTGAAGTTTCGATTAGCAAATATCGAGTTTCTTTTTCTTTAAAGCCTAAGATGGCAATTAATTAATTTCGGTGTTCAACGCTCGCGAAAAATTGTGATGCTGTAATAAAATAGGAGATAGTGAAAATAAATGGAGGAGTGAGCCTAACCTTTTGAGGAGCGAGACACCTTTTCGTTCATTTTGTGGAGACCTGATATCGGTGGAGGACGACGCCATCTTCTTTTCCTTTTAATGAGGAAATTATTAAATTAGGCCGTAGGCGGCCAAATAAATTAATTATATTTTTAGTTGCGTTCGAGGAAAGAATCGAGGAATAAATTCCGTAAGTTGGAGGCGCATCGGGGAGTTTCTTCTATAATTGGCGCATTTTGGTTTGTTCAACCTTATTGGGAAGCGTTGGCGGAAAGCACCCCCACGATGCTTGCGGAGGCAGCAGTCAAGAAAAAAAATTAAACTACAGAAAATGTCAAGGAGGTCCCGGCGGAGTTATGTTGTTAAAGGGCTCAAATAAGTCATCGGAGCACGCAGTAAGTTACCGTCCTATTATTGAGTTTTTTTTTGTTGGAGTTCTCGGCAACCCTAATGCCGCGTAGCAGTAAATCTGCTAAAATAATTTTCCCGGACAAGGCTAAATCCTTCAGACGGCCGAGTGATTAGTCAACCACGCAGTGGGCAGAGGATGAAGATGCCGCCGCGATGCAACTTTTTTTTCTTATCACTAAGTTTATTTTCTTCATATTTTTTTTGCCTTTCAATTTATAAAGCATGCAATTCTCAAATTCATATATTTAAATATTTAATAACGTTAAGGGTGTAAGTAGGGACGAGCAGGAAATACCTGCCTATTATACTTGTAAGTTGCCGAGTTGGCACCTAGATTTTTCTTTTCTTTATCTTTTATTACTGATTTTTTTTGGTACAGATTAACGTATGCGAATTTAGATTGACTTTAGGGTTATGTTGATAAACCCATACTTTGATATTTTCTTTAAATTTTTTTATCTTGAAATTGCTAAATCCATAAGGGGTTTACAGAGTCCTGTGCGCGAAGTTATATTTTTATTATTGATTCGAAGCTACAAGCTAGCTACTTTAAATGGTTTTAACTATTAAGGATTCTCTTAGATCATAAATAAGTAAGGTTATTGTGACTAGAGTCACGATAAGATAATAATTGTAATGGCGGTGACCATAAAGGGAATGATTGACGAATTTCTTTATTTAGTAGCTAGGATGATTTTGAACAATTGAGTACTCGACTAAAGGGATCCCTTCAGCGAATTTTACGTTATTTTCAGGTAGAACTCGATTAATATGTTCATGTTGCGTAGGCATTACTCAACCATTCCCCTTTACAAGATCAAGTAAAAGCCACTTAGTAACTAGGAATATTGTTGAATTTGATTAATTACGGTTAAGCTATTATAGGTATCTTCTTCGGATCACGATGTAGGTAAAGATTGTATTGTTTTGTTAGGATAAAGCCATAGATATTCTGTAGATATCTTAGAGATTTAGGCTTGAACTGTAAGAATAGGAATTATGAACTGAATTGTTTTTATAATCATTGAAACTGTTTAATTGTCAATAAAAATTGTTAGATTTTGAAGAATTCGGGCTCATGTTTATTTGTAATTATTTAGTAGGAAATTTAATTGGAACAGGTCGCCGAAGATGAGGAGCGCTTAAGCTCCCAGTAAGTATGGTATCCCCGATAGCAAGGATGTCCTTCAAAGAGGTAAGTGGATCATCCCGTCGTTAATTTTAATGGACAAGATGTAGCCTTGAGCCTCGGCTTGGTGGTCAGTGGTCAGGTCCTTGCCCCCCTCTCGCTAGCCTAGCTTACGTCCCACGCTGCCACCACTATATCGCCTTGTTTTTTTTGTAGCTTTGGCACGCGATAAAATATAGAAGTAACTGTCGACTTTCGCTGTCTTCTACACCACGAACCCCCCCAACGACGAGCTAGTTCAGTGCAACGCTAGGCGTGCCACGTCGGTGTAGCAGATATGCCTTTTCTTGCGATAGCCATCGGTGGTGTGCAGCACTAGCCCCTCCATTCCTTTCGAACCCCTTCTCATAATTTTTTTTGTACTTCTGTCATATGTGAGCTTCGGTCTCTTCGTGCTAAGGCACCACTACCTCAGACAGACAGTTATTATTATTACAACTTTAACAAACCCAGAGAGCTGGAATGAGTAATTTATTATCTCTGTAATTTATTTTAGTATGTCTTTAGATAGAAAGCCTCGTACACGCACGAGCTTAAGCTAAACTCTTCTCTGTCCAATATCTGGAGGTTTCATTTCCCATCATCGTAGCCCGATACTATTACAGGGGATTTTACCGACAAATGCGGCAGCTGTTGGAGCCCTTCTCAAACTTCAGCATTTACAGCCCGCGTCAGAAAAGAAGGGAATCTTGAAATCGCTGTTTCCATGCACATTGAGAGTCTCATACAAGAGAGCAACGTCACTCTGTTTGTCCATTCAGAAGTACACCAATGAGAAATTTAACATACGAGATTAATTTTTTTGGCGAAACTTGCTTTATTTCTTGAGATAATTGCGAACGAACTTACAACAAAACTACAAATCAACTGAAAATAAATAACTGAAACATTTTTTCATCACAATCTAACCGACTGATTTATTCACAATTTGGCAATTCGCTGTCAGCTGCCAATGGACACCTATCGTGTTTCATATGCGCGCTCATTTCCCTTCTTTTATGGCACGGACTCTAATCATAAGGAATATAAGTAAAGTAGACGTAACTTCCACTGAAGTAGATGTAACATCCACTTAATTCCATATTGATCATACAGGGCCGGCGTTTGGCTTTTTTGCACCCGGTGCAGCATGCCATATACATATTGCGCCCTCTTCATTTTTGTTCATTTTCTGATGGCAGTAAAGGAAAATGAAAGAAGACACAAACACTCATTGAAAATGAAAGCACGGAGTTTTTCTTTCACTTTTTTTTTTTAAATTGCGCCCTGTCCAATTGCGCCCAGTGCAAATGCACCAGTTGCACATATGAAAGCGCGCCACTGCCTTTGTTCAATCAGGATTTGCTTCGCGATTTTGCTTTTTTGCTGAGTTTACTTACGCTTTAAGTTCACAAAACTCTCCCGCTAATGCTGATTAATGCTCTCCAATGATTTTCATTGTAAGCTGTACTTCCTTAACTATTTCCAGGACTAATAATACTATAAACTCGAATATCCATAACGGAGGTCTCTATGTCGTTCTCCAATCCTTTATATTTCGAAGGATAATAGGTGGTCACTGCACTGCATATATTGGTTTCTACGGTAGAGTCTTGCATAACAAAGCAGTCCACTTAACAGCCTTACTGGACGTAGAAGCCGCTTTCAAAACCTTCAGAACAGAGGCGATCCAGGTGTTTCTCGCCGAAGTAGTGATCTATAATAGTACGACTAATTTAAATTACAAATCATGACCTATGGCACCGTGCCAGCCAAGAAAGGATAGACGACAAAATCAGGCGAACTAAATGAAATTGCATTGGCCACACCTTGCAGAAGACAATGGTAAAACGCACAGAAGGTGCATTTCGTGTAATCTATGACAATGGGATCACTTTTTCAATTTTTTCAATGTTTTTTTTTTTAAATCTTAATTTCTGAAATTGCGCCCGGTGCAAGTGCCACATTTTCACCTATGAAAGCGCCGCCCTTGCTCTCATACATTTATATGGAATGGTATCTAACTTCACCTCACTTCACTTCCCTTTCCATTTAGGTTTGGCTTGTAGACACCATCAGCCAGGACATCGTGCTGGATGTGGCAATGGTTAGGGTCTGATTTTACCAGCAGCATCTCTAGCTCTGTCCAGTTTGGCCGCCGCCCCCAACATCTACGCCGCCCGGGGCAATGGCCCCCTCGGCACCCCCCACGCTACGCCACTGCCGCGCAGACAGCGAAACAATTAGAGGGAACATTGATTGTCAGCCTCTAGCCCAACCACCAACTTGAAGGACCTGTCCTGTGTTTGCTTCGTTTTGGGGCGCGAAGCACTCGCCTTTCACCCTCCTCCTTCTGCAACTTGTATACTATAGAGAAGAATATTCAGGGGTCACCCAATGTAAACTCAATACCTTCGAGGAGGTGGAGTTAGAATTCGGTAGCATGGGTGTAGATCTAATATCGTATTAGTAGCTAGCGTTTCTCTTTGTTGTACCGGCACCACTAATGCTCCCTGAAGCCGTTACTACCGTTTAACCCTATTTTATAACTTTCGACTCGTTAAACTCTCTAAGACTTCGTTCCGCCATTATAAACCACATTTCCTTGTGGCAGCTACAAAAAAAAAACTTATAAAAATCCTCAACTCAACTTTTCTTGCAAAAAAATGTTTCCTTCAAGAAATTTCAACCAAAACTTAATATGAATATTTTTGTGTAAGTTTTCCCTATCATCAAATCTCATTATCTACCAAGTATATTTTATCGATTGCTATCAAACATATATATGTATGTGCAAAATCCTTGAATGTTAGCCACTAAAGAATTTTCTACCCACAACTCACTCAATTTTTGATGAGAGAATAAGGCCAACTTTTGCTCATGGCACTACCACCAACTTTAACTCAGGTAGCCCAATTACAATTTCTCGATAACTTATTATAGTTTGCCACTGGGAGATCCTGTGGCTTAACGTTAGATTTCACACACTTGCCATTTACGTGAGCACATAAAAAAAACACATTTTTATTTTTTTTTGCCTGGTCCAAAAAGTTTTAGCTCAACTTTGCAATTTAATCATACGTTTAGGGGATAAAAGTTTAATCATTAGTATGGTAAGTGGAGGAAAATGAAATTTGCGTTTGTACTACTTTTACACTTGAAAATTGTGCTGCAATTACTGCTACTATGGATATATAAGTTTTGTGGCACCACGATCAGTAAGTTTAGTTAGTTTTAGTTCAGCCAACAGGTACACATGTATATTATTAAGGCTCTAGGCATTAAGAGTTTTAATGGTTTATCGAGAAACATTTAGGGGATTTTTGGAATAATATGGCGTAGTTACATTCGACTTATTCGTAAAAAATAATTTTTATGGGCATGCAAGAATGTAGAAGAATATGCTGTGAATTGTACTGATATGTCATATTCACACTGCGTGTCAAGTTTTGTTTTGCCAGCAACTCTGTTCGTATAGAATCCTACTTCTTCTTCTTCCGAGTATACTACGTAGTTAATGTTAATCGTTTTCTTGAGGAATCAGTGTTGTGTATAGGCCTGGTAAAATACTCAGGACTTATGCTTTATAGCATGAGTAGGTATGGGGTCGGTTGAGGCTGTTCAAAAATAAATCCTCATTAAGTATTCGCAGTTTTGCAAGTAGTAAAGTGTTTAGGCGCGACTGAGACTTGAAAGAGAACTGTCTTTGCAGTACATGAAATGCTCATCAGCGGCTTGTGGTAAAGAAAGAGTATTAGCGCTGCCGCAGCTTTTCTGCACATTTGATCAAAATTTTGAGGTTTTTGACCAGGCCACATGTGCAAGAGCTTGTTGTTAACCCTGATAATTTACTCCCTAACATCGTTAAGAATGATAAAGTGTCTAAGCTGAATGTCTATGTAAAAACGATACTCTTTTATAGTTTTGCGTAGCCTATTCAGGTGCTTATAAACTTGTTTATGTTTAGCTCATATAATACTGATAAAAGTGACCTTAGACAATGCTTGTGATATATCTTGAAAAAAGCTTGCAAAAAGTAGAATACAGAGAAGAATGTAAGAGCATCTGCGTTGGTGACTTTGCTGATCGAGCAGGAGTTGGTCTCCTCGATTATTGTGCTTATAGTAAGTAGAAGAGTGCAGGGAATTGGTGCAACGAAGGAACATAAACAGCAAGGAATATTATCTGGTCCTGGTAGCAGAGTAGGTTTTGCACTTGAGCGTGGGCATATTTTTTTTGCAGATGTGATCTTAAATGACCTTGAGATAGCATGTGTCTAGCACGAATTAGAGAGAAATGTAATACTCGGTGAACAATACTATTCTCTCTCTTCTGCAGCAAGATTTTGTTGTCATATGTATTAAGCAAACTGTCTGGCCGGACTGGTGCATTACCTACTTAGGGGAGTGGAAAAATGACAGGCCATATTGCTGTTTGGATTCGAAAAAAAATATCGGCACGATGTAACTCCATGGAAACAAATTTGGAAAGGCGTTACATGTTCCCACGCATCCGACTCAGTGGGGCACCGATGTTCTCCGTCCGTGAAAATCACAGGCCCCATGACCCTTAGTAGACTCATCCCACCTCCCCCACCTTGCTGGGATGAACTCGCTGCATGCCAGAGTCCGCAGTACATTCTTGGATTCCTCTCTTGCATATTTAGGGTCATACAACTTCTTATGACGTATACCTCTGTCTAAAACATCGAAGCCTAGAGCTACTAAGAGCCTGGATTTTTGTGCTTAAGCTCTAGTTTAATTCGCCTCCGTTTAAACTGGAGATCCAAGTAGGATAGAAAGAGCCATTGATTTTAAACAGGGGCTCAAGTTGGTTTCCCGCTGCTAGGAGCTGATACTGTCTCTTTTTTATCTCTCCATAAATAGGGTATATTGAGCATCATCCCTAAAGTTGCACTTAGACACATATTCATCACCCTTGTGATCACTAGGAGACCATTCCAGTTAATTTTTTGAGTAGATTTTGGTGTTCTTCTCAATCATCCTTGGCCATGAAGCTAAGGCTGGCCATGGGTTTGATAATTGCAGTGTATCAAAAGTAAGTAGGTTGTTTTTGGTTAACTACTGCCAGTCATAGATAAGAATGAAAAATCTCTTCTTCGCTTCTTTTGTCTGGATAATACTCTCATTTCTTCATCTTAGCAACTGGTATAAGCCTCCCTACCCCTTGTTATTATGAAGAGGTTATCGGTACGTTCATATACATATATCAAAATCAGAGAAACATATCCTTTGTTTCAAGATACCATTCACAGGAATTCCTCTTTACCCTAGTAAAAATAAAAGTCGCTCGCACCTTGCACACAGCAGAAACGCAATGGCCTGCACGGTGCTCGCAGCTAGCACGAGCAAACAAATCCGCATGACACATTTTTACTCGAAAAATCGCCTGTATGGCAACCAAGCAAGGCACGGTACTTTCATACTTTTTCTAGACTAAAGGGAGCGAAATTGGGGCAATTGTTTTGGTGACCATTAAGAGTGTCATCCAGCCCACTCAGTGGACTGGTTCTCGTTCGATTGCGTAGGTCAAGCAGCATTGGACGTGGTTAGTGCTTAGTTAGGGGACAGCTTGGTAAAACAGCACTCAACCTCTGTAGGAAACTTGTCTGCACTTCCACAGAAAATTGTTGTTTTCACCTTCTCAGCTCTTTGAGCCTAACTTTAAGCCTTTTTGAATAATTGTCATGGCCTCTTTCGTTCAATGTGTAAGAAAAAGAATACCCGTTGCGAAGTGACGACTGCCTTTTGATTTATCCTAAAATCATTTATTACAAATGTATTCTACGACTAAAAACTCACCTGGAAGCGATCATCTTTGACACTTAATAAATTAATTGTCCATAATCTAGTAGATTGTGCCATTCTTCTACAAATTGTGATATTACAATAAGTCAACAGTAAACGTACTTAATGTCTGCAAATGGCTTTCTAAAATCATTAATTTAACTTAGCGGAAACTTTTGAAGTTATCTCTTTCAGAAAATACCTTCTTTTTTGTCCTCACCGGCAGGACTAAACTGCTCGCATAAAAGGCTTTTATCTTATCTTATCTTAAGGCGGGCTTAAGCCGCTCGTGACGGCTGCATTCGGGCCCGCTTTCATCTATGAAACTATTTCGTCCTCTGTTTTTTATTATCCTTCATAAAATTAAATAACTTTTGTATACACTCGCAGCGCAACTCTCGTGAAACTTTACATTTATATGAATCGTGCAGCGGTACCGTTCCGGAAACTTTGTCAGAACAAAAGGATACAAAAAAGGACCAAAAGAATAGTAAAAAGGAAAAAAACTGAACTTCTAGAAATGTCTTCTACAATAGAAAGGCTCTCTTCTGTGCGCGCTCTGTTGTTGGCTCGGTTTGGTAAGAAAAATGACTTCTGCAAAATTGAGTCTTGTGATACCATTAAAAAGCCATTACTTACCTCCGCTGTTGTTGTTTTTGTACGTGCTACGAATTGATAAATTACGATATTAAGTGGAACATGCAAAAAACTTTAAATAAAGCTCAATGTCAAACTTAATTAAGATCAATCGATTGATACCATTCCCGCCGAACATCATTTTTCTTGGTTTCGGCTCCTTCTGTACTCTTTACATTTGCAATTTTTTACGTCCGACGACGACGTTGCACAATTTTCGCTCTTCTTTTTCTGAGGGATATCGTGCGACTCAAGTAGTTGAAGATAAAAGTTTTGAAGGAATCCTCATATCTGTTATTTATTAGAAGAAACTAGCATAAAACCCGCGTGCCTTGCAACGCCTTTAAAAACTGTTTATTATGTGCAATGTTTTCCTTAAAAAAAAAACCAACAAAAAAGTCAGCTGTTATTATCCCTAAAAAGGGTTTATTATAGTGCATTTTTTTAATAAATATGGTAAACAAATTACTGCGAATATCATCTCTCCTCAACAAATCTGCAAGTTTTAAAGTAGATTGGCATGTATATGTCATCAAGAAAAGTGACATTTTAGGGTTTGACGAACGTTCGTTAAGTTTGTTCGCCTATTTACGTGTATGTAAGAAATTATGAAGCAATCACAAATGAATATTAAATAAAGTGAATTTCGAGTCATTCATTTCTACGTGGGATGCACTGAAAAAATTTCAGCCCTTCAGCTTCAGAGGTTTGGGTTAACCCCATTTCATCCACTTAGGGGATGAATTTCGAGTACTCGCCTCTTAGTGGATGTCCATGTCATTATAGGGATGCACTGTCCAAATTTCAACCCTGTAGTTCCAGTAGTTTGGTAAACCAAATTTTACCCCTTTAGGGGATGAATTTCGAAAAATCGCTTCTTAGTAAATGTCCACGATGCACTGTCAAAATTTCAGCCTTTAGCTCCAGCGGTTTGGCTTAACCCCATTTAACCCCCTTAGGGGATAAATTTCAATCGTCCCTAAGTGGATGCCCACGTCATTGTAGTGATGCACGGTCAAAATTAGAGCCCTCCAGCTTCAGCGGTGTGGGTTAATCCCGTTTCACCCCATTAGGGGATAAATTTCGAAAAATCGCTTCTTAGTGGATGTCCACGTCATTAAGGGGATGCACTGTCAAAATTTCAGCCCTATAGCTCCAACGGTTTGGATAAACCCCATTTCACCCCTTTAGAGGATGAATTTCGAAAAATCGTTTCTTAGTGGATGTCCACGCCATTATAGGGATGCACTGTCAAAATTTCAGCCCTATAGCTCCAACGGTTTGGATAAACCCCATTTCACCCCCTTAGGGGATGAATTTCGAAAAATCGCTTCTTAGTGGATGTCCACGCCATTATAGGGATGCACTGTCAAAATTTCAGCCCTATAGCTCCAACGGTTTGGATAAACCCCATTTCACCCCCTTAGGGGATGAATTTCAAAAAATCGCTTCTTAGTGGATGTCCACGCCATTATAGGGATGCACTGTCAAAATTTCATCCCTATAGCTCCAACGATTTGGATAAACCCCATTTCACCCCCTTAGGGGATGAATTTCGAAAAATCGCTTTTTAGTGGATGTAAACGTCATTATAGGGATGCACTGTCAAAATTTCAGCCCTATAGCTCCAGCGGTTTGGGTAAACCCCATTTCACCCCCTTAGGGGATGAATTTCGAAAAATCGCTTCTTAGTGGATGTCCACGCCATTATAGGGATGCACTGTCAAAATTTCAGCCCTATAGCTCCAACGGTTTGGATAAACCCCATTTCACCCCCTTAGGGGATGAATTTCGAAAAATCGCTTTTTAGTGGATGTAAACGTCATTATAGGGATGCACTGTCAAAATTTCAGCCCTATAGCTCCAGCGGTTTGGGTAAACCCCATTTCACCCCCTTAGGGGATGAATTTCGAAAAATCGCTTCTTAGTGGATGTCCACGCCATTATAGGGATGCACTGTCAAAATTTCAGCCCTATAGCTCCAACGGTTTGGATAAACCCCATTTCACCCCCTTAGGGGATGAATTTCGAAAAATCGCTTTTTAGTGGATGTAAACGTCATTATAGGGATGCACTGTCAAAATTTCAGCCCTATAGCTCCAGCGGTTTGGGTAAACCCCATTTCACCCCCTTAGGGGATGAATTTCGAAAAATCGCTTCTTAGTGGATGTCCACGCCATTATAGGGATGCACTGTCAAAATTTCAGCCCTATAGCTCTAACGGTTTGGATAAACCCCATTTCACCCCCTTAGGGGATGAATTTCCAAAAATCGCTTCTTAGTGGATGTCCACGCCATTATAGGGATGCACTGTCAAAATTTCAGCCCTATAGCTCCAACGGTTTGGATAAACCCCATTTCACCCCCTTAGGGGATGAATTTCGAAAAATCGCTTCTTAGTGGATGTCCACGCCATTATAGGGATGCACTGTCAAAATTTCAGCCCTATAGCTCCAACGGTTTGGATAAACCCCATTTCACCCCCTTAGGGGATGAATTTCAAAAAATCGTTTTTTAGTGGATGTAAACGTCATTATAGGGATGCACTGTCCAAATTTCAGCCCTATAGCTCCAGCGGTTTGGATAAACCCCATTTCACCCCCTTAGGGGATGAATTTCGAAAAATCGCTTTTTAGTGGATGTCCACGCCATTATAGGGATGCACTGTCAAAATTTCAGCCCTATAGCTCCAACGGTTTGGATAAACCCCATTTCACCCCCTTAGGGGATGAATTTCGAAAAATCGCTTCTTAGTGGATGTCCACGCCATTATAGGGATGCACTGTCAAAATTTCAGCCCTATAGCTCCAGCGGTTTGGGTAAACCCCATTTCACCCCCTTAGGGGATGAATTTCGAAAAATCGCTTCTTAGTGGATGTCCACGCCATTATAGGGATGCACTGTCAAAATTTCAGCCCTATAGCTCCAACGGTTTGGATAAACCCCATTTCACCCCCTTAGGGGATGAATTTCGAAAAATCGCTTCTTAGTGGATGTCCACGCCATTATAGGGATGTACTGTCAAAATTTCAGCCCTATAGCTCCAACGGTTTGGATAAACCCCATTTCACCCCCTTAGGGGATGAATTTCGAAAAATCGCTTTTTAGTGGATGTAAACGTCATTATAGGGATGCACTGTCAAAATTTCAGCCCTATAGCTCCAGCGGTTTGGGTAAACCCCATTTCACCCCCTTAGGGGATGAATTTCGAAAAATCGCTTCTTAGTGGATGTCCACGCCATTATAGGGATGCACTGTCAAAATTTCAGCCCTATAGCTCCAACGGTTTGGATAAACCCCATTTCACCCCCTTAGGGGATGAATTTCGAAAAATCGCTTCTTAGTGGATGTCCACGCCATTATAGGGATGCACTGTCAAAATTTCAGCCCTATAGCTCCAACGGTTTGGATAAACCCCATTTCACCCCCTTAGGGGATGAATTTCGAAAAATCGCTTCTTAGTGGATGTCCACGCCATTATAGGGATGCACTGTCAAAATTTCAGCCCTATAGCTCCAACGGTTTGGATAAACCCCATTTCACCCCCTTAGGGGATGAATTTCGAAAAATCGCTTCTTAGTGGATGTCCACGCCATTATAGGGATGCACTGTCAAAATTTCAGCCCTATAGCTCCAACGGTTTGGATAAACCCCATTTCACCCCCTTAGGGGATGAATTTCGAAAAATCGCTTCTTAGTGGATGTCCACGCCATTATAGGGATGCACTGTCAAAATTTCAGCCCTATAGCTCCAACGGTTTGGATAAACCCCATTTCACCCCCTTAGGGGATGAATTTCAAAAAATCGTTTTTTAGTGGATGTAAACGTCATTATAGGGATGCACTTTCCAATTTTCAGCCCTATAGCTCCAGCGGTTTGGATAAACCCCATTTCACCCCCTTAGGGGATGAATTTCGAAAAATCGCTTCTTAGTGGATGTCGACGCCATTATAGGGATGCACAGTCAAAATTTCAGCCCTTTAGCTCTAGCGGTTTAAGTTGTGCGTTGTCTGTCAGTCAGTTACTTTTTATACAATAGAAAAAAATCCCCTTGCAACTTATTGAACCCCATTTCACCCCCTTCAACCCTTTTGTTCTCCATAAAAAGTAGCCTATGTCCGTCTCCAAGGTCTAAACTATGTCTGTTGCAAATTTCATCAAAATCGGTTTAGTGGTTTAGGCGTGAAAGCGTAACAGACAGACAGACAGACAGACAGACAGACAGACAGACAGACAGACAGACAGACAGACAGACAGACAGACAGACAGACAGACAGACAGACAGACAGACAGACAGACAGACAGACAGACAGACAGACAGACAGACAGACAGACAGACAGACAGACAGACAGACAGACAGACAGACAGACAGACAGACAGACAGACAGACAGACAGACAGACAGACAGACAGACAGACAGACAGACAGACAGACAGACAGACAGACAGACAGACAGACAGACAGACAGACAGACAGACAGACAGAGTTACTTTCGCATTTATAATATTAGTAAGGATTAATATTGAAAGTGGAAATAAATTGAATGGGCAGAGGGGGATTTGGGAATTAATTGCAGCCAGCAGGAATATTTTTATAGCATTTGCCTGAAGAATGAAGGGCACAAATCCATTTGACATTTTTTAAATCAGAATTAATCTTCATAAATCCGCATAGAACACATATAAAAATATCCTTGTTAAAAGAGTTGATTTGATAGTAAGTAGTGTAGAAGAAATCCACGTATGGCTCAATAGCCATAACAGATGTGGATGTTAGGTTCTTAAACGTGGCGATTGAGCCCGCGCAACCGAAGTCCCGTTACAAGTCAAATTTTGCTATTGATTTTTGTAACATTCGTGGACTTCATGCGAATTTTTCTTTTGTTGAGTGCCACTTATCGACTTATAAACCCCCAATCTTCGCACTTAGTGAAACCCAAATATCACCCGATACTGACTTAGGTCATTGCCAGGTGTCGGGGTACACTTTAGTGCACAATCTCTCCCCCCATACGGGTATTGCCATATTTGTTAGGGATGACGTGGCTTATTATAAAATATATTCAAACACGACTTCAGATTTTAACTATCTTTGGGTTAAAATCATATTCCAAAGCCACGTCATATTCTTCTGCTTTCTATACAGAAGTCCTAACATAAGTAACGAAGCCTCCACTTCATCTTTTGATACTATTTCCGAACAAATCTCGGGATTTTTGTCGTCCAATCCTGAATGTGAAATCATCGTTGCGGGTGATTTCAATGTTCACAAAGCAAAATGGCTGACTTACTCAAATGGCACCAGTGCTTCTGGCAAGGACGTCGAGCTCTTTGCAGACACCAATAATTTACATTAAATTGTGGATCATCCCACGAGAGTCCCTGATGTTGCTGATCAAGGAACCTATCTCCTCGATCTTTTTCTAACTTCTCATCCAGCGCGTTACTCCGTTGAAGTTGATTCACCTCTCGGCAATTCGGACCACTGCTTAGTTAGCGTTAGCTTCCCATTCAAATTTCCCACCCCTCCCAAACCAGTTAGAAGAACTGAAGGGCATTATGGGAAGGCCAATTGGTTGGGGCTTATTAATTTCTTCCAATCTACTGACTGGAACCTGTGTTTCCGAAACAAAAACGTCAACTCTGCCGCTATCCGTATCTCCAGGATCATACAGGCAGGAATGCATTTGTTCATTCCTCATACTACTAAATCTGTGAAGGCTAGGCCCAACAGATGGTTTAACCAGGAGTGTATGAATGCAATCAGAAATAAAGAAGCCGCCTTTCGAGCTTACAAGAGCTCCCCGAGTGAATCGCTCCGTGCAGAGTATATAAAACTAAGAAATTCCTGTAAAGTTACCATCAGCAATGTCAAAAATTCATTTGACAGCAAGTTGAGAAGTAAACTCCTTAATGCAACCTCTGGTAGCAAGAACTTCTGGTCCTTGGTAAGCTCCATTAAGAAGGTGATAACAGACAGAAAATCCAAGGCCGATTTATTAGCATCTCTGTTTGCTTCCAATTCTTCTTTACCCCAAACTGATATGCTACCCCCGGTTCTCGAGCACAGCGCTCATTTAATGGACAGGGTTTTCTTCAGAACTCGCGAGGTGTACAGGTGCCTCAAGGAGCTCGATTTCAATAAATCCACTGGACCCGATAATATACCCCCTATCGTCTTAAAACAATGCGCCTCACCTTTGGCTAAACCTCTGCGCAAACTTTTTGCCCTATTTTACTCTTCCGGAGTCTATCCAGACTCTTGGAAACTTGCCCATGTTCAGCCAATACCGAAAAAAGGTGACTCCAGCGACCCCTCTAACTACCGCCCAATAGCAATTACTTCTATTCTCTCCAAAACAATGGAGACGATAATCAACAAAAAACTTATGGGATATCTAGAATCCAACCTACTCATAAACGACAGACAGTATGGCTTCCGACACACAAGATCCACTGGCGATCTTTTAGTTTGTCTTACAGAACACCTCAGCCGAAGTTTGCATGGATCAGGTGAATCCAGTCTGGTTGCTTTGGATATCTCCAAGGCTTTTGTTAGAGTTTGGCACTTAGCCTTGTTAGCTAAACTCAAAGCTATTGGAATCGACTCACTTTTACAGAAGTGGATTGAGAGTTTCCTTTCCGGCCGTTCAATTAAGGTAGTATTGGATGGCATCAAATCTGAACCCCACCCTATCTCTGCGGGGGTCCCCCAAGGGTCAATTTTATCACCAGCCCTATTTCTTATCTTTATAAATGACCTACTTTCAATCGACTCCAATCCACTTCTCAGCTTCGCTGACGACGGTACCCTGCGTTACTCTTACAGCTACGATACAAGACAGACTCATGCCAGATCCTGTCTTGATGATCGTGAACAAATGTTCAACTCCATTAATAACGACATTGAACTTATTCTAGAGTGGGGAACAAAGAATCGTGTCGAATTCAACCCCTCCAAAACCAAGTACTGTCTTATTTCCAAGAAAAAGATCAACACCTCACCATCCTTGACAGTGGATGACGTGGAACTAAAGGCCGACCCATCCCTACACATCTTAGGCGTGACATTAGCCAAAGACTTGCGATGGAATGACCATATCAAAGTCTAGAAATTAACAAGTCTTTCATCTTCATATGGTTAATGAGTGAAAGGCGAACAGCTGCATGCACAAGTTTTTCAAATGACGATGTCAGGCAATCAGAGAGAGAATGCAACATTTTTATACGCGCTGGAATACAACCATAAGTCGGAAAATTTTATGAGTTTCTATAGGGATAATGTTGATGTGTTTGTGCATATTTGCTTGTTTGTTTTGATGATTTCAATTTTGACAGCTGATTCAATTATCTTTCCTTTTCTGTTCTGCATACTTTACCGTAAAGACAGATTCTGGCTTTGTCTCGCTGAATTCACGAAGTATGCGTTGAGTTTTGCTCAGCAGTGATGTTCATATATGCACGCACACAATCAACGGTCGGAAATTTTTGTATGAAGATGAAAGACTTGTTATTACTAGACTTTGGACCATATATTCCAAATCGCCAAACAAGCATCTCAGTGCTTGGGATTTCTTAAGAGGTGCAAGTTCCTCCTCCAGCCATCGGCTCGCGCTGTTATTTATAAATCCTACATTCGGCCTCTTCTCGAATACAACTCCCTCGTCTGGGGCGGCGCGTCGACAACCACCTTGGCATGGTTAGATAAGGTGCAAAAAAGGGCACTTAAATTAATTGATGACGACACCGCCTGCTCCACCATCGACCCCTTGAGCCACCGTAGGAATGTAGCAGCACTAACAAAATTTTATCGCTACTATTATAGCGACTGTTCCTCCGAAATAAACGCTCTCCTGCCTCCACGGCAATCTTATAACCGCAACACCAGATTAGCCCACTCGTCTCATTCCCTTTACCTACAACTCCCCCTTTCACGCACTCAACAAGATATGAATTCGTTGTTAATAGAACAACTCGACTGTGGAATAATCTCTCGCAGTCAGTATTTCCGAGCTCCTACAACATCCAAGAGTTCAAACGTAGGGTTCATCACCACCTTCTTCAATACCCCCCGTACCTTTTAACCCTTAACCTATACCACCCCCACCCCTCCCTAAGTTTACTGCTAGACATTGCACCATGACGTGACAAATGACATGACGGACTAGTAGTACAAAGGGTGACTCCTGAGCTTAGCACTGCCACATAAAAAAAAAATATGTGGATGTTAGGTTCTTAAACAAAAAGTCCGGTCTAGTAAAACCCCATTGGAATAAATTGGAAGCATCGCTCAAGGGAGCTGATATTGAGCGTTGGCGAATATGCTCTCAAGGGAGCATTACGATAGTTTCAGAAATTTTATAGAACGAGCAAAACGGGCAATTACCTTAACGACCATAAATCATGCCATTAGCATACTCAGAAGACTTGTACTCGTTCGATTACAGAAGTTAAGCAGCATTGGACATTGTTACTACTTAGCGCGGGGACCGCTTGGAAAACGACACTTGCGTTTGGAAAACGAAGAAGAAACAATTGCAAAAGGCAAAAACAGTGACACGCGGAACTTATTCAAATATCCCCAGGCGTCTACGAATACTCTTTATTAAAGAACTTTTTTATAATGCTCTTAAAGCCTTTTTGAAGTAGCATAAAACGGTATACTCACCTACATTGATATGCAATGTTAAAAATTATATGGAACTAGTATGTGTACGGGAGCGCTGTAAGCTTTTTAAGGAATGTTCAAACATAGCTATTGCATCACTTCATTTCCCGCTGGGACATTCAGATTAAGCTTGCTAGGAATTATTTTTCAAGGAGAGATGTACGCTATATTGACATGAGCGCATGTAGCTATGAAAGCTTAAGAAGGAGCTATGCCGACAAGCAGATCTTTATCTTATGTGACTAGGTCCCAGAGGTGGTTTGCAATGTTTTCTTGCCCGTAATTCTGGTGAGACAGATTGCGAAAGAATGGGCGTTCTTGCTAAGAAAGCACAAATCCTAATCGACTAGTTGTAAGAAGCAAATAAGCCCCAAAAAAATTAGTTGTCTGTAATGTAAGATAGTAGTGTTGGGTAGGCCATGATTATAAAATGAGTTTGTAAAATATGTTTGTTTCTTTTGCGCCAGTACAATGTCATACTTCATGTTAGGCTATTGTAATACCAAAATGACAAAACCAGGCAAATTAAAAAAAAAAAAAATTGGCAGTTATAGTGACTGCCGATAGAAGTGAAAACTTAGAACTTAGATGTTGAAACTCGATTCTTTTGAAGTAATACAAAATTCTATATTTCTTGAAAGGACTAAATCTTTTTGATTGCAGTATTTTCATTAGGACATTAACCAACTTATTAAAATATGTAGCACAAGTAACTGCGTCGTCATTAATAAGTGTACTTTTTTCTATAAAATTTAATGCTGCTGCATCTTCAACCGATATCTCAGAATTATTTTTTAAATTATGTAATAATTGTAGCAATTTTGACCATCCTATTTCATTAGCACTTGTTGTAAAAAAGATACAATCGGGTTATGGTAACTAAAGTAAGAAATGAAAATGTTTGATTCAAATTTATCTAAGTATCGCGTAAAAACCGTATCGATCGTCGTTTTATATTTGGTAGTACTAAGTTTCCGATCATTGGACATATTTAAATTAAGTGTTGCATTTAAAAATTCAATTAATGGTAGATTTTTATCATCTGCAAAGTTAATATTGAAGTCTCCACTTAAAATCATCGGTACATTATCATATTTTTCGCCGAATCTTTTTTCGAGAATTTCAGAACCTTCTTTTGTATAAATCATCAAATTTTCGAATAAAAATTGTTGTATCTGTCTCATAGATTTTCCAGGCGAAATATAAACGGCAACCATTAATATGTATTGCCCATTCTCGGAACTGCAACGAGCCTATATAAGAAACATTAACACCAATGCTTCTAGTGAATTTAGTATGTATGTCCATATATGAAGTAATGAAGTGTGACGTGTCTTGAGTATTGTGATAAATAGCTACTCCTGCTGCTGCTGGAACTTCGGGTCTTTTATAACTTACAACAAAGTTGAAATTCGGAACATCAAGTGGTTCTTCGTTTTTCATACGAGTTTCTGACAAAAGCAGAACATTTGACTTTTTTTTCTTTTGTTATCGTCTGAAGACATCTTCAGGATCAAGGATCCAAACAAATTTGGAAAACAGATATTTAACACATCAGTCAAAATGACTGGTTTTATATTTTCATTTTCGATACTTAATTGAATAATAGTAGGCGGTCAGATTTATTTTTTTATTCAAAATCAAAAAGTTTTTGATTATAATCGATTGAGCGCGTGCGCCAGTCATGAGCATGTCGGTGACGCGAACCCATAACATTTTCCCCTATCAAAAAGTGCCCAACGCGGCTAAAGAAGTTTTCACTTCAAAAATTAGCTGTCCGGTCAAGGGTGTTTGCATTTATTCGCATTTCTTTGGCTTTATTCGAATTCAGCCTTAAGCCTGCTGGACTACTTTCTGTTGCCAAATTGTTTAACATGGTTTTGATGTCTTTGGGCCAGCAAACAGATATCATCCGCGCAATCGAGATCCTTCAGGCGGTCTAGCAAACCCCATTGTATGCCGCCTGTTCTACTATCTAGAGCACTGACAAGGATGTTGCTTAATACTATAAGAAATAGTAAAGGCGAAAGTAGGCATCCTTGTCGTAGTCCTGAACTCACCTCAAAGCTGTTGGATAATTTTCCATTATGGAAAACTCTGCATTTTGAATTGTTGTATAGGGCTTTAATTAATTCTCGTATTTTGTATTTTTTTGTATAGATATCTTTGCCCTACGTTTCTCAAGTTTCTGCCCGTTTCTAGGTTTGCCGTAGGTTTCATAGGTTAATGACAGAAAAGGTTGCTAGCCCTTCACTGGTAGCCGAAAATATTTGGTTAATCGATTCGACGCTTTCTTCTTCTTCTTTAAACTCCTTCAATCCCTCATGGGACATAGGGCGAAAACAGTTGCCCTCCAGCGGACTCTGTTTTACGCGACAGCTCTTAGCTCCGACCAGGATCTCCCAGTTGTTGCGGCTTCTTCTAGTAGGGTTCTCCTCCACGTTGTTCTAGGTCTTCCTACTCGACGGGAACCTTGCGGATTCCAGTCAAGGGCCTGTTTGGCTAGATTTTCGTTTTCGCGTCGCAAGGTGTGGCCAACCCAATTCCATTTCCTTCGCCTGATTTGGTCGTCTATCCTTTCTTGGCCGGCACGGCGCCATAGTTCTTCGTTTGAAATTCTATCTTGCCAGCGGATTTTTAGGATTCGACGAAGGCATCTGTTGATGAAGACTTGTAGGCGCCCTGTGATGAATTGGGTGACTTTCCATGTTTCGCAGCCGTACAAAAGAACTGCCTTAACGTTGGAGTTGAACAGCCGCAATTTGGTGTTAGTGGAAATCACCGTTGATCTCCATATGTGGGACAGGCATGCATATGCGCCTCGTGCTTTATTTATTCTGGAACTGACGTCTTCTTCTGCCCCACCATTTTCGGTAATAATGCTACCGAGGTAGCAGAATTTATTTACCAGTTCCACGTCACGGTTATTCAGCGCTGTTCGTTCAATGGTGTTTGCATTTATCCGCATTTCTTTAGTTTTAGTTGGATTTAGCCTTAAGCCTGCTGGACTACTTTCTGTTGCCAAATTGTTTAACATGTTTTTGAGGTCCTGGTGTCTGTGGGCCAGCAAACAGATATCATCGGCGTAGTCGAGATCCTTAAGGCGGTCTACCAAACCCCATTGTATGCCGCCTGTTCTATTATCTAGAGCGCCGACAAGGATGTCATTTATTACTATAAGAAATAGTAAAGGCGAAAGTAGGCATCCTTGTCGTACTCCTGAGCTCACCTCAAAGCTGTCGGATAATTTTCCATTATGGAGAACTCTGCATTTGGAATTGTTATATAGGGCTTTTATTAATTCTATTATTTTATCAGGCAGACCACGTCGCCGTAGTGCCTGCCAAATGAAGCTCCTATTAACCGAGTCGAACGCTTTCTCATAGTCTACGAAAGCAAGGTAAAGGGGGGATCGGAATTCAGTAGACTGCTCCACTATTATTCTCAAGGTGTTAATATGATCAATACAGGAGCGGCCCTTCCTGAATCCGGCCTGCTGCCTCCTAAGCGTTCGATCTACTGCCTCACTTATCCTAGATAGTAATATGTGGGACAAAATTTTGCCCACAGTAGATAGTAAACAGATGCCTCTCCAGTTGTCGCATATTGTTAGGTCCCCCTTTTTTGGTATTTTGACTATGATACCTTCCGTCCAATCCTCCGGAAAGGTACAGGTGTTCCATGCTATTTCTAGGATTGGCTGAAGCGCATCTGCTATGAGGCTTGAGTCGGCTTTCAACAATTCTGGCGGGATGCCATCTTTTCCTGCTGCTTTACCATTGGCCATCGCATGAATTGCGGTTACTATTTCCGTCTTGGATGGGGCCCGAGTGGCGATTCTTATTGGCTGTGTATTGTTGTTGTTTTCCTAAGGTTCCTGTGTAAGTGTACCATTCAGGGCGGCGAAGAAGTAATCTCTCCATCTTTGGAGTTGCTCCTCGTCGCTGCACAGCAGCCTTCCATCCGCACTCTTAACGGCATGCTTTTTAGTAGAGTGCTTTCCCGAGAGCTGTTTAGTGATTTGGTACAGCACCTTACTGTTGCCTGTGTTTGCCGCGTTTTCCGCTTTTTCTGCGAGCTCATTTATCTGCTGCCTTTTATCACGTCGGACACTTCTCTTAACCTCCCGATGTAATTGGGAGTATTCCCGTTCTAATTGGTGACGTCTTTCCGGGTCGTTTGTGGAGTTTACGTTATTTTTGAGGGCCCTTCTGCGTTCTATTTTTTGCCAGGTTGTGTCCGAGATCCAGTGTTGCTGGTTTCTTTGGACATAACCGATGCTCATTTCCGCAGCCGTCAATATCGCGCCCTTCGTCGTACTCCACAATTCTTCAATATTTGTGTCGTCAGAAACGATTTGCTGGTTTAATATTTGTTGTAGGTTTCCAGCAAATTCCCACTTTTTAACGCTCTCCCGCAGGAGGTCTACGTTAAACCGTCTACGGGTTCTAGCAGTTTGTTGCACGTTTCTGATTGCGGCGATTTTAAGGCGAATAGTTGCTACAACCAAATGGTGGTCGCTTCCAGAATCCGCTCCCCTGAAACTCCTGACATCCTCAAGAATAGTTCTCCATATGCGGCTGACGGCCACGTTAGCTATCTGATTTCTCGATCTACCATCGGGCGATACCCAGGTCTCTTTGTGTATCTTCTTGTGACAAAAGTAAGTTCCACCTACCATGAGTTGGTGGGAACTACAAAAGTCAACGAAAAGCTCACCATTATTATTGGTAACTTGGCTTAGGCCTTGGTTTCCAATTGTATGTTCAAGGCCGGTGTTGTCACGGCCGATCTGTGCGTTTAAGTCACCCATTAAAACAATGATGTCTCCCCTTGGAATAGAGCGAAAAACCTCATTCAGTCGCATATAGAACTCGTCCTTGATGTCATCTTCTGCCTCTTCAGTTGGAGCATAGCATTGGACTACCGTAGTACTTCTTAGTCTGGTTCTGGTACGCAGGCGCACGGTAATAATCCTCTCAGAAACTGGTGACCAGCTAATGAGGCTGGACCTGCCCAGTAAACCACGAATGCATACAAAATGAATTCACAATACATTTCAGAAATGAATGAAATGCATTACAGAAAGCATTTTGTAAGTAATACGGAATGCATTAAAAAACATTAGGCATGTCCTAGGATGAAATGCATTGCTTGTAATGCATTAACAATATATTTCATATAGAAATATGTAATGCATACATTATAAATTACAAATACATTTTATAAATGTTGCAAATGCATTACAAAAGACATTTCATAAAGCTAACAAAATGTATTGTATAGCATTAAGGATGCTCTAGGATGAAATGCATTGATTTTAAACGATTTGATTTATCTGCCTCGAAAGATTATCTTTACACAATTTGATATATGTATTAAATCTTAGGTAAAGAAAGTATAAAACATAATTATACTTTACTCACCCCGTTATAGTTGAAATACAATACTGGATAAAATGCGCACGGCACTTGGTGCAAACACTTACAAATGAGCAAAAATTTTCTTCTAGCGGCGGAAAGTGCCTCGAAAAGATAACGGTGCTACTGCCTGATTTGATATATTCATACGAGTATGAATCCCCAGAATCCAAACATAATTTAATACATTGCTTGTAATGTATTTGTAAGGCACTTGTAAGCAGTCGCTGATTGATAGCTTTCAAATAGCTTACTTGTAATGTACGGCGAATGCATTTCTTTGTTCTATGCATTACATGTGGTTTGCTGGGTGGCTTCTTTGGTGAGTATTACGCCAACGCCACTCCTACGGCTTTCAGTTTCGTTTCTACCAGAATATAAGAAGGACTCACCGTGACGATTTGATTTTAACTCGCCAAAAAAAAAAAACATTTTCGTTAATTTTTTTTTATAAATGGGTGTCCGGGAAAAAACTCAATTTCGCCCAATTGTCCGGGTTTTTGTAGTTTTTGTCCGGTCTGGGCAACTTAGGTAGCCCTATAGGTAAGACTGAATTGATTCCAGACGATAACGGCTCAAACTTGACTCCAGCTTTAGGAGTCGTCGTTAGGAATTTGAATATTTGTAAAGCATGTATTAATTTTTGTTTAGAACGCAAAAAATAAATAAAGTGGGTCACCAAAAATAATGCTTCCAAGCATTCGAAAAAATGTTTGCAAAATGCATTTTTCTGAGGGTTCATATTTGCTGCCAGTTTGTGTAAATTATTAATATGCGAAACAAGGTAAATAAGAAAAAAAATATGTTAAAACGTGTATGGGGCTGTTTGATAAGATTCAAAAATACCTTAATATACTTAATTATACTTCGTGATGTAACATGAAGTTCTTAGTACAACTACAAAAGCAAATGTTTTGGCTTAATGCTACTTAATTTCGTTGAAATGGGGAATAGGTACTGTGGCTTCTATGATCCAAAAACTACAATTGAATTTCTGATGTAAATATCTAAAGTACATATTATTATCCACATTTTTTTTTTGAATCAACTGTGCTATATCATTACTCTCTAAAATTCGTTGGAATTCTTTCCCTTTATCATATTCTGTTGGTTGCTTATAAATAAACAAAAATTCAAATCTATCTCGGAAATTCCAGTTGCGCAATTTTATGATAACTTCAAAGGCGCGCACCAGCAACACACATACACACACCAAAAAAAATAAAAATTTTTAATTTTCAACTTTTTCATCATTATAAAATGTTTTTCAGGGCAATAAAAATATTTGCATATTAAAAAATAAAACCGAAATATCTGAATAAAATTCTCATTATGAGTGCGCCTTTATCATACATTTCACTCGAAATAAAAGCACCCCTCCTGCCATATGTGAAAGACTTTCAATTTTTTATGTGCCCTACTCGCGGGGGCGGGGGTGGCAGCACTCCACCAATGTGTAACATGGTTCCGCATTTTAACCCACTATCCGACCAAATTGTCATGTAATTTTAAAACCCTCCTTGAAACATTTTATTAAAAATTTTTTTTTATTCTGTCATTATTAAATTGCTTCATAACGAGCCGAGTTAAGCTGCCGTTTCGTCGAATGCTTGCTCTACCCCTCCAAAGTAATATGAGAATTGCTCCCCACCATATCGCACCCTCCCTACCCCGCCGAACAGTTGTCAGGCCATAGTCGTGCAATAATGGGCTACCAAACGAAAATAAGTAGGTGCAGGGTTAAAATAAAATGTGTGTGTGGCACAGAGAGAGAGTATGAAGAATGGGGGATGGTTTTCCTTCATTATTGCGGGGCTGGAAATTTATAATTCACAGCACAAACAAATTTAATCCGCTTTCCCTGGGATCAGGCCTTATCGTCAATGTTTGGGGTAATATGCTATTGCTGTTGAATTTCCCAGTACTTAACTTTTCATATTTTGATGCTCTTAGGGTGTTTGCTTTTAATCTATGTGATCTGAATCTGAATTGTTGCGAAAAGGAGAGAAAATTAAACAATGTTTGCTGATACGTCAAATGATTACGTTTAATTTTATTTAAGTATTAATTTAGATGCAAAGTTAATGAGGGGATTGCCTCTCATTGCCCCCCAATAGAAAGAAGCCGGGGCATTTCTTTGTGTCTAGACTGAAGGACCCTTACAGGACACAACACCAGCAGCAAGCGCAAACAATCATTAAAATTCCGAAAAACATTGTATGCATGTGTGCTTAACTCTTGTGATTAGTTCAAAATGAAACTTCCCTTAAGCTGGCCTTAAAGTCCCTACCCCCGTTCAAAGTTCCGATATAGCCTAGATGTACTATTCCGCTTTAAGTTCTGCTCCACTCTTATTAAGGCCTACATGTGATGCTCTCTCTCTATACGAGAGTTTATGGGATCCGCATCTGGACGCTATGAAGCCTATCCAACGTTGTTATTCCATTTAATTCCATTCAACGAGTATCGGGACGAATACGACGTTTAGGATCATTATCCTCTTGTAGGATCCAATCTTGCTTGTCAGGTTTATATAGAGATTCAACAGAGTATGGCAAATCTCTCTTGTATAGTAGGGATTTGTATTGTGCTTTTGGGGTTTTGTATGAACATTTTCAACATTCTCCTTTCTTTTTGTGTGTTACAGATGCACGCTGAATCTCTGATTTTTTTTGATTGCAGCATTTTCACCTTAATTAGCTCAGTTTTACCTTTAATAATAAATAAACCAAGGAGGCTCATCTCTTTTTATGGATTAAAACTAAGCTTAGTGATCATACAATTCATGATGGAATGTCAAGTTAAAAGCTGAATTTGATGGATAGGAAAGGGTAGGATAGGCTAGGGGCTCTAAAGGTGCTCAAGCAAATGACGAAGAATCATACGATTGAACTCTAGGATGTTGTACTAGATCTAGAATACTGTCTACGAAAGCTGACAAGGATACCTGGATATCCACAACCACAAGTAATATACCAATCCCAAATGAATACCTGGTATCTAATGAGTATATCTAGACCAGTGATTCTCAACGTGGGCGATATCGCCCCCTGGGGGGCGATCGAAAACTATTGTTCCTTTCAAAATTCTTTGGATATATCTTACTAACGCCTAATGTAAGCCAAATCTACCTTATATTAGGTATTATCGTACAATTTTTATCTGTTAAAATTTATAGGGGGGCGAATTAAGAAGCGGGTCTTACAAAGGGGGCGTTTGGTCCAAAAAGGTTGAGAAACACTGATCTAGACCATCCATGCCCGAGGAGACATAAATATTCGATGAGGCGAGACATGATAACATCTCCTTGGAAAGCAATTATCGAGATGGAATCATGCAGCCAATCTTGGAATAGTTAGAATTTACGTTAAAGCTCTGAGCAACATTACACGACTAATGATTTAAGGAAATATGATATACAATTCGCCAAATTCAAAGTTAGGACATTATATAGACTTGGAGCAGGTAGAAATGATAGATGAGCTTGGATGATATAAAGCAGTTATCGATTGTAGAGGGGCGGCGCTTTCATAGGTGCGAATGGTGCACTTGCACCGGGCGCAATTGAACGGTAGCGTGATTTCGGAAATTAAGTATTAACAAAAATTCGTCAAAATTAAAGAAAAAAATAAATATGGCACACTAGGGCGTAAAAAACCTAGCTGATAAAGGAGTCCTACAACGAAGACATACTTCATATTCTACAGCGGGAATAATATCTCTGAAACAAACTTTGGCGTAGTGTTTCGTGTGAACAAACTTCATAGACTTGCCACCGATTACTATTTAATCCAGATTTCGAAATATAACGACCAACACGGTGCGTCTCATCATTATCAGGTGCTCCACAGCTTATTGTTAGCCTTGGCTCCCCCCAGCGTTCGCCTCCATGATTCTCGATCCTTGGCCCGGCTTTTCCAGTTTCTTATTCCGAACTGTCTCATCCTCAACGTTATCTTATCTTTTCTAAGACCGACCTGGTATCGGAAATAGGAGTCCCCTCAAAGTTGGTACAACTGATCAAATGCGCCACAAATAGCTCACTGGCGAAAGTGAGGATCCAGAATGTTATAACAGAGGAGTTCGAAGTACGTCAAGGGCTTAGACAAGGAGATGGGCTGACCCCATGCTTTTCAACCTGGCCCTAGAATGGGTGATAAGGAAAACGTCAGTCCAGAGAAGTGCATCAATAGCTACCCAGTCGGTACAATTACTTGGATATGCGGATGACGTAAACATCGTGGGAAGGTCTTTTTTGGCAGCAAAAGAAGTCTATGTCGAATTAAAAAACGCGGCAAAGGACATAGGCCTGAAGATAAACGAAGAAAAAACGAAGGTGATGCAACAATCCAGAGCTGGAAGGTTTTAGAATGGAAAGAATTCTAAAGAATTATAAGAATGGAGTAGTCGATAAAACAGTCTACCTTGGGTCTACTATCACAAAAAGAAACGAAGAAAAAGAAGAAATAACCAGACGAATACTACTGGCTAATAGAGCCTTTTATGCCCAAAAACAAATCCTGCACTCAAGATTTGTACACAGGAAAACGAAACTCTCACTCTACAAAACAGTAATACGACCAGTACTGTGTTATGGTAGCGAGACTTGGACTATGACCCAGGACATAGAAGAACGAGTCAACAGGTTTGAGAGGAAAATTCTCAGATGCATAATAGGCCCAACCAGAGAGGATGGAATATGGCGAAGAAGATACAACAACGAGTTGTATGAAATTTTTGACGACCCACAACTCTCAACTTTCATAAAAATCAACAGACTGAGACTAGCCGGCCACGTAATCAGAATGGAGGACAATCGTATCCCAAAACGGCTTATGGCATCAGAAATTTCGGGAAGTAGGCCAGTAGGTAGACCCAGGAGGAGATGGATAGACTCTGTGACGGCTGACGCAGAGTCAATGCTCAACATCCGGAACTGGAGACATGCTGCAAATGACCGTCAAATTTGGAGAAATGCCCTAGAGGAGGCCAAGGCTCGATTTGGGCTGTAGCGCCATTGGATGGATGGACCTGGTATCCGTTTTCCTAGCGGTACTTCTTCTAACTTCTTTTCATACCGGGATTTCAATAACATCAATTTTGCTCGCCTTTCTGAATTTACTTCGTCTTTACCTTGGGCTGATATCTACAATTCCACCTGTGTTGATACTAAGGTTGAACTCTTGAATTCTTTCATCCAATCCCTGTTTAATCAATGTGTCCCTATAGTCACTAGAAGACGTTGTAAATCTCCAACTTGTCCCTGGTTTTCTTATGAAATCCGCAAATTGATTGTTGAGCGTGAGTTCTTGTAGGTACAGACGCTATCGCAGAACTAGGATCACGAGCTACCTCAGTGAGTACAAAAATCTTCGCAACTTAATCAATAGCAAAGTCAAATCGGCCAAGCGTGAATTTTACTCACGTAAGCTTGATCCTGCTCTGTCCCCTAAATGTCTTTGGTCTAATCTTCGGTCTCTAGGCATTCATACCTCTGAGCTTAACTCATTTGATGTTGATGTAAACTCACTCAATGCATCTTTTGTTCAATCTCCTCCAAATCTCCCACTGTCTTCCACTTCCGATTCCCCTTCTTCTAACTCTCTATTATCTGACGGCTTTAATTTCTATTGTGTTGACTCGCTTGAAGTACTCGGCATATTGCATTCCATTTCGTCCAATAGCGTTGGTTATGATGGTATTTCTCCTCGCTTTCTTAAGATTCTCCCCCCTTTAATCGTTGATGCCATCACGCATATTGTTAACTATTGCCTGACAACCTCCCAAGTACCATTAGCCTGGAAAAAAGCCATAGTGACTCCCATTCCTAAAAAGTCCTCCCCCGTTAATCTGGCAGACTTTCGCCCTATTAGTATTCTACCCTTTCTCGCTAAAGTTTTTGAGAAAATTGTACCTACACAAGTCTTGAGATATCTTGATTCTTATAATTTCCTTTCTAAATTCCAATCTGGCTTCCGCAAATCTCACAGTTGCCAAACTGCTATATTGAAGGTTACAACTGATCTTCGTTCCGCCCTTGACCGAGGTGACATAGCAATACTAGTTCTTCTTGACTTCTCCAAAGCGTTCGACTCTGTAGTTCACTCGCATTTGCTCCATAAACTTAGTCAACGGTATCACTTTTCCTCTTCTTCTGTTCGTCTTTTCTCTTCTTTTCTCTCTAATAGATCTCAGTGTGTTCGGCATAATAATGTTACATCCTCTTTCCTAAGTGTTCCTGCAGGTGTGCCTCAGGGTTCGGTTCTTGGTCCTTTGCTGTTCTCCCTCTATACGAGTATTAATGATCTTCCCTCTGTTATCCGTCGCTGCTCTTTTCATTTGTATGCTGATGATCTGCAGCTATATACCTCTTGTCCTACTAATCAAATTGAAAATTGTGTGTCTGAACTCAATAGCAACTTGTCTCGAATAAACGAATGGAGTTTTAGTAATTTCCTTAAGTTAAATCCAATTAAAACGCAAGTACTTTTCCTTAGTCGTCGCTCACTGTCCCCGGATGGTTTCTCACCTCTTTTACTTAATAATGTTCCCCTTCCAATAGTTGACTGTGCCAAAAACCTGGGTATTGTTGTCAATTCCAAACTCTCCTGCTGCAATCATGTCTCACTGCTGCTCTCTAAGATCTATGGCACACTTCGTAAACTATGGCTACATGGCAATCTGTTATCCTCGCCTATTCGAGCCAAACTTATTAAATCTCTTGTTTTCCCTCATTTCCTTTATGGCTCGCTGGTATATATTTCCTTCGACTCTTCTTGCCGTCAACGTCTTAGAGTGGCATTTAATGATTGCATTAGGTTCATTTTTCATATGAGAAGATCTGAACATGTGTCGGGTGTCCAAAATTCCTTACTGGGTTGTGACCTCTTTCTAATCCTCGATCTCATGGCTTTACTTCTCTTGCATAAGGTTTTTTATACCAAAACCCCTTGCTACCTTTCTGACTTCCTTTTTCCTTTGCAATCCTTGAAATCCATCAAATTCCTGATTCCTGCTCATTCTTCCCTAATTGGTAGTCGTTCCTTCTTTGTGCCTACTCTCAGAATCTGGAATAATCTTCCTAACCACATTCAGAGAATGAGCACAGCCACAACATTCAGAAGACATGCATTTCTTTTTCTATCTTCTTCTTCTCACTAGCTATTTATTTCTCTCACTACCTCTATCACTCCCCACTTCAATCTCAATTTTAATTCTACCTTCTGTCTCTATCTTTTTCTTTTGAATTCTTTTTATTATGCTAGTTGTACTCTAAAAGATGTAAATCTTGTGTACTTTCTTAAAATATAGTTATTATTATTATTATTATTACTTTCTCCAGCTTTTTCTATGAGTACAAATAGCTGGTCTGACGTGGATCTTCCAGCATTGCATTGATAATCTCCTAATATTCTTTGCACGTATGGTTGTAGTATTTTATAGAGTACACGGGAAAATACTTTGAATATTGTGTTCAATAGCATTATTCGTCTACAGTTGCTGCAAGATAAGGGGTCTCATTTTTTGTGCAAGGGCCACACTATGCCCTCGTTCCACTCATCGGGCATTTCTCTCCGTCTCCAGATTTCCGCTGTTACTTCATGCAGTTTTTGGATAGTTTCCTCTCCGCCTTGCTTAATGAGTTCTGCAGGTATGCAGTCAGACCCTGATGCCTTTTTTTTTAATTCTTGCAATGCTTGGCGTACTCATTCATGTTCTGTACATTTCGGATACCAAAGTGCCTTTGCTCTGCCCATCCACATTCTCACTTTAGGTTTAAATTCTTTCCGTTGTTCATTTGAACTTAGTGATTCTTCTAATGTGCATTCTCTTCTCAGTTCGCCTCTTTTCCTTATACTCCTCTTCAGAGTTTCTTGTTTGTGGAGTACCGCTCATCTGCTTCTAGCGAATCGTCGACTGGGATTTGTGTTTTCTTAGTAAGAACACCCGCCCTTTCGCACCTTGTATCACCAAAGTTATGCAGATGAGAAAGCATTGCAATTCCTATTTCTATGAAGTCTTTAATGCTTTAATCAAATATTATAGATGGTTTAGTGGGGAATGTACGAACGCAATCACGAGCAATTTCCTACGAGCTTCTTTCAATCCATGACCGCAATTCTCTGGGTTACCCGTAAATTTGAAGCCAAACACATAATACTTGACCCCTTCTTCGTGTTCGATAAATCATGTTCAACTCAATCAATAGATACCTACATTGAATATTTTTTATTGACGCACCTGAAACGAAATACAACTCGAGTTTCTGTGTCGGTTCGTCTACATCGCTTGACGGTTGTCTAGGTGCAAAATTGCTTCATCAAAACCATCACTTGAATTATTTTTAGTAAAAGACTACAGCTTTTATCTAAAGCTTCTTTGCACTGCCAATAGTTTTATCATTAGGTGTAATGTCAGACAGCAAGCTCTAGTTGGAAAATAGTAGAGAATAGAGTGAAAGAACTGACACTTTGAGATATGGACGGGCGCCTTACGATACCAAACCATTATGGATCTTTTACAGTTTCCCTGTGCTGAATTCTGATTCATTTGCAAGAAATTTTCAATGACTAACCTCCTACCGTGTGAAAAAGCATCTGGATTCAAAGATACCTTTGACGAACCACCTCGAGCTTGTATTATCTTCTGCATAGCAATAAGTCGAAACAGCTTGATAAGCCAAACCGTACTTTTCCAATGAAAAGGAGCTAAAATATTTTAGTCCATATATTCCCTAGATATACGAATGGTTCCGCTCGTACAATCGCAAGCAGTAACTATAAAGTTAACCCAATTTATTCACATGCGGAAATACATATTCTATGGCAGCTCTATTCTCTCCCACACACTATCTTCAAAAACGTTAATAAAACCTGTTCAACAATAATATTTCAAAAATAATAATCTTAACAATGGTCTCCAGTTGAGAGTTTCCACATTAACGGGGAACTTTTAAGGCAGTTTCGTTGAAAACTTCCATTTAATACAATACTGTAAAAAGGGGCGGATGATGTGGGGCCACGATGTTGTATAATAGTGAGAAAAACTACCCTCCACCCTCTACCCCTTCACACACAAAAGTATTTCATCCCTTATCTGAGGACTGCATTCGTGAGAACTTTAAAAAGGATTTTCTGTCTATTATTTTGTGGAAAGGGTTAAGACTCATTGTATATGTGGTTAAGTATTGCTGGAGTGTTGCCAAAAAAAATGTACACATATATATGTTTATGTGTATTTTGGAATTTTTGGGGAGGAGTAAAAAAATAGGGTTATTTCGACATTTTGCTTTAGAGAGATGCTTCAGTATAAGCTTAGTAAATTCTAGGGTTGTTTTAAAAAGAAAATACCCTATGCTGCTTGGGCATGCATCATTTCAAACATAAAAATAGTTCTTTATAAAAGGGCAAAAAAGCTAGTCAATTTCACATTTGAGTCGTTTATTTTGAAAGTGGCCTAAGTCTATTATCAACATTCATTTTGAATAATATGTAAATAATATACATAGTTAAAATCACTAAGATTTCGTTAAACGAAAATTAGTTGGTTAACAGAATATTAAAAAAATTTTGTTTTCAAAGTGGCCTAAATTCTATTCGTAAAATTTTATAACATGAGAGCTGAAGAGACTTATAGGAAAATCTTTAATTTACATTTCCACCAGCCGCGAAAAAATACTTGCAAATATGTGATCGCTTATACAATAAAGTTAAGCTATCAAAGGCTAACAAAAGACAAACCATGAAGCATGATGCTCTTTTGAGACAGATATTTGTGCATATCTGCTTGTGTCGTGTGGACAGGCCATGAGCTAAAGCAAAATACTTCAGTTGCATATTACAAGCAGTAGGTCATGGTACAATAATTACAAGGTAAGCTTATAAGGGCCCCGTGACGTCACTCAGATCTTAGTTCACAAAGGAAAAAAGCTCTCTCGTGACGTCACTCAGATCTTTTCTCATATAAAAATGGTAGAAGCTTTTCAAGATGGAAACAGAGCTTTTCCTTACGAGCCTACCTTGTATTATTGTATAGTTGTTTTCAAACCTCGTGACATCCCGCGCATGTTCCCCAGCTAAGCTCTTAAAAATGTTTAAAAGCTCAGCCAAAAGCTTCATTTAACTCCTCCTATCAAATCACTTGTTGCCATGTAATCAATCAGTCGCGACTGCGTATTGCTACCGGGAGGTGTATCTTTCTGGGACTTCAATGATTATTTAAAAAATTTACAAATTATGACTGAAAAACACCCGTTTTTATATATATTTTTTATTTTAAGGTTATTATATTTTACACATATGCTACAGAAATAATTTGTAGTAATTTCTCCTAAAAAATACGAAATTTGTGTTTTTATCACTTTGATTACTAGATTTTTGACATTTCCTGCCAGTCGCAAGCGCGCTTCAGCCCGGGGAGGTTGTGTTGCTTGCGACTGCCGGGAACTGTCGGTTTATGAATGAAAACGCTCATTTATTCAAAGGAATTTTTTTCAGCATTTTTTTTAAATTATTTTAAATTTAGAAATGAGAAATATTTCGCATAATTAAAGTAAAATTGTGCTTATTATGTTGAATAAACTGCCTTTGTTGAGCAGGGGCTTTACATGTATTTAAAAGCTCTGCTCAACACATAGAAAGATAAATTAACTTTATTCATTCGGCATGCGCGCATCCCTTCCCAAATTATTTTGTTGAGTTTTTTCAGTGTTTGTTGCCGTTTTAACTAAAAAGAGGGGAAATGATAGAACATTATTTATAAAATTTGGCAACGAGGTGCCCAGAACTGCTCAAATTTTTTGTGTCACGGAGTTTGAAAAATTCTATACCATGGCAGTAGGTTAGGTTAGGTGTAGGGATGCCTCCAGTCTAGTTAGAGTTCGTCGTACAGCGAACAAACTGCAATGCTTGCAATTTACAAACCGGCCAAGCGGATCTACAGGGACTGCCATTCAGGGCCGTCGCTTGGGTTTTTTGCGCCCGGTGCACTATGTCATAAGTTGTGCATTTTTGAAGGCAATGAAGGACAAAGGAAAAGACACAAACACTCGCTGAATAGGAGAGAAATAATTCTCATAGTTTGCGCATAATTTAATATTGCACATAGATAGGAAGTTTCATATTGATCAACATCCAATCTACAAAAATCTGCCGAAAACATCGTTTGCTGAGAAGAGAGTAGGCGATAGCGATGGGGCGGGCAGTTTTTTTGACAGCTATGTAGTTTTTCTTTTTTGTCTCCCTTTTGCTAGGAAAATAAAAGCAATGCCAGAAGGGAGAATTAATATTAAAAGCAACAACAACAAGCTAAAGTATTCTAAAGTGCAGTTTGTTGGAAAAGTTGGCTGTTGTGAAAACCTATGCGATTTTTCATCGAATTTTAAAAGGGAATTGACGATTACAGCCAATTTTTGTTGGTTGGGACGTGTGAAACTGGCCTTATTATGTAATTTGTTACACAAGTTCGAGCAAATTGGTGAACTGAACTTCATTTTTTGCCTGAGTTTCCATCAATTTCCACATATTGAATTCAGGAAAAATAAAGTCTGAGTTCAAAACCCAACAAAACATGAAATTGCGATTGAACGTAAAGCTCGCTCAAAAGAGAGTAATCAACTGGAATAATGGAATATCATTCCAGTGAGCTCATGCATTTCTAACTTCTGGCGAAAAAACAGCAAGAATTCCAAGCATAAACTGAACATGCCAGCCGGTGAAGTCACTTATACGGATTGAATGAAACTTTATTGAACTGAGGCAGGTGAAGCCAGGGTAAAAAGAAACAAATAAAAAAGAGCAATTAAAGAGAAGTTCTCGCCAGGAGTTTTATTTTCCTCATTTCGTTCATTTATCTCTATTAACAATTCTTGATAGAGAATTTAAAAGTGCAGCAAAAGCGCCCTCAAGTGTATACCAATCATGGTAAACAGACACAATACAGAGCCATTGGAACATATTTTCTTTTGTGTGAGTGGATATGATGCTTTTTACAGAATTTTCAAAATGTGCTTCTAATTAATGAGATTTTTCTCGCACTTGGGAGATTTTTTCGAGAATTTCTTGAATCACGAAGCTAAAATCTCTGGAAAATTCCTGAACGAGGAGTACAGGGACAGAAATTGGGTAAACTTGTGTAATTTCTTGCACCCGTGAGTTTTTTTAAATCTTAATTTCTGAAAATGCGCCCCCGACAAACTGCGCCCGGTGCAAGTGCACCATTCGCACCTATGAAAGCGCCGCCCCTGCTGCCATTCATGTGTTAGTGAGAAATATCGAGAACGAAATCTCTCTCTGGGACTTTGCGGACATTGAGTTGCGTCTGACAATATTACCTTTGATGCGATCAATGAAACCGCAGTAAAAAAAGGTACTAAATCCCCTACCAGGATTTACCACAACGCTTCTCAGCGCCAGATTGATAACTGCTGAAATGAATAGCCAATCGATTACGGTAATGGCTGCTAAAGACTGCCCTCAAGGAGGCGTCATGTCGCCTCTATTTTGGTCAATCATAACCGACAAACTTCTTGCCGACCTAAATGCCGGAGCTTTAAAGCACAGGCCTATGTAGGCATATCGTCATCGTCGAAGTCATGGTACAATAATTACAAGGTAAGCTCATAAGGGCCCCGTGACGTCACTCAGATCTTTGTTCACAAAGGAAAAAAGCTTTCTCGTGACGTCACTCAGATCTTTTCTCATATAAAAATGGTAGAAGCTTTTCAAGATGGAAACAGAGCTTTTCCTTGCGAGCCTACCTTGTATTATTGTACCATGGTCGAAGTGAGAACTTGGGTATTAACCCACAAAAAACTGCCATTGTACCATTTACTAACTGAAGGAAGCTAAATTTTAAAGCTCCCTCTTTGGATGGTAAAAAAAAAAGGTTTTCTTAAAGGAGACTAAATATGTAAGTATAGTCCTGGATTAAAAGGTCTCCTGAGAGGGTAACTGCCAAGGCAGTTATGTACATCTCTCCATATCTATCGTTAATTTGTAAGTCAAACCTAGGGCCTCAAACTGAAGTTAATATTTGAGTTAAACACGACGGTCAAAAGGCTCATGATCACGTTAGGGCCTTCGTTAGGGAAAGCATTGCCTTTAGTTATACGGACGGTTCCAATGAGGTAGAACTGGCCGCATATGGCCCAAGGAGAAAATATTCATGACCCTGATCACTATCCCCTCTTTTTTCCAACCTGAGGTACTCGCCATACAGGTGTGTTCAATAGCGTCATGGCCTACCAAAAAAAAAAATTAACTTGAAATTAAAAATTGTATTTTAAAAAAATCATATCACATTTTCGTGGGGGCCCCTGCGCGTCGGGGACCCTAGGCCATGGCCTAGTCCGGCCTAATGAGTAATCCAGCACTGAGTGTGTTCATAGAGGTGCACCTACATAGCTTTGACGTGTGCATGCCTATTTTGTATATGGAGATCGTCGGAGATCTCAACTAATACCAAATTGTGGCTTCACGTTAAGGCAGTTCTTTTGTGCGGTGGCGAAACATGGAAAGTCACCCAATTCATCAATTCAAGTATTCACCAACAGATGAAGATAAAATTGTCGCTGAGAGATGTCGCGCAAAACAGAGTTCGATGGTGGGCCTAATACAAAACCCTTACAGGTTAAAAACGTTACACAAATTTTACCCAAATAACATCCTACTAGAATAGTTGATCACATTTGCTTCTTTTGAGATTCCGTACATCAAATCTAAATTTAATGCGCTACCATGAAAGAAAAAATATAGATATATGTATGTATGTATATAATATGTATATTCCAAATCAATAATATGCAGAGAACACAAAACCTTGAACAACGGTACAATAACCGCAACAAAAATCCCTTTACATGTTGAAGTGAAAACAAAATCAAATTTTATCCCTTAACACAGGGAAGGTAAAATTCTACCTTCTCCTAAAGGAAAGATACTAGGAAAATATATTGTATATTCCTAAAGGAACTTTAACCCTTTTGAGCCAATTTTTCGTCTTTGAAATCCTTGACTTATGTCAGTTTCTTGGGAATCCGATGTAAATCGTATGCTTACAGGATATCAAATGGCATAAAGGGATTTATAACTTTCCAGTTTATATACAAATCAGTTTGGCAAACAATTTGCAAATGGTTTCAAAAAAAAAAAAAAAAAATGGCAAAAATAATAGTTTTAGTTTTAAGGAATTTTTTTTTGTTGAACAAATACTAAAAAATTTTGCGGTTTTTTTTTGGAGTAAATACAACACGTATCATTTTACCATTTTATCAAAGGACAAGTGTACAAACTCATCCCTCCCGATGTCTAGAGATGACAGTTTTTCTCATCAATCCTAAATAAACACAGAAGAAACAAAACAAAAATTGTGTTAACCACTTCCAATAGTATCCGTAGGGTATCCTTGTTGCTTGTATCCGTTTCACCCCCGTTTTTCGATTGTTTTTTTTCTTTTGGGATCGATTTATTCCAGTTTTTCAGTGTTCAATTGATATTGACGCCTCCCTTCCGGTTCGAATATATATCTGTGGATCCCTTTGATACCAGGGTATCAAACAGAGTTTAGTAGCACTTCCCTATCGTAGTCGGCAGCTGCTGATGGAATTTTTAATTAATGAAAAACTTAATCCAAAAAGAAATTTCCGGGGAAAAAAATTTAGCGAACAAAAACAAACTATTATTGATTCGCAAAAACGAAATATGCATAAAAGAGTCGTTTATTTTGAAAGCGGCCTAGGTCCAGTTATGTTAAAATCGAGATATTTAATGGTTTGGTGTTAAATTTAAAAATATTGATAATTAAAGTGTATTTGAAACTGTTATACTGTAATGGCAAGATAGGAAGGGAGGGTGGGGTACGGCAAGTGGAAAGTCCACACTCTCTCCATCATATGGGTGTTTCTCTGTAAACTGGTAAATTTTTGCAAGAAATCTGTCCCAGTAACTTTTTTAAGTGAATATGAAAAAAAAATATACAATTAAATAGATATCTATCTGGTGGATAATAAACAGTAAGGGACCCAAATATATTTGTTTTATTTTAGGACTTATTGAGTAAATTTAAAAAATTCATATGTCAGAGGACTGTTGCATATGTCAGAGGATTGTATATATAAGTGAAATGAGCTTTTATTAGTAGTATATATACTTTAAAAACATTCCTCATGACGCATATATATAAAAATAAAACAGTCTTCTTTGGTAGTTCCAAGTTCTCTGTGTGGTTCCAAGTAAACTTGTGAACTTTTATTTCTTCCTTAGACACTTTCTTCTTTCTCGCGCCATAATTAAAAGATGGTTATAGACCTAAAATAAAGACAAAAGTACAATAATAGTCCCCTAATAAATGAAACAGTCTCCTGTTTCTGTATGTAGCGGGGGACTGTTGACCGGGGACTGTTGGCAGGGGACTGTTTAATTTGTGTAATTGTTACGGTACCATAAAATTCCTTCATTATGACTTTATTTTGTTTTATAGAAACAATATAAGCCATCTTATTTAAAACGATGCACAATAGAGAAAACTGGAACACTTTAAAAAAAGAAAAATAACACTTACTAGGGGACTGTCGAATGTTGCGTACCGATGCGCGCATGTGCTTCTCTAACTCTTGTAACACTAAACAAAATGAGGTATAGCTACTTTTGGGGGTAACAAAGCTAACTTCATGTCGTTCACGTTTCGTTACGCCCATTAACAAGTCTGTCTTTACTGTAGATGGCCTGATGCGTCACTCGAAACCTTGGGCAGGGGACTGTTCATGAAATTCGGGGACCAACTTTAGGTTAAATTAAACTAATCATAAAATAGTTTAAATAAATTGATATTAGAGTCTAATAGCATATCATTTCATATTGATTAAATTGTGTTATATAAGTTAATTGTTTTTAAAATATTAGTTCAATTATTGAACTCAATAGAAAATATTTTGGTTTGGTGACCGGCCAGGGGACTGTTTTTAGACCTAAAAAATACGTTATTTAAACCATATAGGTTTTTAAGTGAGATATTTTCTATATTGTATACTATAGTTTAGATAGTTATAAATTGAAATTTGCAGAAATATAAATATTTCTCGCCATAGTTTACGTAATATTTGCCAAGGACAGCGATTTTACCACTTTGGTGAGAAACACCCATATAACAAAAGACATTGGACGAATATTATATACACACTTTTCGGCAAAGCCTAGGTGAAAAAGTAGTAAAAAAGTCACCAAATTGCTAATAAGTAACTTCATCATGTAAAGGTACAGTAGGTGCCGGTATTCTACGTAATTTGCTGACTTATTCATACAATTATACAAGATGATATACAATATGCATGACATTTAATTACAGGTAGGGATACGGAATCGGTGAAGAGTACTCGATTAAAATACTCATGAGTATAATCGACAGAAAACTACTCCATGAGTAGCGCAATTACCGATTTACCAAGCGGCCCCCCAACTTAGTACTACAACGTTCAATGCTGCTTGACCTGAGCGAACGAAAGCCGGTGTACTGAGAATGCTTAATGGCACCCCTATGGTCACCAAGGCAATTGCCTGTTTTCTTGGCCCTAAATAAATTCTTAACGCTAAAATTTTGCTTCTTAAGTCTAGCTAGAAAAATGATGAGCGTGACGTGCTTCGTTCAGTTTGGTGCCCCTTAATGATGCCTGTCGTTACATATCTACAGCGGGCTACTTTTTGAAAAGTAGAAGTTTTACTCAGGCATACCGTGCTTGTTTTGCCATAAAGGCATTTTGATGCTGTCCATGCCTGTTTCAGATACTGCGATATAGCCCTTGGCCGCGGGACCTCCTTTTATTTTGCCGGTTTTAATGCTGGTAGGTGTTTCCGAACCAAAAACGTCAATTCTGCCACTATCCGTATCACTAGAATCATACAGGCAGGAATGCATTTGTACATTCCTCATTCTACTAAATCTGTGAAGGCTAGGCCCAACAGATGGTTTAATCAGGAGTGTATGCATGCAATCAGAAACAAAGAAGCCGCCTTTCGAGCTTACAAGAGCTCCCCGAGTGAATCGCTCCGTGAAGAGTATATAAAACTCATTCATTTGACAGTAAGCTGAGAAGTAAACTCTTTAATGCAACCTCTGGTAGCAAAAACTTCTGGTCCTTGGTAAGTTCCATAAAGAAGAATTTCACTGCATCTACAACTCCTTCATTCATTCACGATAAGAAGGTGATAACAGACAGAAAAGCCAAGGCCGACCTATTAGCATCTCTGTTTGCTTCAAATTCTTCCCTACCCGAAACTGATGCGCTACCCCCAGTTCTCGAGCACAATGCTCACTTAATGGACAGGGTTTTCTTCAGGACTCGCGAGGTGTACAGGTGCCTCAAGGAGCTCGATGTCAACAAATCCACTGGACCCGATAATATACCCCCTATCGTCTTAAAACAATGCGCGTCACCTTTGGCTAAACCTCTGCGCAAAGTTTTTGCCCTATCATACTCCTCCGGAGTTTACCTAGACTCTTGGAAACTTGCCCATGTTCAGCCAATTCCGAAAAAAGGTGAAGCCAGCGACCCCTTAAACTACCGCCCAATAGCAATTACTTCTATTCTCTCCAAAACCATGGAGACGATAATCAACAAAAAGCTTATGGGATATCTAGAATCCAACCTACTCATAAACCACAGACAATATGGCTTCCGCCAGAAAAGATCCACTGGCGATCTTTTAGTCTGTCTTACAGAACACCTCAGCCGTAGTCTGCATGGATCCGGCGAGTCTAGTCTGGTTGCTCTAGATATCTCCAAGGCTTTCGATAGAGTTTGGCACTCAGCCCTGTTAGCCAAACTCAAAGCTATTGGAGTCGACTCACTTCTACTTGGATGGCGTCAAATCCGCATCCCACCCGATCTCGGCGGGGGTCCCCCAGGGGTCAATCTTATCACCGGCCCTATTCCTTATCTTTATAAATGACCTTCTTTCAATCCCCTCCAACCCACTTCTCAGCTTCGCTGACGACGGTACTTTACGGTACTCGTACAGCTTCGATACAAGGCAGACTCATGCCAGATCCTGTCTTGATGATCGTGAACGTATGTCCAACTCTATTAATAACGACATTGTACTCATTCTAGAGTGGGGAAAGAAGAATCGTGTTGAATTCAACCCCGCCAAAACCAAGTACTGTCTTATCTCTAAAAAGAAGTTCAACACCCCCCACCCTTGAAAGTGAATGAAGTTCAACTATTGGCCGAACCATCCTTACACATCTTAGGCGTGACATTAGCCAAAGACTTGCGATGGAATGACCACATATTCCAAATCGCCAAACAAGGATCTCAGTGCTTGGGATTTCTTAAGAGGTGTAAGTTCCTCCTCCAGCCATCGGCCCGTGCTGTTATTTATAAATCCTACATTCGGCCTCTTCTCGAATATAACTCCCTCGTTTGGGGCGGCGCTCCAATAACCACCTTGGCATGGTTAGATAAGGTCCAAAAAAAGGCCCTTAAATTAATTGACGACGATACCGCTTGCTCCACCATCGACCCCCTCAGCCGCCGTAGGAATGTAGCAGCACTGACAAAATTTTATCGCTACTATCATAGTGACTGTTCCTCCGAGCTAAACGCTCTCCTGCCTCCACGGCATTCTTATACCCGCAACACCAGATTAGCCCACTCGTCTCATTCCCTCCACCTACAACTCCCCCTTTCACGCACTCAGCAAGATATGAATTCGTTGTTAATAGAACAACTCGGCTGTGGAATAATCTCTCGCAGTTAGTATTTCCGAGCTCCTACAACATCCAAGAGTTCAAACGCAGGGTTCATCACCACCTTCTTCAATTCCCTTCCGTTCTTTTTTAACCCCTCCAACCCCCTCCCCGTACTAAGCTTACTGCTAGACATTGCACCATGACGTGACAAATGACATGACGGACTAGTAGTACAAAGGGTGATTCCTGAGCTTAGCACTGCCACATTAAAAAAAAAAAAAAGGTCGACAGTAATCAACCTTGGTCTTGAAATTGACCCTGCTTTGAGGTATACTTCCCATTAACTGTGTGTTGCTTTTTGCGCGGGGACGGAAACATGTAGTACACTGCAGAAACAACCTTCGGATGATATTTCGACCGTATAGCACCCAACACTTCTTTCTCAACAATGACGAGATCAGTTGTTGGTTGATTAAGAGATGGTTGATTAAGAGGGCGCTCAAGTAACTAGATTTTCCCAGAATGATTGCATGTTGTTCGTCGTAGCTTCGATTGGCGTTTTGAAGATCTCCACCGACTCTCAATAGTCCGTCCTTGGGTTGGGAAAGGGGTGTGAATTCTTGAGTTTGCTGTCGGTGGGTAGAGTGGAGTGCCTTTCAAGGTAAGTCGCATCTTTAGTGAAAAAGGTATGTTGGGGAAATGTGAGCCAAAATTGTGTGGCTAGGGTTAATTCTGCTGATGTTAACCATAATTGTTCAGACTTGGGGCGCGCACGCAATAAGCCGTGGCTCTTATAAGCTTGGGAAATAACGACTATTTGAGGGAGACACTTTAGCGACCATCTTTCAGACGTAAACAACGATTTTCAGTCACCATTTCCCTTAGCGATGTTAAATTCAGTTGAAAATGGTGAGGCCGACCAGAGCGAGGTAAATCTTCCACCACATTCCGACCCCTTTTGAGTGCACTGAACCATAAATACGCAAGTGTTTTTGATAAAGTCGATTCACCGTAAGCCATAAGCAATGCAAAATTTAAGACAGATTCGTTTTTCGATATTTGTATCCATTGTAAAAATGGCAAAATACACTTGAAATGAACTGACAAAATGCGCCCTGTAAACAAAATAAATGACAAATTGCGCTCATAGTCCGCGTGAGTATAGAGGATAGTTGTGCCAACTTAGCGACAAACAAATTTTCGACAATCCCTTTTTTTGTAAATGATCGATTCCCGTAACTTTCTTTACAGAATGTGCATATACTATTTTTTCAATATTATTTTCTCTTAAAAATAAATCTATATTCAACACGTGGATAATTTAAAACGCCTGTGTGGGCCAGTGTCTGACCTGTGGTTCATAGGTTCGCCACCACTGCCCTAGGTCATAATAATATTGCAAAATACTCAAACTCAAACTCAAAAGTTATTTATTCATAGAAAACAAGCCAAGTACAAGGTTTATTTGTGTTAAGCTAATCTACTCGCCATAGGCAGACCGTATAACATGACAAGATATGCTTAAGTAGTAAGTCCATATGTAAGTAAAAAATGTATACAAAGAAAATATTAAAGTGATGGTAAATGAAGCCAGGTGAATAGGCTGGCTGCAGTATGTTAATTTTAAACAAAATCTTAAAACTAACTTAAAAAAAAAAAAAAAAAAAAAAACTACCTTAAAACTACACAAATAATAAGCTATAAAGCTATTATGAATATTATCTAGAATTTTTAGATATTTTTGTACTAATACTTGTAAGTGTAAGTGTAAATATATATATAATGAAAAGAAACTTCCCAGCGGGAAAAGTGTGAAGGCCTTCCTCAAGAAGCTTTTAGGAAGGAGTTCGTATTCGTAGTTCCTAAAAAGTAAAATGTAAGGGTCAAACATGGATAAGTATGGTTTTTGCGTTTGCCTTGGAAGCAACAAAAAAGATGTATCACAAACGCCTTACCGGGAATGCGTGGGGAAGGATAATGAGCTTTTAGAGCTTTTCAACTCATTCCTCCTAATGACATGGCTTCACAAAAAAGATATGGAGCGGAATGCCAAAAGGAAGGCCTTTCCGCCTTCCAAAAAAGGCCACCATCATGCCTCTTGGTATGATTCCATTTCCCGCTGGGTTATGCTAAAGATAATGGTAGTAGTAGTATTATTATTAGTATTAGTGTCCTCATCCCTCTCGCTCTCCTGGTGACTCTTAACCCCGACATTCCATCTCCTCAAGGTATTGTATTGGATAACCGCCATCTTGGAGACGCCATCCAAAATCGTGATGTGAATCAGCAAATTTTTATTTGGAGAATCCGATATACGGAACATTGTTGATTATTTTAAATTATTCGTACCTCCGTGTGGTAGCGAAATATTGACCATGTTAGAGTTATTACTAACTGATATGCATAAGTAAGACTGTTGAAGTTGAAATTTTGTTGCAGGAATTAAGCAATGGCCTCCCTCCATTACTTAGAACTGATATATGTTTATTTATAAAACTTGATAAGTCCATTTATTTGTTTAGAAAATCTAACCACTGACACTTAGTAAAATATTCAATCAAATATTAAATGCAAAGTACACTTGGCTATAGACGCCATTTTGATAAGGCGGCACCGCCGCAGCGGACACGTCCGACCAGGGCCGTGTCTCCAACCGACCGCGCCTATTGCAAAATATACCTCAACTTTTCAATATTTTTCTCCATTTTCAAACGCAAACAGTCACAGAATCACTGCACAATGTTTATACAGTCTAAGTAAACCTCGAGCTGTCACCTCTCAAACGAACACTTACAGGTGTCGCTGCGATCAGTTTTTCGCAAAATATTTTGCAATTGACGCCATCTATTGGGGAAACGTCAGGAATGGTGTGACTTTTGATATAGTTTAAAATTTTTTTTTTGACATATTTTGAAATATTTTAACGATAAGTCTGTTTGACGAGTTTAATACGTTCTAAAAAATCTCCATCGAAGGTCGACAATATTTTCTTTAACAAAAAATAAAATAACTCAAATTAGTGCCCAAGGTTTTTGATTAGTCCATTATTTATTATTAACTGTCAACAGTTTGTTGTCGTGAAGACGATTGCTGAAACTATATTGACTCATCAAGCAATCATAACTTGATTGCTAACGACGCGCTTGTGTCAAGAAGTTACTTCTCAATATTAATTTAATATAGACAAATGTACACATACTTATTTGTCGATAACTTTATTATATCTTTTTTTTTCCTTATCTATTTTAAGACGACCAATATCTTACATAAAAATCCATCACTGACCAAGGGCCATCAAAAAAACATGAATACCATAGTATATATACTGTGGGCCAGCAGCAGCAGTCTCTTGTTGGATTTATTGACAAACTTTTATTAGCCTCCCCACAATCAATTTACAAGGTGTTCGAACACAAATTGCCTTGTACTTACTCACCCTAGTTAGTATATAATAGAGTATGGCGCATAGTATGAGCTTGGTTGTAATCTTGTGGCCATCAAAAATTCACCAATACCATCTTGAAAAAGGCAAATCCAACTTAAGTATGCGAAAAGACGCCCACAGAACAAGGGGGAAAAAACCCCTTTTACGGGTTTACTTTTCGAGAGTGGAACACGAGAAATCGAAGATTTATTTTTCTTGCAAACAAAAACGAGCGAAAAGATCCTTCAGACAATTCTCCCCGAAGGGCAAACGACTGAAGCAAACAAGGACTTAATTATCCTTGCTAGGACTGATTCCAGTAATCACTAATTTCGGTTCGGCTGCAAATTCAACTGATCTGGGTTTTACGTTGTTTTTGTTGTTGGTGTTGTTTTTTTCCTTTCTCTTTTTAGAAAAGGGAAATAATAAAGTAGAAGGAGAACGTCTCTCTGCCATCCTTTTGACATTTTAACAGGGTAACCTCGAACAGAAGTTTAAGGATACCGCCTCAGGGAATAGGATATAATTTTACTAGAGGATGTTCAACATCTCAAAGAAAAAGGCCAGAAAGCCGCCGACCCGCTTTGAGCGAAATTATTGTGGAGAGAAACTTCTTCTCCAACGTCAAACGGAACGAAGACATTCATACACTTTAGTAGAAGACCGAACGCGATTCTGCTTTGTTTGCGAATTGAAGACAACAAACCCTACTAAGGTGGTAGGAGGTAGGTTAGGGAGAGAGAAAGGTGGTCTCGATGATTATTATTCGTATCAACCGAATAAAGGAAGCAACAGGAAAAAATTTTTTCTACCAGGATGACTATAAGAAATCTGCCGTCAGATCCTGCAAAGGAGCAGGCACAAACATCCAGTTTCGAGGAGCTTTAACTGATGCCCAACCTGGGGGCAATTGTTAAAAACTTTGGAGAGCGCCTTCCCTGGCTCCCAACTCTGCCGTGTTTATATTACATTATAGAAAAGAATAATACTTTAGTGCCATTGGCAACATGTTTTCGTGCTGCTGCTGCTGCCATCTATGTACGATACTTCAATGCTATGGAGTAATCAAAACAGAACAAAAACTGGCACTGAGTATCAACTTCTTCTTTTTTGTAGATAATGAAGAATCTTCAGGCGAATTTCTTACTTAAGAAATGGAATTCTTGCGAAAAGTGATATCAAATTCTAAAATTTAATTTTGTTGTTTTCGATAGGCTGACGCACAGAAAGAAAGTTGTTTGTGAGGGTTTTCCAATATCAAATGATATCTTCAAGGTGCTAATATGGCTGGCTCCTATCGATTTTCTAGCGTTCTTTAGTTATTTCTTTGAGCTTGTAATTTTTTGTCTAATCATAAAATTTTTCACATTTTTAAATCATTTTGTCTTGATTTTCTTTGAAGTACACATAGGAAAGCTGTGTTTATTTAATCAACTATATCAGTGATTCCCAAAGTGGGTTCCGCGGAACCTTACGGTTCCACCAAAAAATTTTAGGATTCCGTGTCACCAGCGCCGAAGTGCAAATACATTAGCAGACTCACTGGCGCTGTGCCGGCCGTTTAGCGTGTTCTTGCTAATCAGAAAGTGCGAGTGGCCCTTCTTCCTTGAAATTTGGTTTACGTCACGCCGCGTAAAACTTTGGCCGCCATTCCATATTCCCATGTCGAGGGGGTTGTGAAGAAAATGGTAATCCGCCCTCTTGAGATGCCCGCCATGGGCCAAACGTTATATTGAGTATACTATAATGCTTATGGTGTCCTACTTATCATTCCCTTTCATTTGATACCCATGTCGAAGGGGTTATGAAGAATATTTCAATCCGCCCTCTTGAGACTGCCGCCATGGATCTAAAGGTATATTGAGTATACCATATTGTCATCGGAGCTAAAGCTGTATGCAAAATTTCAGCATTATAGGATATCCGGAAGTATTTGAAAAATTGATTGTAAAATTTGTTCCCTGAAGAAAACAGTAATCCGTCCTCTTGAGACGGCCACCACGGATCTAACGGTATAATGAGTATACCATATTGCATTGTCATCGGAGCTGAAGTTGTGTGCAGGGTGATCGGGTAACCGGAAGTATTCAAAAAATCGATTGCAAGATGTGTACCGGACAAGCAGACAGACAAGAAAAAGCGAGCTAATAAAAATGTTTTAAAATATATTAAAGGATAAATATATACATATATCATATATTATTTTATTTTTTCATCGTTGGGTTCCGCCAAATTTTATACATTGTAGAAAGGTTCCGTACGAAATAAAGTTTGGGAACCACTTTATAGTTCTTCTTCTTAACCGATAGGCGGCACAAGTAAGTCCTTTATTCTAAATCCGCACGGTCACATCGGTCACATCGGTAGTTAACTTCCAATTGCTGAATTCTGCAATGTTGCAGCAGTCTTGCCATTATGAAAATGCCCTTTAGCCCAAGTACACATTGGGCGTTTTAAAGTTCGCGCTTTTAAAATGAGCGTTTTAGGAATCAAAGGATTCCTATTAGGTGTACATATGCAAACGCGCAATCATATTTACAGCAATCATATTTACAGCAATCATATTTTCAAACTTCTTTCTGTAAGCTGTGAAAGCTTTTTGTTCCACATTGCTGCGAATGCTGTTGTTTACAAATGCTGTGACATACTGGTCCCGCTGCGAATGCTTCACATACACATAAAAAAATTTGTCACCTCCTCTAAACAAAGTACCATTTTACTAAAAAAATTTGGACCATGAAAAAAAAATGCTAAAGGAAGCAAAGTATTTCACAGCCTTTGTAGAGCAAAGCATCGAAAAACTGCAAGCAAACAAAAAGCATTTCTCAACAAAGCCAAAGCATTTGCAGCCGGATTAGTAATATGCTCTTGAAAGCTTTTAAGTAAAGCAACAGCAATCGCAGCAATATGAAACAAAAAGCTTTCACAGTCTACAGCAAAGTAAATTTAAAAATACATATGTGCTTTGCTTTGAGTTTACATTGCTTTCAAATCTATATTTCTAGTGGCGCTGTCTACACTTACCTATATAGCATTACTTTGCTCCTAATAGTGATCTACTTACTCTGTTCAGATCATCAGTGTAACCCAATATTTGCACCGATTTGTTAATTAATGTTCCATTCCTGTCTAATGCTGTTATTTTGGGATAGGTTGAATAGTGTCAATTAAAAAGAAATCGGTCTAGAAAAAACCCGCCCTGGTACCAAGACGTTTTCTTTCTTACAATTCTTCAATTCTTACACCTTTCAAGGTTCAGAACATGTATACCAAATAAAAACCAGGTAAAGGGGCGAGGTGCGGAACAACGATCAATTTAGGACACACTCAAAAGTTACTTAATAAAATCTATGTGAACCAGAACATGTAAGAGCGAACCAGGTTTCGAAAATCGAGCTACGAGGTGCATTCTGTGAGACCTCCACGGAAGTTCACGTAAAATATCAAAGTTTGGGTATTTCGGAAATTTTGATAATTTAATCGGAATCGGAACACACTTAACCACATTCGTCCGCCATATTGGGGCGGCCATTTGGAATTTATAAGTTCCGATCATAAATTCGTTATTTGAAACCTTTAACACCTCCAGACACTGATTTTCATGGAACTCATAATTGGCCAATTCATATTTGGGTGGCCATTTTGAATTTCGGACATTTTTCTGCAGCCATTTTGAATTTCGAAAATCGGGCTTCGAGGTGCATCATGGGAGACTCCGACGGACCTTGTGCAAAATTTCAAGGCTCTGCGATGGCTGGTGCGCTCGCTATAGCGCCTATATACACCCATACCTACATACACAACAGACCATATATTCTAAATTACCAAGCAGGCTTCTTAAAGCTTGGGACTTTTCAGGAACTGTAAGGAGTAGAATCCAGCCACGGGCCATTCATATAGGGGTTGCTATGGAGGTTGACAAGTTACTTTATTGTTGATGGCCTCGTACCGTCTTACAACCTTCAAATATGTAGATTGCTTCGTTGGGTTTTTTATCTGGGTTTTCTTTATCAAACATGGCTTTTTATTAACAATGTCCATAGTTACTCTAGATTCATTGTTATTAAAGGTCAGTTATCCTATTATAGTTGTGTGGTCGAGTCACTTAGTTTTGTTGTTTCCTCAAAGTACAGCACTATCTGCATTATCTTCAACATTGTTATTCGTACAATACAAAGTACATCTTCCCTCTCCAGAGAATAGTAACCATTTGTTAAAATGTTAAAATGAAAACACAACATAGTTTCTACGGCAAACACACTTAACCGAGCCATAATTAAAAGTAAATCTTCAACATAACAAAAGAATAAAAGTGTAAGCTTTAACTAATGCCACTTCAGCCATTAACTGCATTTCCTCGTCTAAAAACTACCCTCATCCCCTACATAAACGTAGTCATCCAACCTTTGTTGTGCGTACCTGTCGTCAGCCCCATATGAGACCTGCTCCTACCCACCTACCCAATTAGCTAACACAAACTTGTCGAAAAGTTTAACCGCAGGGCTCAGGGCTAGAATGAAAAAGAGAACTTGCACCCTTAACAGTTTCTTCTGAATACTGTTTCGAGGGACATAATACTTCCCCTGCAAAGTCGGCTGCGAATTTTTATTGTTCCCCGACTGGGGAGGGGGTGGAACGAGACCTGCCACTTTTTCTAGATTAATTTCAAACTATGAACGGAAGTCGTCGTCAGGAAAAAAAAATATTTTATGCTTGTTTTGCAGGTGATGTGAGAGCATATTAGTGCTGAGGGTGAAGACATTAAGGGAAACGCGCCACGAGCTGGAAGCACTAATAAAGTTTTCCTATAAAGAATTTAGTGGCGGCGTGGAGGAGTGGATGTACAGGGCGCAAGTAGCAGGTCTGCTGAGGTGGCATCCATGTGGCCCGCGACTATTCCATTGAAACTTTGCCGTATATTAAAATTTTAATATTTCAATTTCCTTCAAAGCAAGCTGTAAGGTTATGCGAATCAGGTCGTTGGTGCTCCGCTGCGCTCTAATAGTCCGTATTTTAGCACCCGGAGTATTTTGTGTTTCGGATACCCTACATTTCGCCCACAGTAAAAATGGCTAGCACGATAATGGAGTAATGCGGCGAAAGAGGGATGAAGATTGAGAGAAATTTTATTTTTAGCTCATAATGGTTTTTGGGTAATGATAGCATCAAATTAAATACTCGGACGGATTTAGCAACATTTACGTCAGATTACTTTAGGACTTAGTGCACGAATTTGAAAATGATCCTTACTAATATTATAAATGCGAAAGTAACTCTGACTGTCTATTACGCTTTCACGCCTAAAATGCTGAACCGATTTTGATGAAATGATGAAAGATTAGGACTTGGAGGAGGACATAGGCTAGTTTTTGTGGCGAAAAAGGCTTGAGGAGGTTGAAATAAGCAAGCACAAGGGAGAGTGGTATTGCCTGTTCAATCCCAGAATTCAGTGCTCTACCATATGCATGAATCTATTCCGATAATTATGGACGTGAAAATAACGAATTTTACAGTGTAATATTCTGCCGGTCCCAATCCCGGAAAAAGGAGGAATGTTTAGGGCAACGATTAATCTACCAAATCCCAGCAAAATCCCACCCCCAGTGAATACAAATTTTCGAGGATCGGTCCTCCTAGTACTAGTCCTAAAACGAAGGGCAATAATGCCTCCCCTTGACTGTAGGTTTCTATGTCTCTAATAAACAAAACCATAGATTTCACCCCAATTAGCGATTCGACGTCATCAGATGGTAGATACAACTCGAGTAAAACTGATTTACTTGGTTAAATTTTTTAAAGGCATATATGCACCGAAAACAAATGTGCCTGCACGCTTCCGCTACAGATAGAATAATCTAAAAATTCCTCTGTTACAGATATGGATGTATTCGTAATCGACCATTCCAACCGCGAGTGTCATTTTACCAAGCGGTCCCCTAACTTTGTACTAACCACGACCAGTGCTGCTTGATCTTCGCAATCGAATGCGAACCGTACCCTTTATGATCAACAAGATGATTAAAAGTGAGTATTTCTAGGCAAGCTTTGAGGATTGCCAGCTCGAAGACATTAGCAGAATTAGCAGTAATGCTTCTGGAGGATTAACAAAGGGGAACTACAGAGCCTATATCAAACGGGTGCAGAAGTGCTTCTTATTATTCTCAAGTTAGAAGTCTTGACTTTATTTATTGGGATGGCCTAGCGGTACTCCCAACAAATTGACCGGATTATGTAAGTGGACCTTGACCAATGTTATAAGGATAGGTATCTACAAAACTGTGTAGGGCAAAAAATAATAGACTGCAAAAAGGAGACGGTCTGTACTGATCTCTCTTCAAATGGACGTTGGAGGAAATAATCCTAGAGGAAATAATTCGATGTTTTCTACTCTCGAGAAGTCGATCGCGTTCCATTGGCGATGTACTCCGTATTGTTAATTCCAATCCTGGCTAAGTTACAAATAACAGTTATTTCAAACTTCTAACAGATGGCCCATAAATCATCACATTGCCCCTTCTTAGAACTCCTCGTCCCAAACAGTTGTCGATCCTGGATCCGGGTGATGATATGGTTACAGCCTGTCTATATGCACGATCTTATTCTTTCCTTTGGGTCCTTGTTGAATCCTGTAGACAACATCGTGCAAGGATTTTATAAAGCCTTTCCTATTGGCACTGAAGTTTAGGAGATTTCCTTTTCCGGGGCCGGGGTTGAAAAATCAAACGAGGTCCCCTTCCTTGTATCCACTACTGTTCCCTCGGAGATCGTACCTTGGTTTCATTCAATCACTATTCTTCTAAAGATTCCCCTTTGTAATTCTCTTAACTGAGGCTCCTACGTTGTATTGTCGCTTTTATTCTTTCGCTCTTACTCGAGGATCCTTACTGCCGGCACAAACTGTACATTTACGAACCAGTTCGTAACACCCTCCCGCATGTGAAACTAGTAGAATCTTTCCTTGGTCCTCACATCCTATACTTCGATCAACAGTTGTCCTCTGACACTCCTCGTTACGCCAACAACCTGGTTCGAATAGTCGCCGGGACAGTGCAGTATCTATTGGAATTCCCTGTTGCGATATTTCATCATATCTTCTCCATTGTCCAATAGGATTCTGTGTGTTTTCATAAGGACCAAACGAAAAATACACTCGTCTACTCAGCTACCAGGAACGAATGTGATAACTCAATGCCGCCGAACATCACATCCATTATTGTCTCCCCATGTAATTCCACTGGCTCTCCTGTTACAGTTTACAGCATGTACCGGTCCGCGTTTTTCAGTCACTTTCTAATGACCTAGTCAACTCTGATGACAGATCTTGAAGCCCCAGTATCCACGGTAATTGTGCATTGTTCATCACCAACTTTCCTGTAAGGCTGTTGTTACAACGCTGCAGTTGGGTGATGTTGACGATGACATCAGGGTTAAATTTCCCCACCTCCCTCTGGTTGCCCTTCTTCCGTTGTCCACATTTTCCACAACATGTTGAGCCACTCCTACTCCCTGGAGATTCCGCTCTCCTTCGGTACATCCTTTGTAGATGGCCCGGCTCATCGCAGTTCCAACATCGTAGACGACCACATGCTTCCGAAGAGCTGATTCGATGGCAAGTCGTTTTGATTCCCCTGAGGTGGTCTGTACTCCTTGTTGCTTGCTCGCTACAACGTTTGCCAGAGAATATGCCAAAACTTCGGAAGTGTCTTCTTTCCAGCCAATTTGGCTGCCTGTTGCTGGTCCCGGTCAGTAAATGAGATAAAGAGAGCCTCTCTTGCTATCTTAATGTAGTCTTGACCGAAGCTAGGATAAGCCAGATGCACTAGACTCTCTATATCGGCACACAGTTGCTGCAAAATTTCTCCTGGCCCTTGAAGTTTATTTCGAAGTTGAAGTTGATAAACCTCTTGCAGTGCTGATCCGCGTAGGGCATTTCCCACGCTTGAACCAAGAATCCGTAATTGTTTCGATGTTCTGCAGGTATGGACTGTAATATTTCTGCTGCTGTGCCCCTTAGTGATAACTTTAAGGACATTGCTTTCGCCTCCTCGGTCGAAGTAGAACATGGACTTTGTCCGTCGGTCGAAAGTTGGAGGCTGAAGTTTCCTAAGTCCGATGACTTCATGAGATGCTATTGCTGGGTGGTGAATCCTCACCCTTTCTAGGTCGGCTCGGACAGTTTCTAGTCCAATCTTTACCTTTTTTTCGCTGTCCTTCCTTCTTCAAAAGTTCTGCCATAGTTACTGTCGCCTCTTCTACCTCGCCTTCGAACTTGTAAGTTTCTGGATCCTTTCCCTCATTTCTTGTCCGCTTTATCCAATCAATAGCTTCCATACGGCCTAGTCCGAGCGGCTGATACTAGTGGAGTTTCTTCAAACCGTCAGTGATCACACCACGAATTCATTTGAGTTTTATCGATTTTTGAATTTAAAAAAGCAAATTTTCCATTCTACAATAAAATGGCTAAAAAAAATAATTTTAAAGTAAACTCTGCAGCAATCTACCTTTTTTTCATACCAACCACACCTTTATATTATCCAGCTTCATTGCAGCGCTGCTATAGCACGAATGCCAGTCATAATCCGCAGCTACTTTAATGTTATCCTCTCGTAGGTACGTACGTACTTACAAATGCAACCTTAACCATACCTACTTTCTGACTGCATACTCTCAACCAGAACTCTAGCATAAATAGCAAAAATTTTATCGTGCATTCATTTTACAGATTTATTTACGCGACAATGTATTTTATTTTCACCTGTACAAACGAATAATAAAATCCCCGATGCTTACCTTAATTCCAGTCAAGGTAATAATGATGTAAAAACAACTCTCGCCATATTTGATCAAAATCCACCTGAAGGCTGCTTCTCACTCACTGTGCAGCTCTCAACATCAATTATTATTCTACTCGGACCGTCCCCATATAATCAACGGAGAAATCCAAAAACACCTTGATTTATATTTAAGGACATGAAAAGTCCTTCGCTTGCATAGGACCGACAGTCTTATGGACGCTTAAAAATTAAATAGCAAGTTGTAATGCTTCCGCAGTGCAAGGTAGAGTGGCTTAATGCTAGTGTACCTGATTGCGGAGATTATACTTGATTCTTACTCTGGCAATAAAACTAAGCATGAACTGGGTGCTTTCGCTTTTATCGTCATGCTATCCATAAAAGCACCTGGTTAAATCTCTACGAAAATAATAAGCACACGATTCTAACAGATTTTTTGAGTTGAGTTGAGTTGAGTTGTTTTTGTTCAGTGGAGGGAGTTGTTTGATGTGGAAATTGTGACTGGATGGATTTTAAAGTTATTATGGCAAGGAATTACACTTAACTATAAGGTGGGAATAAAAAATTCGTCATCATCATTAAAATTATTTAATGGAGTTTTTAATTTTTCTTGTAAGAAACAAGAAGGTGCTTTAGTCGTGTTGAGAATGTCCAATTAAAGGAAGTCGTTAAATATCACCTATTTTTCTTCAATTAAGAAAGGTAGAACATAAATGCTATTGACTACTTCCTTGTGACACCTAAGCTTGAACTCTTCCACATAAAAAATGGAAAAATCAAATGATGACCATTATGTCAGCACACAGTCGAGAAAAATTTTATAGTCAGAAGAAGAAAGTTATAGGTTTTAAAGCCAGAATCGGCTAGGCTAGTACCTACTTCTTGTACGACACAAGCATAAAAACATAAACCTCGCAAACTTTTATGCAGCTCAAAATGAGTGTAGACCCGATTAAAAATAATTTAGTGGTTAATTTTATAACTAGAATGCACGCGCCCGCAGCTAACGCATAGCAAACAAAAAGCATGCCACAAAAGTACGCACGCTTTCGTCACAGCCACGCACTCTCCCAGCATATGTATGCATGCGCACTCCCGCCGCAGGCATGAAAATCTAAAAATTCAGGCATGGACATTATTATAAATGCATCATAGACCATTCCAAACGACAGTGTTGTTTTATTAAGCAGTCCCCCAGCTAAGCACTAACCCCGTCCAATGCTGCTTGACCTACGCAATCGAAAGATAACCGTTCTATTGGCACCCTTTACGGTCACCAAGATAATTGCCCATTTTTTTTGTCCTATACAATTTTTTAAATCCATACAGGCGATTTCGTGCATGTCTGTGGCGGGAGTGTAAATGCCACGTAATTTTCTTCTCTCGTAAAAAAAGCATACAGTTGCAATTTTATTACTCAACAGCAAGGCACTAGGCCGTGTTGATCAAATTGTAGATCTAGGTATTCACCTGGACAAACAATTAAATTTCAATTTGCATTACGATAATATTATTGTCAGAGCTAGCATACTTCTAGGCTTAACAAAGAGAAGAGCCAAGGAATTTAACAACGCACAAGTTACAAAAACCCTTTTCGCTAGTCCAACCAATTTTAGAATACGCATGCCTGATCTGGGATCCTATTTACCTGGTATATAGTAGTAGGTTTGAATTAGTGCAGAAGGAATTTCTACTCTTTGCTCTGAGAAATCTATACGAAAGAAAAGCAGAAAAGCAACGGTCCTAATATGGAGCCTTGCGGTACACCGCGCGTGATTGGTAAAAGATCCGAAAATGAATTTTGTAGCCAAACTATTTGAGATCGATTATGTAAGTAATTCCGAATTAGGGACGCGGCTGAGGATGTAAATCTCATGCGGTCTATTTGGTACATTTCTAGAAGCTTATGGCTAACATTGTGACCAGAAAGCAATGTCATCAGAATCAAAATCCTTCCGCAAGTCGGTGGTCACCTTCAGAAGTGCATGCGGCAACAGAGTCCATGTTTCACAGATCCCTCTGATTTGACCAGACATTCCAGTACTTTGCATAAGAAACACAATATGCTTATAGGACGATAATCAGCGGGGCCTTTCGGGGATTTACAATTCGGTAATACGATAACTTTTGCTTTTTTTCATTGAAGCGGAAAGTAGGACTTTCGGCCATGTTTTAGAAAACGCGCGAATCCAAATCGCAAGTGAATTCAAAAACGTAATTATTTGAAATTGGTTGAAACGCGTTCTTACTAGATTTCATTAGGCATGACAGCCCTATATGCCATATTCAAGGTGCACTCTAATTTATCGAATTTATTCTTTTGAGTTTCGTACTCGACTTCACTACCATTTATGGATTTCATTCATTCTTCAATGGGGGCACCTTAACAGGCATTAAGACCTATTTTATTTGGTCTAATAAACCAATCCCGTCGTTAAAAATCTTCGATGTTAAGACTTTTAATATAGCCTAAAATAAATTTGGAATTCATAACCCAAATCACCCTGGGAGCAGAAAAGTCGGAATGGAGGAGACTGCGGTGAGAATAATTAAAGTTATCTCGATCCGTGTCGAGTTTATATCGACGGGGCTAACCACCACTGAGTTGATGATCTCCCCGGTGTTGTCTACCTACCTGTTTCGTTTGATGGTTACCCATTGTTACTGGAGGTGGATTGCAGAGTGGTGTTTATATGGGATTTCCAGAGGGTCACATCGCTTAAGACGGCGGAATTTGCTTGACCTTAAAATTTTTCTTGCTGTTATGTTGGGGTGAATGGCCAAACGTGCTGTGTAGTTCCTGTTGAGCTTGGCAGCTTCTTGTTCAACGGTGTTTAAATTTGTGTCATATAGCAGTATTTCATTGCGTACGTATCTTGGGGCACCTAGAATAGCTCTGATGATTTTTGTCTGGGCACGTTGCACTATGGCCAGATTGGATGTTTTTGTTGCACTCCATAGCTGGAGTCCATAAGTTCATAGGGTTTTAGAATGGCTTTATATAATGTAATTTTCGTGTCTATCCCCAGTTTAGAGTTTTTATGGAGTAGCCAATAGTAGTTATTGAAGGCTAGTTTTAGCTGTTCGCACTTTTTGTTTATGTGCGATTTCCACGTAAGTCTTCTTAAATGATAGCGCGAATATTAGCCCATTAGGAGCTCTGTTTTCGTTCTCACCTCTTGGAGCGCCTTGGTTTTGTCCACCTGTGGTAACGCTGCTCGACCCAATTCCAGATGGCCGATCTTACGTGATAGCTGATTGCTTAGCCGCAGAAAGATTCTGTACCAATAATTAATCAATCATCAATTAATCAATATGTACTAATGAAACTTTCGTGACCCGGAATGCACAACCTCGTAACATTGTGTTTCTTGCTGAGGGATTTCAGAGACAGGGTATAAGTCCCTAGGCTTAGTAACTTTTCTGTGCCGTTTCCAGTTCGTTCTCGTTTCTTATGTGACAGTTGTAAACTCGGGAATCCCCTGTTTGTAATTTGTCATGTCATTATTCATGCCATATGATTTTGGGTATTTTCATAAACGCAGAACTGCCAACAACACTGCAGAACTCAGCAATTGGAAGTCTGCAGCTGAATTTTGCAATGTTGCGGCAGTTCTGCGTTTATGAAAAAGCCTATGTATACATATTTTATAAGGGAATAGATATTTTTTTAGTAAAACCTAAAAATCATAAATATTATGATCATTTCAATTAACATTATCGATCCTCCATTCCAGATTTTCCTTTTAATCAACAAATTCAATGCAAATTTTTTCCAATATATGCTAGATCCTTAACCCTTTTGTCTATGCTCCTGTAACAACAAGCCAAGGACGAAAAGCGAAAAACATATTGTTTTAGTTAGTTACAGATTTTCGTGTGTGGGACGATAACCGAATGTAAACAACATAAATTCATAAATTAAATTCTCAATACATTAAATTTCTATTAATATTCACCCTTAAAGACCTTATTTTCCCTCTCTTTGTCTATGTCTATGTGTATAGGGATGTTCTTGCATAATATTATACCGTTCATTTGGCACCAAACGAAAATACATAAGCTTTAAGCTCAAAGAATATTTCAAATTTAATGAAACCATCAAAAAGGCCACATCAGCCACACCTGCTTCTTTTGACCTAATCAAGGAAACCACAGAGCTTTCATCTCAATCCAAACAACAGAGACAAAGGTATGCGGAGCCGTAAGCAATTCAAAGATTTCGGTTTGCTGGAACAATTTTGGGAGCAGTCAAGAGCACAGGAGGAAGTTTTGTTTGCGTTCAACCCCAAAAATCAATTTCCGTATTAATCTAGTCGTCCTCTCATTTTTGGCAACAGGGCACAGATTTGGACCAACTCATTACAGCCCCGACCGTGGGGGTCAGTTTGGCAATCGATTTTCTGTCCTTTCTCCTTTTTGCAGGTGCCGAAAAACCCTACACCAATAAGGATGTGTACACAACGGCGCTCCTCTGGCCACCACTGCGGGGGCTGCTGTGACGAGCGAATTGGCATGGACAAACACAAAATACAAAACCCCGAATCTTCTTATCCGCCGCCAACGAAAAACAATCAACTCCCGGAACATATTAAAACCTTGACAATCCCGCTGCCATGGAGTACAGAACCGACTCATACCAGGACCTCCACTCACACCACCCCATACAGAGGGTAGTTAAGTATTCATAGCTGGCGGTTAAATCCTTCTGCGGTTCGCTCAGTAATTTGCGAAAATTTATCTTTAATTAGCGGACGTGCTCTATCGTTTCTATGTTATGTCAATAGATGGATTAGATTGTCACATACGTAGACGTAGATGGGGCCTTGGCCTAGACGACAGTCCCCTCGTTGGGGTTTTTAAGCAAATAAGCGCGACTGGAGTGCCTCGGGGCTATTAAGCCAACACGAGCTGGCTCCCTGCGACGTGCATGTCCTGGCTATATTTAGAGAGATCTAAATGAACGGATGAATATTTACGTGATCCTTTTTAAAATACATGGACAGTGTGTATCCGATGTAATCGCGGAGGATTCGTGTAAATGGAATAATTTCGCATTATTCATGTGGCGATTAATTACTGAACAAAAGCGAGGGAGGGAGGGGGTGGGGACCACAGACTTAGAGAGAAGAGCACATTTAAAATGCATTCAAAACTTCCGGAATGAAGAAAGCCAATTAAGAGTTTGAAATTTGGTCCTTTACTCCCGCGAATTTAATTATGAAAGTTTTTGTTGATTTTTTTTAAAGGAACTTCTGGTCGAGGACTTGGAGAAATCTCCACTTGGACTTTACTTAAGTTGAAAAATATTGACCGAAATGTATGCGAGAAGAATAAACTCTTGGGAAACGGTTTATATTACGTTTACAATACGAATTAGATTACTCTCTAAACCAAAGTAATTTGCAACAGCATCAGCGTTAACATTCGCTAAAAACTTGAGTCATGGTGCATAGTCCAATAACCTCATATTAGCAACGAATGAATAAATTTAGATTGGGTGACGCTGCCCAACCTTTTCTACAAAAGGTGGATTTTTTAAGCCTAGGACCTACCATTCCAGAGGTGACGTCTTTCGACTTGTCTCACTGGAAAAACATTCCACCTTTCTTGTCTTCAACCCTTACAGCAATTGTATGCTATTTCACAAGCGTGGCACATGTATACAGACGTGGTACGTAAAACTATCATGTAACATATGTTGATAGGTCTAGACAACGGCAACAATAGGGGTAACAAGGCCCATGAATTGGCAGACTTAAACCTCGAACTTCGAGTTGGACTTAAAAATACTACGGACCGCGCCAAATCTATTGGGAATCTCAAAATCGTCTCTAGTGGCGCAGTGATGGTCTCAAACCCCCACCACGAAAATAGACTCGAAAAGCAAAGTGCACACCGTCACTACGTTCGATTAAACACCCAAATACCAACTCATTTATATTCTCAATTACAATTCAATCAGCTTACTGCGACTCTTGCCATGGTCAGATGCTATGGGGGAGTGTCATTGCCCGTAAACGAGCTTCGAGCTAGAAATTGCAAAGCACGTGCGCTTGTATTTTATCCATACAAGAAATGTTAATGTGTGTGGAATTGTTATTTCTTGGCCTGCGCGGAAAATTCCCAATAGTTTTGGCGCAGGCCAGCTCTAAAGATTGAAACTACTGGCTCTGTGATGAATGCAAGCTGCAGACTGAATCTAAGAAGGCTAGAAGATAAGAAAAAATAGATCACAAGGGAAAAACGAAATATGGAACAAGAATTTTGTTTGTTGTAATCGTGCTTCGTACGTTGTTCTTCTCCTTTTTTAAGGTAGACTTACCACGGCCCTTGAGTAATCTAGGGTTATTGAAAACCTTACATAAGATTTGCGCGGTGGCACGAATACAGGGTCTCCATATCAATAAAAGCAACACAAAGCACATAGTGGCCCCACTGTCCTCCGAAGAAACATTACCTTGATTGTGGGACTAACATAAGATCGTTTCGCAGACAGGGCACCATGCTTCTTTTTTTGTTTCATTGATATGTTCGATATGAATGAAAGTGGCTTGTACAAATCTTGACGTTCTATCAATGAAATCGACGAGGTGTTAATTTATCCAGCATTTGACTTTCTTAAAAACGGCAGACCAGATCTTTTGATTCCTTTTTGGAAGAACGACTCATCTTTTGAGGCTATGCACGCACCATTTTTGGTAGCTTTAAAGGAAGAAAACTTGGCAGATGTAAATAAAAAGTAGCAATGTGGGTAGAATGCAATCAGTGCCAATCAGAATTGTCGTCATTCTCCGCAATACAAGGCTAGACATCGCGGCGTATTCCTACATACTTCAGCCTTTCTTTTCGCGTATATTACAAGGACAAATCCGGGGAAACCAGGACGGATGGCAGTCGTAGGCTAGTAGAACTTTCTAAGATGTAGGAGTTTGGGAGTAATGACTAAAATATTACAAGTTATTGTATTTATAAATACACTTCTAGACCAAAGTCGACGGCGATAGCGCCGTATTCGCCGACACGGATGACGAAGCAACAGACATATTGGCCTCGATTCCCAGATCCGGTGGGTCGGAAGTGAGTGCGGATTTGAGACTTTGCGATTCTCAAATCTGCAACCGCGAATCTCTCTTTGACATTTTCCGTGCTAAGTGTGATCCGCAACAAATTTTCTGTGGATTTGAAACCACAAATGCGCCTAAGATAATCCGACATCGGGTATTTCATTAGCGTGTGAGTCTTCACACCGAATTTTTGATTTAATTGAATCCGCGACTGCGAATTTAAGAATCGCAAAGTGTCAAATCCGCAATCACTTCCGCGCCGTCGGATCTGGGAATCGAGGCCATTATACGACATTTCCCGCATCGCACAATCATACGGGCAAAAATCAATGCGGAAAAAACCAAAGTCCTCACAACGGACGGATCGAGGGCCAGTGTTCACCTCGACTCGATGGAACCCACATCGAACAGGTTCAGATTTTCAAATATTTGGGATCATTGGTTGAGGAAACGAAAGGGGCATCGACGGCCGACTTTCACAGCCGCATCGGCCAGGCAACAGCAACATTCGCCTCGCTCAAGTGGTGCATATGGAAACGAACAAATATTTCCATCAAAACAAAAGTATGCCTTTACCAAACGTTGATTCTTCCGATTCTTCGTTGTGGATCTGAAACGTGTACACTGCTCAAACCGGACGTTAAGTGAAGCTCGAGGTCTTCCAAATGCGAGCTTGAAGCAGAGCCTCGGTGTCTCACGGTGTCATCGTGAATAGAGTTCGAGACCCAGCGGCACCGACAGTAGCGTGTCCGTTGCGGGGACATCCCGCTTGAACCGCCAGCTAACGGATCAGATATGAAAAAGAAGACCAAAGTTTGCTCAAAAAGTATGACAGTGAGCAGAGCGGACTTGCCTCTAGTTGCGGAAAATAATTGTCGTGCATGTAAGACGGCGGTTATCAGATCAGAACTTGGTAATATCGATCAAATTTTTTAAAAGGCTGTTATATTCCTACGGTGGCTGAATGAATTAACAGCGTCGCAAAGGGTTCCATCACTGATGATGAGTTTTATTTCAGTGTTGTAGTTTGTCAACCTGGGCTAAGATCGTTTTTGAAGCACCCAGGAATATGGAGTATGTGATCATTCTAAAAGCAGATTTTCAGTTATGGTTAATGGTTATATCTAGGATGCTAAGAGATGTGTCAGCCGTTAGTTTCATATCAACCACTGAGACGGAAGAAATAAATGTCTGTGCAGGTTTGTTTAGACATGAGACACTTTTTGGATGCAATAAATTCGACATTATTCTTAGGCCTCAAATCAAGAATGAATTCGAAATCCCGGTGGATTGAGTTGGGGATAGGTTCACAAGCGTGAAGACAAAGTCTGGCACTTCGTTGCATTATACTCTCGAAGGGATATGAATAACGCAGAGTGCAGTCATCAGCAAGATCTTGGACAGGGACAATATAGGACGGTACATGAGGTCGACAGTATAAAAGATGGACGACCCTCTGAAAATGCCAGAGTTAGGAATAATATACCTATAATGGCTACAGATTTTGATATACTATTCATAAGTAAACCATAGTACTAGAACACTATCTTTCATTAAATAAATTGAATATTTTAGAGGTTTCATAGTGATTTATTGCATGCTTTCTATTGTTGTCATTTTCTTCTCGTCATGCGGTCGATGAATATATGTTAATAGCCTATAAATTGTCTATAATTAAAATCACTAAATCACCAATTTACCTCAACTTAATACACCCGCCCAACAGGCGAACTAGCCCCCACTCATTTATTTTCATTTAATTAGCCACATCATGACCAATATATCGTCCTAAATGGTAAAGCATTATTTATTTGCTAGTCATATTTAAAAAATAAAGTAAAACCATCGATCGTCAAATATTGACCGCATAAAAAATGAGCTCCGTTGATTTATTTTGTTGTTCCCTGCCCGAAGGATATACACTCAAGTTGGTTCAATGTTAGACTGCTCCAAGTTTCCCTCCCCTGCTTGCCGCCTAGCGTACTTCCTCATGACGGATACTAGAAAAAAAAGGAATTGTTTCCTTAAGCTGTAGGACCTTTAGCTAGAGTTAATCCTGTATGTCAATATTTCATCTTTTTGCCCCATTACATGTGCCTGTATGTTCAGGACATTGTTTCCTTTTGATTAAATTACACGAACGACTGAAAGGGGTACGACGGCATTGGGGAGCAAACAAATCAATAAATTAAGGTAACCGCAGGGTTGAGGGGACGGGGGGGACTTGTCGTCGACACCGACCGACAATGACGGCCTAAGACGGTTGACGGATAAAAAAAACATATAGTGCTACGGAATTACCAAGAAGTCTGCAAAATATCAAAAGGACGCGACTATTACGGCAGAGAGATACACATATCCTTGCCCTCTATTACCGTATTTGCAGACGACGAAAGGGTTGGACGAGGCTCTGTATGTGAGGCACTCCGCTCCGTCCAGGGCAGAGCCGTGAGCCACGAGCCAAGTAATATATTACAAAAATGAAAGCTTTGTTTCTACACAAAACACTCGGCTATGAATAAAACATGAAAGCTTAGCATAACTCGGCCAGAGCCATACGCTGACAGCATTATTGTGCGACTACTGGTCTCGTTACTGGTACGACTGTCGACTATGTTATTGTTACTGTTACGTTGCTGCCAGTAACCGGTTCCTGAGTACCGCTCCCGGTATAATGCCAGAGTTTATTTGCTGATGTTGGAAAAGTCCTGATTAGAGTGAGTCGGTCATAACTGAGAGGTAGGAGCCGCGCCCCGCCTGCAGCCATTACCCCATTACCCAAGTCCTTTCGTCCTATGGCCAGCCGTTATGTTTATCCGCCGAGGCGAGAACAACAATGAGGGGCCGCACTCCCCCCATAGGGGATGATTTTGAATTAATTAAGTTGTGGAAAAATATGTTTCTCGCGGGAAAATAAACAGCCCTTTCCTACCTTCAAAGCCGGCATTACTCTCCTTGCCGGACTTTTATTTCTCGCTAGAGACACGGCAGCCCCATTCTGATACTCTGGGATAAATGATGGCTGGATGAAAATTATTCTCGTTAGCGGTTTCTGGGGCTATAAAGATTTTTGAAGACTTCTGAGGTCTTGATTTGTGGACTAATCGACAAGCGCTGAATACTGTATGAGGCGATGATGAGGTGCACGTTTTTATGCCCTTGGCCCAGTGATGAAGTGGAATTGAAACGAGCAAACACAGCATGAATATTAGATCGTTAATTTATTTTATTAAGGTCCTTGAGTAATTGGACAAAATACAATTTTTCAGTATAATAAATTAAAGACGGTTTCGGCACGAGTTAGACTTCTTAGATTAGGTTTGGGAGGTGTGAGGATCTAATTTTGGTTAGCGAACGTCAGCGATGATGATAAATATGTTTTGTAGGTTTTGTGGCTTTAACCATTATTCCACGATGCGTCATTTGTTAAATATTAGTGAAATATGAAATAACTGGTTTTAGCAATCCCAAAAGCCATAGGCTCATGTATAGTGAAGTCAATGCTTATAAGGGGCGTGATAGATTCCTTAAACTCTCTCACAGAATTGTTCTGAAGTGAACACCAGGAAAGAAAGGTTTTGCGGAAAAGAGTAGACAGATAGCCTGGCCATTAAAAGAGGCATGCGCCAGGTCCTAAGCCTTTCTATATGACATTTAGTAGTCACAGTTTATTAGTCATATCATTGATCTCATCATATCGCAATTTCTAATAGTAAGGTTAGTTTCGAAGTATAGAATAGGTTTCTTTCAGATAACAAGGGGTCAGGAGGGTATTGAAGTAGTTAGTAGATGGTGATAAACCCTCCGTTTGAATTCTCGGATGTTGTAGGAAATTGTCATTCAATCGCAGGTCTTTGGATAACGTCACGACTAATGCTAGGTTTCCACTTGTCGTTTTGAAATTGACAAATGACCTATTCTTACGTCATTTTGAAAAATCGCAAGTGGAAATAGCGAAAAACTGCCTATAATTGAAGTAACTAACAGCACTAATCGTTTAAATTCTTGGTAAGTCATTGCCAAGTGCTGTTGGTCAATTCAATTATAGGCAGTTTTTCGCTATTTCCACTTGCGATTTTTCAAAATGACGTAAGAATAGGTCATTCGTCAATTTCAAAACGACAAGTGGAAACCTAGCATAAGGAGTTAAGGGATAGATCAGCCATTATAGAAATATTGCACGTTTTATTGGAAATATGACAGTACTTCGTTTTGGAGGCATTCAATTCGACACCATTATGGCAGCTTGAATCCATAATGATGTCCTTATTGACGGAGTTGGATATAGGTCAGCGATCGTCAAGACCTACGCCTGCCTGAGTAAGTCCCTTCATAAAACCGTGGCCCAAGCTAGAACCTACACTAACATTGTGGGCCCCTGTATAAAATGTAGCAACATTTACAGCCATAAATATCAAATTTTCTTTCAGGCTCCAAGTGTATATCTTGAAAACTAAACCTTATATCGAGAAATTTTATTTCTCATTTGGTCTTATCAAAATGTGTCGTCAAAAAGTGGTCCAAGGAAACAGTAGAGGTGCCAATAAAAAAAGAGGGAGTAGAAAAAATTTGACCCAAAAATGGACCGGCAGCATCCGTATTATTCCTCTTTGAGCTATTTTCATCTGAAATCTATTGACAGAATGCAATCCTCACATTTTGCATACTCAACTACCTCCAGCGCCTCCAGCGATATCCAGAGAAACCAAAATCGACTCACCAATTCGGTGCATACGGAATTGATTTGGAGCTTTTTAATCTGAAGCCGTTTGTCATTTGTAATCGACAACAATTTAAACTTTAAGTTACACTATGATAATATTATTGCCAGGTCGAACAAGCTGTTGAGCCTTATTAAGAGAAGAGCTAAAGAATTCGACAATGTACGGGCTACTGAAGCCTTGTTTTGCGCATTAGTCCGTCCTATTCTTGAATATGCTTGTCAGATTTTTGATCCCATATTTCAAATTAGTGCAAACCGAATAGAATCTATCCAAAAGAAGTTCCTTCTTTTCGCCCTTGGGAACCTCTATAATCCTTTTACAACCTTCCTCACTGTACGGACAGGATCCGTCTTGCCTCTATCGCTTAGACGGAAATTGCTCATATCTTGTTTTACCCTGGATGTCCTGAACAATAACCTCGAGGTGCAGTTCCTTTCGGACACCATCAAATTTAAAGATACTTGACAAACAAGGCATTCAAAACTACTTAAAGCAGTGGGTTCCAAACTTTATGATACTGCGGCCCTCCTGTTACATAAAAAACCCTTGGCCCCATAATAAAATATGAAAATTTGCCTACTAGGTGGGATGCGTCAACTAGACCTTCGGTATTACAACATTGAATAACTTCGACATTTTTTAGCTGATTTTGACAAATGAACAAGATTTGAGTTCGTAAATGTCTTTGCCTGCTGGCATAAACTTAACTTTTGCACGATAGTGTGCGTCGTCTCGAACTTTGAAGAGAAATGGTCCGATGATGGCTTTTGATCACCATCAAAATTTCGGTTCAGCATGGATCATTCTTACGAAGACATTTCCATATTGCAAGCGACGCCGATTGTCCGTTGGCAACTACCATTGAGTAAGTTGCACTTTGTATGCGAAGAAATTAAGATCTTGCTTCATTATCCTCCTTAAAGCCGTTCCAATCACGTTTAACTCCTGAGATCGGATGCGTTATGATGCATTTGGTTATCGGCAAAACTCTCAACAACTTCATTCGAGCCGGACCCGGTCGAATGGGACGCTGGCGAGTCACTACAGACACTACTAATTATATTGCCTGAAGGCGCCGAATTTCTTCCATATTTCAACGATAAGCTGCACAGTTTTCTTAATAGAACGATTGTAAGGCCCTCCGCACACGAGGCAACTGATTTGCAATACCAGTAGCAAATGTAAGATTTGAAGCTAGTTTGCAACTTGTCGAGTGCGACTGTTCTTGCCAGTCGCAAGAGATTTCAGTTGCGTGGTGGCACTTGTAGCTGTCAATAAATTCTTCGTGACTAAAAATTTGTTGGCAGAGAACATCTATTTATCAAAAAACAGTTCGCTCGTGTTTCATTTTTTCGCAAAGGTTTCTTTTTGGTTGCAAACTGGTTGTTGGCGTGATTTTTGTGAAACCAATTTGCAATTGGGATTGCAAATCAGTCGATTCGTGTGGGGAGGGCCTAAAGCGCTACAATTTCAACGCATCCGATGTGAATAGACTCATAGCTAAAATGGTACTGAATGACGTTTCAGAATTGTATACATTTGTCAAAATTGGCTAAAATAAGGTAGAGCTATCCATTGTTGAAGTACCGAAGGGGGCCTCCATCTCAACTATCTCTATACTAAACAAACAATTTGAACTTTATTTGGGTTTTGACTGAGGAGGACTTCCGGAGATTTGGAGACCTCCCTAAACTACAGGTTGCTGTTTTCGCTGTTCACCCATTGGTTCGTCTAAGCTGGTCTAAAATACCGTGTGTAAAATAAATTTCAAATATCAATTTTTAGTATATTTCATGAAACTAAAATTCATTCATCAAATAAAGCACAAATCTTATGATAGTTAATTTATCTTATGATACACAAAATCCTATATTTCCCGGGCTCATAATAAAAATGTAATCAATGGATGGAACAAGGATGAATAAGGATGGAACCAATTGTGATATAAAAACGGATAAGAAAAAAAAAAAAAAGATAAAAATAAATTCAAAACCAACAAAAGAAAATCCTTACCCGTAACTCAATATCATATTCATCGAATCGAGCTACAATTCAATCAAGCGAACAATCTTTTTTCTCTGTTGTTATTTTGTAAAATGCTCTGTCCCCATCAGATCAGGCTCGGGTGAATAAAAAAAAAAATAAAAATAAAAAAATATAAAAAAATATTGAAAATAAAAACTGCCGTACATAATCCGATCCAATCAATACGGCTTGAATTTTTTATGCAGACTGACGAATAATTGGGATAATAGATTTCCAATCTATGAGATATTCCCCAACGTCGTTATAATTACTTCAACATTTTCTGGTCCTTGCCGCAGGATATACACCCGATGGCAAAGCCCCCGAGAAACGCTTCGAAAAAACTTTAACAAACCAACGATAATCCGCCCTCAAGTCATCTGGAATACACTACCCCAATGGCTTAAAAAATGAGCATAATACACCCCCATGAATCTTGGCGATTTCACTCTACAGTAAGCAATCCCCGCCACACTATGACGATAATTCGCCGGTATAAACTCGGAGCTGAACGGAGGAAGGTGATTCATGATCCTGGCGGAATTCTTTTATCACGACAAAAGATTAATTTTGGGCTATTAATTACTCGCACTGTGACAACTCGTCCGTGTCTCCTGGCAAAGGGAGAAACAAAGCAAGGCAAAAAAAAATAAAGGACCTAAGGACGAAGCTGCGGGGTTGGGAAATGTCGACGTCGTGCAAAAAAAAAACCAAAACAAAAAACACTGAACCAAAACTGGGCGATGCTGTGATAAGGGCGCACCATTTCGACTTCATTTTCTGTTTGTGGCTTTCGTTTTTCATCCCCCGCTCCCCAGCAGCCCCACCTGAACAGCCCTCGGTCGGATCCGGTGCGATTTTTTATTCTGTCTAGTAAAGTGTGGAGAAAAATTTTAAGTATTTCTCAGGGCAACTAGAAGGAATCAGGTGAGAGCTCGCCCCCAGGTGGCGGTTGGGGTGCGGGGGGATTGGGTAGGTTTGTTCAGTCAGGACTCCTTCCGGTGCTCACATTCGCGCCGCCACGGCTTTAATTATTGGAATGGAAATCCCGATTTTGCATGTGATATTTTTCGGATCGTGGGCTGGCGCATTCCTGGGATTCCTTTTCAATTCGACATTTAATCACCCCCAAGAATATCAAATATATATCCCCATTGTGTCTGAATTGAAAAGGTAAAGAATTGTTGAACTTAAGGAAGTTATTCCGCAAAACTGATTTGCGAGAAAGTTCAAATCGAAATAGAAAGAAAAGTCGAGTTCGGATATGTATATGTGTGTATGTGTGTGCGGGTGGGTGTTGTTGGTCACGTTTATGGAAAAGGTGTTGAATTATAGGAGCAGGAGCGGCACAAAAAGGGCGTCGTTTGAGAAATACCTTCCCATTTTTCCCTTAAAATATGTATAATATAAGGAAACCATTCATTTGATTATAGTAATATTTTAAGCCTACATTCAATAGATACGTTTCAATATCCTTGGGATATTATATGCAATATGCTCAAGGATTTCGTGCTATAAAAGAGATTTTGTAGAACTTGAATACGTTTAAAAGTTATATTTAGAAGCAGCAGTGCCGTGGGAGGAAATCTGCCAAGCAGTCCCCTTAGAAAAGGTGCGGTGGGCTGTATAAAGTTTCTCCACGTACGTAGGCAGGCCAGGGTTAGAAAGCATAATGCCAATTATGCTACAAAAAAATTACAGCATAGGTCCATGGGTTGTCTCAATTTACAAGCACTGCCTACACTAAAGTTACGTTCCCGACCATAGAAAAGACACAAAACAAAGTGATCTTCATCCCGAAGAGCGGTAGATATGGGCATGACGCGGAAAGATCTTATAGGCTAATAAGTTTGTCGTATTTTTCCTGAAGACCCTAGAGCGCATGATAGCCCTGTACCTCCATGACTCCTTAGCAGAGGCCCCTACATTTACACCTCAGCATGCATACTGCAAAGGGAGATTGATAAGCACCGCTGTTCAGGAGGTAGTATGCGTTACCTTGAATGCAAACAGTTTACCTTGGCAGCTTTCCTAGATATAGAAGGCGCACAATGAAATCAGTCAATCGATCCACCGTTTGAAGGAAACAAGAATCAATATGAGAGTGATTAAGCAGAGGTTCCGCGGCACACCTAAGCTTATGGCGAAGGACAAGATTCTAAAGTCACTAGGGAACCACAGAACAAAGGGAGTCCTATGTGGACGGTTGGCTGACACTACTATCCGAAAAGCTCATCCACACAATCAGTGATTATCGAAATGACACTTGATGCCCCATGGCCGAACCGCTGCGGGCTTTCAATCAACCCGAAAAAGACAGAACTGATGCTTGTCTCATCAATACGACTATCATACCCCTGCTCTCATTCAACGGTCGAGTTATTCTGGACCCAGAGTTGAACTACAGGCTCAATATCGAAGAAGGGACAAAATAGTTGTCTGTGCTTGTAAGCAGTTCTTCGGAGGGCGATGGTGTTTGAAGCCACACATGGTGTGCTGATTATACAAGGGAGGATTAGACCATTACTAACATATTTTTTTTTTATATGAAAAAAACCAAGCTTAGGTGTAACCCTTTATACTACCAGTCCGTCATGTCGTTCAGTTCATGGTGCAATGTCTAGTAGTAAGCTTGGTTTGAAGAATGGAGGAGAATAGGATCCGCCATACGGCGATCCGCTCTTACCAAAGACTATAACATTTCCAGACGCGGTCAAGTCCAAAGAATCACTATCACTTGTCTCGGAATAACGGACGCCATGTGTAAAACCCTACGGAAACGGCTAAGAACTCGATCTGCTGCCAACTGATCCATACATCAGGCAGCAGGCGACCTCATGACTTTCAAGCTGTGAGAGCGTTGGTGGGTCGAGAAGAAGTACGGGCACAGAAATAAACTGCGTTATCTACCACAGGAAATGGTCGAAGGGCCTACTGACTTCATGTTCGTAGAAATAAATTTCTAAAGCGAACTCAATATCCAGATCCCTACTAGAGAGAAATGGAAATATTTTCAACTCAACAGGGACCAATAAGTTGTGTGGGGTGGGGGCTGCAGTTCTTCCCTCTCGCTAAACTACACTTTACCTAACATCGCCAGTGTTTTTCAGGCAGAATTTTTGGAAATCTTTCAAGCCTGCCTATAATCATACCCAAGACCGGGAGTTCAGCTCGGATAGTATTCCGTCCAATCCGAACGTCGAAAACTGCCAGAAGGAGCTCTCTTCGCGCTATTCATTGTTAACACTTACTCTCCCAACTACTATATTCTAGCTACAGCTCAGGTGATCTAACCGTTATGAACGAAGAAAACTGGCACTTATCTGAGTGACTGTAAATGGTGCCATTATCATGCACAATAGACTGGTTCTCGTTCGATTGCGTAGGTCAAGCAGCATTGACGTGGTTAGTACTTGGTTGAAGGACAGCTTGTTAACACTACAGTTGAGTTTGGCATGGTTTATACCGATAGGGTTCATGACTGTAGCCGGAGCGTGCATACCTCTGGCGGGCGCATATTTAGATTTTTATGTCTGGAGCAGGAGCGTGCAGACCAGAGCGGCAGTATGTAGTTTGGGAATAAATTATGGCTTTAAAGAACGGATGCCAATGACTACTGAAGTGTCACCAACCACACTACACAGCAACAAACTATAGTCGGGGCGGGGAATAACCTTAAAAGAACCGTTGGGTAGGTAGGTAAAGGGCTGTATCCAGTGTGACCGGGGTCCAATTAGCCCTTGGCGCACCGTTTTGTTGTCACAACCCTTGTACCTTGATTGTGTGGTGGTTGTTTGGTCGGGTGTGACGGATGCCTAAAGCCATCCTGTGGAATTTAGGGAGCTTAACAGTGATCTGATCAGTGATCTCTTTTAAGTCTTCCAAAACGTAACTGCTTAGAGTGCGTAGATCTCGTTGGGGTCTGCTTAGGAGGCCCATTGTTTTTTCTTTGTTGTAAGTGGACCAAGTCACCCTAGAGATAGTGCAGGTCTCCATTGAATGCGTGAAGCCCTTCAATATTCTGGCCAAACAAAAGTCAGCAATATTCTACAGTGAGTCTAGCGGTGTTATAAGGTGTAAAGTTATTGACCCTTCCTAGTGCTATTAGTAGGTATTCTGTCAGTTGGGCCTGTGAACCAAATTTAGCTAGTTGCCTACTCATATGTTTCCGTAAGGTGCCCGTTAAGTCGGAAGACCTACAACAACTTGGTGGAGAACCCTATTAGCAGATGCCGTAACAACTGGGAAATCCTGGTCAGAGCTGTCAGAGTTGTCGCACAAAACATAGTCCGCTATCCGCCGTATGTCCCGTGAGGGATTAAAGGAGCATTATGTATGTATGTATGTTTCCGTTGCAGAGCTTAATAATATAAAAGCACAGAATTAGCCGATAGTTGAATTAAGTTCAGTATTTAAAACGTTAACTTAAAAAAATGCTTAAAAAATAAACTCAGAAAATTTCTTGTAATTTTAGTTAAACGAACTTAATAGGATTCAACTTTCTGCGAAAAGCTGAGTCCCAGTTGAATTAAAAAATATTTTTAATCCTTTTTTGCTGAATTGTTTAAATAAATACTTTAATGTCGTAATTTGTTACTAACGTATTCTGGAAGTTTAGTCTGTGTCACTAAAATCATAGAGTCCTTTGAATTTATGATGCTCTTTCTAGTGGAAGTAAAAATATATGTATACTTCTAAGACGTGCTATAGACGGCTAGCTAAGCCCACAGCAAACCAGCATTTTTCATGCCTAATCCCTTTATTCCAATTTAATAAACTTCGACTCCAGACAAAACGGGGGGAATTCAATTAGAATTTGAAACCAATGCCTGAATATCATAATCCCGCCGGTAACGTAAATAACAAATTTCAGATATCAAATAACTCAGACTGCTAGACACCAGCTACCAGGTAAGCCCGTGGCTACCATAATCTCTTCTTGAAGAAATTCGCACTCTTTAAGTTTTCACAAGTCACTTGTAGATTATATGCGAGAACGGTGAGAGGTATTTCACAAAGTCATTGTCGGTTATTATTTCTTCATAACATTTACTTGACACCTAGATCCTTCCCATAAATCACCTTGAACTAAGGCTATTAAAGTGTGTGACAGTAGTGGAATTTGCACAGTAAACATACAACTACCTTCGCTTTGCTATTAAGGCATTTTGAATCCGAGATGTATGGACGGACCCTGGATATATACTACATATATACATAATGCTATTGTTTGGGGCGATCAAAGTCTAGTGGAGCAAACAGCCATCTAAATTCAAGGGTAGGATTAGAGACTAAAAGGAAGAAAGGTTATGGGTCCGGGTATCCTTGGTATCCTTGCATGCATGAAATATTTGCGCAAATTAACTTTCCAGTTTTTGGACCGTTTTGTCGGATACTCTTCCGCCTCGGTGAAATGAGCTTTTCTTCCCAACAGGAATAATGTCGCCTTGGACTTGAATGATGACCGAGCACTTTCTAGTGGAGGTTGATCTGGTAGAACAGGATAAGTCACGCCGGCAACCGGCTGAAATGTACTTATTTAATGTGATAAATAAAAAAAAAAAGGTGAAAGAAAGATTTACGAGAGTACACAAGCGCGCCATCCTATGATGGAATTCAGTGAGCCGTTAAATAATTCTTCTTCACCTGCTCTTATTACTGATGAGTGGGTCAAATATATTCTGCAACATTTTTAAAGGGGAAAAAGATTTATTTCCTGTTGGTTGGTGGGTGGGTGAAAGCGAAAATGAAAGTCATTTCCTGACAGTCGATTTTTAAAGAAATTTCCAATCTCAAGAGCGAGGCTTAATCTACTGGGTCTGATTGATAATGGATAGTCGTGGGTTACAGATTTACATGTTTCACGCGTGTTTGGAAATGTGCTCGTGCCAAATTTGGGTAGATAAGGGACTTTTCTTATGAAATTGCATAATTTTAGGTTTCTAACTTTAGTTCTTTAAACTCTCGACGCAAAAATGTTCGTAGAATCAGAAATGTACGTAAAAACCACATTTCGTTGTGGTACTAGTCGGGTGCTTTCCTCGACTAATCCTGTTATATTTCTCGGTGTCAGTGGCGCCCGGCTATTGCCTCTAGATCCACTCTATATTCGTCGAATGTAACACAATAAAATAAGGCGTGCTCTGGATTTTTGGGCATGCCCGGCACAGCAGTGAATCGTCGTGCTCCAAACGATTCCTATATCCTACATGTCCACTCAGGAACTGTGTGAGGTCGAAAGTCACATGCCCAGGGTCCCTCGTTACCGATCGCTCTGCATTTACGATTAGTGTGTAGGTCCACCGATCCTTAACTCACTTGTCCCACTTCAGTTGCCATTCGGTTTCGGGTTCGCAGTTCGTCATCTGTCGCCCCAATGCATTTGGCTCCGCCATTCCGGATCATAGAGACGCATGTCTTCTTTCGCCAGTGTCACTTGGGATCGTTGGACATGGTTTCCGCTGTTAGCCGTCCTGTTCAACACTGCTGCGCACACGGGCACTGCGCATATCGGGACTGAGATAATCATCCTCGCCATTAGCAAGCGACGGCTGGGTGTGAGTGAGTGATCCGTTTCCATACCTTGATCCTTATAGACACTAGTTTTCTGCGTTTGCTGATCAGCACAGCTCCTATTTTGTGCTCAGTAAACTTCAGACCACCAGTCACTACGCCGATGTCATCTGCGAACCCCATTGCAACTACTTCGTATGGGAGGCGTAGGCTCAACATATCATTGTACCTTTTGATCCACAAGAAAGGACCCAGGACGGATCTTTGCGGAACTCCGCATGATGCTCAGTACACCATCATCCCATCTTCTGATTCACAATGAGGGGGTGTGTCTGACTACAAACCCGGGATCAACACGATCCCCCGGCACTGATGCAGGAGTTGATTATATTTTTAGTGGATATTTCTTCTACTTCCAATGGCGCTACAAGCCAACTCGAGCCTTGGCCTTTTATAATCTTTTCTTTCAGTCTTCAGTGTAGTTTCGCTGACATCTTTCTGATGATTGCTTCCAAGGCTAGGTTGAATAGCATAGAAGTCAGTCCATCCTCTTGTTATCTGTAACAGTGTTAGTAGTATGTCCGCACGTTCGGTGGTGTAAGTGTGGGGTTAGTATTATCATTGAGAGGCCGTTCAAAATACTCTTTCCACCTTGCTTGGATTACAGTCAATAGTCCCTAGTAAATTGCGCTACAATTTTATGAAGGCTACTACTCAGGCACTTAGAGGCCTTAAAAACGTATTGAAAGTTATTTGGGGCTGTTTATTTTTAAGTGAGTTCCAGCCAAGAACAAACACTACAAAAGCGAACGGATCACCTAAAAAAAATTTGAAGTGCCATCAATGGGTCATCGTACATCAACTATCCGAAATCGAGAGGTTAAAATCGATAACGCCGATGTGAATCATTTCTGCCATTAAATATATGAGAGTTTAAAATAGTTTCGGAACACTTCTTTGTTCATTGTCCTATTAGGACTGCCCAATGGCACAAGCCGTCGAAATTGGCATTAAACAGGAGGCGTAGGCTAAGGCACCTCGATCGTCTCCTTTCAGTAACAAGAGTGATATGAAAACTTGTTCCTGGCTTGATCCCCGTGTTGAAGTGCTGGCTATAGTAGTATATATCGTGTCGGTGTCGTTGAAATAAGAAAAAAATAATACGTGGCTGATGTCAATTTATCACAACTTGTTAAATTTATTGACATTGTCAGAGTCATGCAGCTAATTTGTAAAATTTGGTTCTCAGGTCAAACTGACGCAATACCCACTAATAGTACTACGTTCTAGATTGCAATCGTCATGAGCTCTCTTGGCTTATAAATCAATAAAGCCTATGTACCAAAAGAACTCAAATGCAGAGCTCCATTTTCTGTGAGCAATTTCACAAAATTAACGAATTCGGGCAGGTAGAGGTCGCTCCATCAAAACAACATAATCACCATCATTATAAGACTTAATGTTAATCACTTAATTCCTAATAACGTTGTTGCCTTAAAACATCCTTTAATAATTTAACACAATTTCTTTTTGTTATTAAACGTTTATTATAATGGCAACGGCAGCAGAGTTCAGCCGGTTCTGGCATTTTTTTTTATACAAACACATCAAAATATTTCATCTTCAACATTTTAATCGCAAAGAGGTGCTTTTTCGCCAAAAAAAACCTAAAATAAAAAAAAACCTTGGAAGGTTATCTCTACCCACCCATAGCACTCGGGTCATATTTTAGGGAGCGGCTTTTAAGTTAATCAGGTTGTAGCCTTTCACTCACTTCACAATCTGACAGGAAGCGCTCCCCTTCAGCATATATACGTATGGTGTGTAATCTTCGTTCGCATTTTCTTCTTTTTTTTTGGTCCAACATCTTTGCTTAACCTTGAAAAAGGTTGAAAGTTACCTTTTTTTCAGGTATCCAAGTGAATAAACCAACATTACAACTTCACGAGAGAGAGTTTTTTTCTTCGCAATGTAAACACAATCTCCCTATGCCTTTTCACTGAAAGTAAGGAAGGATCCTTGCCGATGTAATGCGTGGCTAAGTATCTTCTGTATGACAAAACGTGCCAGGAATTCATCGGATGCTCTATACCTCTTTACACTGGCATCGTTTTTTTTCTTCCTTTTTTTTGCTTGGTTCTTTTCATGGAGGTGTGGGACGAAGAAAGAAAATGAACTCCCCCTTAAAACCCACCTCAGACACTTCGGTTACACTGTAACCAAAATCTAAGATGTCTTGAGTCCTTTCAAGTGAAACTGAAAATTACAAACGGAAGAAAGATGGTGAGAAGCAGTACTTTTTCCTGTATATACATACATATATATTTAAATATAAAATCAAGTATCAAGGACACAGCCAGGGACTAGATAACAGGATCTCGGAAAATTTTGTATTCGCTCGTCGAAACCTGCAGGATTTTCCGCAAAATTTTATAATTTTCACACAAATGTTTTTAAAATAATTATTATCGGGAGACTCCAACACGTGCCGAGTACACCCTCTTAGCGTTTAGTCCTTCGATTTTAGCCCTTTTCTTATATTTTCTTCGTTATTTGTTTAAGGACATTTCACTCTTTAACAAGGACAGTTTTTTTTTCGTTTGTTTTTTGCTTTGCCATCGCTGTTTTCGTATAAAACAATTAAATTTTATTTAGTTACTAGAAAATAGAAAAGGGTTCTCCGTAAAATAATTATTGTAATGATATTGGGATGGAGAAAATGATGAGGGGTAGTGTCCGGTGTTAAAAGCTTTAATTGGATTTTTAACACCTTTTAAAAGTTGTTCAGATGAAATTAGTGTATCCAAAAGGGTTCAATATTTCGTGTTTAGACCTTTATTAGATTACGCCGAATTGAAAGGCCACGACGATAATAGCTACTCCGTTGAAATAGAGATTCTAGATCCGATAAGACAATCGTATTCCATAATACCAAACTACCACGATTTCATTCAACAGATTTGTGAAATAACGAAACATTGATAATTTGTACTTCGACAGTCGCGTTTTCCGAGCTCGTACAATAAGTTGAAGAGGAATCTTATAGTAATAATAGAGTAACCCTTCTCACACTCCGATCTAGAAATTCGTTTATAACAAGAACAGCTCGTCTGTGGAACAACCTTCCAAAGTCAGTATTCCCGAACTTATACAACACCCAAGAGTTCAAACACAAGGTTCATCGCCATTTTCTCCAACACCCCGTTGACTCCCTCTTACCTATTGTATCCTTCTCTCTATCCTTACAGCTAAAATTACTACTGGACATTGCACCATGACTTATACGACATGACGAACTAGTAGTACTAGTGACACCTGAGCTTAGACTATCACGTAAAAAAAAACATAGAAGCGGCACTTCTCAACTGGGCTGAGAAACATTTACCACTGCTTTATTGCTCAGCTGGAGCATGTAAACATACAAGGATTTACATATACCGAAACAAATAACAGCGAAGCGTGCAAAAGCAAAGAAAAAGTCACGCCACACCAAAAAGAGATTTCTTAAGAAAAACTTTACTTGATGGTATGCTAAAAATACGGCAGAATAAGAGGGTTATCCCAATTGAAGTGGCTGATTGCAAATCAGACAAACTTCCTTTGAACCGATCCTCTCTTACAATCAAACCTAACCCCAAGATCAGTTACAGAGTTTACGCGATATGTTGTCAAGAAAAGTATAGTCATAAATCATCGGACAACGTTTCCTACAAAGCGTAATTACTTCGCACTTGCTAATATTAAATTATTGTAAGAACCAGATGGTTTTTAGAACACCAAGAATAGAAGGTGTTAAGGTCAATTTGCAAAAGTTTGCAATCTACGGTAATCTTTATGGGACGGTACAGTTTGATGTCATCGGAGTAAATAAGGATATTACAGTGCTTTAGTAAGGTGACAAAATCATCGATAAAAGGCAAAGGACCTAGATGACTGCCTTGCGAGTGCCAGGGGATGTTGCTTCAATGTTTTTGGATTTGATAGGTTCTGTCGGCTAAGTATGATTGGAACCATACCACAAAGACATGCAGAAAGCCTAATTTGTTTAGTTTAAGAGCTGTAATCCAGTGAGAGAGCTTATAAAAGGCCTTACTGAAGTCAGTATAAACGCAATCGGTTTGGCATCGTGTTGATTTGCTGTAATAAGTCTTGTGCAGATAGAAGCGATCTCAGAATAAATAATCGATTCAAGGAGGTATACACGATAATTTTGCAATCGGTCGATAATTCGATATCACATTCTTGGATCCCTTTTTATGAACGGGGATTATAAAAGAGTTCTTCCAAAAAGTTGGGAAGCACCCTGCATTAATGGATTTTTGGAATAAGTACATCAGGAGAAACAGAAGGACTCCTGCACAGGATTTTAGAACAGCAGGGAGAATACCTTTAGCGCCGGGCAAAAAATTTTGTGGGACTTCGTTAATATGTTTTAAGATAGCCTCTCTGGTAATAGGCAGGGATAAGTTATGTGCCACTTGAGATACAATGATATGCTTAAAATTGTTTACGTCTGGTTGAAAGACAGGGGACGAGAAGGATTTGAGGTAGAACAATGCGAACATTTCGCAAATCTCGGATGGATTCTTCTGGTTTTTGGCATGTCTCAACTCATAGTGTTCCCCAAGGTTCCAATGGATGCAAAGGTTTCGTACAGAACGGAGTTAAACCTTGCAACATCGTCATCCAACTCATTTGAGGAAAGCAACCTATTTAAATCGATCGAAGTGAGCTTGGATGAAAGTTATTCAAAATTGGGCTTTTTAAAGTGAAAAGTAAATATGAACTTAGTTTATTGTTAAAGGGTCCATCGGAGGGATTAGTTTATTGAACTAGGCTCAACAAGGTTACTACAGGCAAGTAGTAAACCACCTCCACGAGATTCCCAGTCATTATATCTATCCGTCCGAAAAACTTGGAAGGAGGAGTCGAAAAGTTCGGCATTGAGGATTCCACTATAACCATGTATCCGTGAAAGCGATTACATCAAAATCGCTGGCCGAAGTTGATAGAAACACATTGTGGGTTTTGGAGCTCATTCCTCTTATGTTTTGGTAATAGAGGTTGAGTCTTAAGTTTTTTGAAACCTGGCGAGAGTGCGAATGCTATGAACACATGTGCGGGGAGCAAAGTATTTAGAGAAAGCACCGAGAGACCAAAATGTCGGGTCCACGAGCTTTTCAGCGGTATTGGGCGGTGAAGACAGAACAAAGTACGCGGTCGATTCGGAAGAATTGCTGATCTTTCTGCAGGAGATTTTCTCTGGATTGATTTCTTTTCCCCTTAAACAATCTTTAATTGCCTCTGGCGTAGTTTCAGGGGAAAAGCGCGAAATGAAAATAAATCGTGGCCTGACTACCGTTAAGGTTGGTGCAGGTTACCGAAGACCCAGTATCCCCAGTGTCCAAGTGTCCAGCAGTATTGCAACAGGAGCTAAATGTCGCATCAGACTCTGGGATAGAGTTTAAGTCCTTTGGAAGTGAAGGGGCGGGACTGACAAGCTAACAAAGGAGTTCAGAGTGACAGCCTGTAATAGTCATTTTATGACTGCGTCTAAGTTTACGCTTGTCACAGGTTTTTGGGTGGTTAGGAGCAAGCATAGAGTCAGCCCCACCGAAGGACTGTCCTCAGGTATTATGGAAAGGCCTATCGCCTAAGCTTTGTACCTCCAAACAATGAGCGGCGCAGGAAAACTAATTATCGAAAACACTAAATTATTCCATTCAGGGCTGAGTAATTTGGAGTCACTGTAAGTGATAACGACTCCTGACCCGCATTGTACATCTTTTTATATGGTTTAGTACTGCAGAAAGGTTTCAGCTGAAAAGGAGGAAGTTGGAGCATCATGACATGGACAACGGCATGATGAGTTTATACCACAAAGAGTATCGACTAAGCTTGGTTTTTGGCATACAGACATCGAATAGTGTGCCCAGCTGGTATAGTGCTAATGGATCCTAACGTCTTCTTGTACCTCTATTCTGAGATTTCAGGTCTATTTCGTGGGCGGTGATGGCGTTTGTCGATCATCACTCCTAGGGCTTATGTCGTGTTACTGTGGAGTTCCCTCATCGCTAATATATGTATGTGTTAGCTGTTTAGCCAGGTTACTCGTACATCTACTTTCGATAATTCCAGTCTCGAGTTGGTTCAGTTCTTTTAGTAAATTTGGGGTGTATTGAGTGTGCACTCCATTCGATGCCAACTAATACATAGCACTGCCAGAAAGAAAAATTTTCACACTTACAAAACAATAAACAAGAACAAATTTAAATCGATTTCTAAAGGAGCAAATTTAATTCTTAAACTGGATGCAAAAAATGCATTAGTCCTCATTCTGCTGAATACTAAGCATGTCTGGGAATCACTCCGAAAACACTTTCAAAACTTCTCAGAAACAACTCTCTTTCACCCTCTTTAAATAATATTTTTGTGTTTTTTTTCTTGTGTAAAACACTTTTTTTATGATGAGTTTAGTCGAAAGCACACACCCTCCGATATTTTAATACAAAATTACATCATACCAAAAGAAAATAATTTAATCTCAATTTGTGATTTGTGAAAATCTAAGCCTATCATAAGTAAAAGCAACGCTTTAACCCCCAAACCGACGACCGGGCGGCGGCTCGTACTTACCCCTTGGGAAATTTCTGGTAAAAGAATCAATTTGTTCTGTGTTCGTGTAAGTGTGGTAAGAAGAAGTAAAACGGGGGCATCTCTGATAAAATAGCCACCCTCATCGAATTGAAAGGAAAAAGATGAAGCAAAAAAAATAAGTATATATCCTTGAAAGCTATGTTAAAGATTATTCTTCACTTTCCCTGTCTTTATGGCAATTCGTTTCCCTTTATTGACGTTCTAAGAGAAATTGGCCGTCCTGCAGTGCCTCTGATCGATTCGATGAATTGAGACAACTTCATCCTTGTTGTTTTTTTTATTCAATCTCTCTCTCTGTCCCGGTCTCCTTCCCACGTTGCCAGTCGTATGAAATCCAGTTTTCTAGAATCTAGTCCCTTTTTATCCCTTCGAAAACAACTGCTGAAAAGTCAATTGTTAGAGCCTTTTATTGCCAATGTCCTTGAAGAAACGGGCAAGCCTCATCAAAATCTGCCCTTAGTGGAAGGACATGCTGGAACTTTTAGTAAAAAAAAAAATAAATAAATATATATATATATATATATATATATAAGTATATAACAAAAAAAAAGAAATAATAAAAGAGCTGTAATGAAAGGCAACTTCCCAGTTGGTTTGATGGTATCCTCATCCTGCCATAAATCGAATCAGAGAGTCTAGGAACGGATTTTTGTGCGTTTCATATCAAAAATGAAATCCAAAAGGGGATTGGATCAATCTTTGCCTAATTCACCATAGTCCTGGTTTTATGGCTTCTCGTGTTGTTATTTATCACAGAGATTGGTTCACGACGAAAAATTGTTCCGCTCAAACAACATAAATCAATCAGTCACACACATTTCGTAAACAAATAAATCATGCGATTCTCCCCCAAATGTCTAATATTTTATATTTCCTGACGTCAGGAGTAAACCAACAAGAAGTCAACGTCCGGATTCAAGATTTGTTTCATTTCTAGGACTGACGGCGGGGGGATAGATGCATGGGATATGGGGACTATGGGAATAAATTAACCAGGACAAATTCGCAAGGAGCCAAAACCAAAACCAACAACAAATCCAAAAAAAAAAACCAACAAGGAGCAGGGGTGTGGAAAAAAAACATATGGATACGTAACAGCTTCGTAACCATTTTCGGATAAGGGTGAGAACAGCTAGACCAGCCAGTGGTGCTGCTGGTTAAAATGATTTACCGTCATGTATCACGTTTCCAACTTGAATCATGCTCCCCCCAAGTCTCCTTGCGGGCACAGGATAATATTTCTTACTTTAACCGAAAGTCATGTTGTTATTCTTGTATTTAGATAAAATGCTGAAGGAGAGAGAATGGATCCTTCGAGGTGGAAGATTCCTTTCATTTTGGGATAAATCTGAAATTTAGTACAAGCATTCAATTGCATAATCTATTGTTGTGGGAGTACTCGTCGTAAGCTAGTCGAAGATGGCTGGATTTGGTGGTTAATGTGAAAAAATTGTCGGACTGTGGAGGAGTGGAACCAATTTCGGTTTCTTCTTATGTTTTTGATTCTCTGTGTTTTTTTTTATAAATTACATTCCAAAATGTTTGTGGAATATTTATGGAAAAATGGACCAGATGTTTGAAGGGATAGCCAATCCACCCCCTATCATAGGGGTATCATACAATGACCTAAGCTTAACGATATCATAGTGTAAATAGCTCAGGGTTTTGCAGTGATGTATACATTGATTGGGAGATATATGTACATAGTCCTGCCAAATATTCTGTCTTAAGGCTTATTTCACGCCGACCGATCGCGTGGCAGATTCGACATTACATTTATAATGATGCTGTATCAATTTTCAGCAACTGCAGAAGGACCGTCCCAAATTTACGATTCTGCCTGCCGAATGACGAATGAGTCAAATGTCTCTGGTGATTGATTAGGACATATATAAGTCTGCGATCGTCAAGAGAGGATCTGGCAAGTGCTTTACCGAAGTCGTATAAGTAACACCGAGTACTCTCATCAGCATGAAGTCATTTAGAGTAGGTCATTTATAAAGATAAGAAATAGTGCAGGTAACAGCATTGACCCCTGAGGAACATCGGGAGATATGGGTTGGGGTTTCGATTTGACGCCATTTGAAAACAAACTCTCAATCCAGTAGTTTTGTAGAACTGAGACAACACCACTCCTTTGGAGTTGCTAATAAATAGGCCTTCGATTTATTTTCTGTTATCTGCTGATGTAGTAAAATTCTTCTTAATAGACATTTTTCTTGATGATAGTTTATATTCAAATCACTTACATATAACCTCAGTGGCTACTCAGAGTAACGAGTAACCTCCGAACATTGACTCGTAACTCATTTCAAGACATTTAGAATAAGTCATCACATCTTCTTTGTTATTCCGCTACGCCCTTAACGAGCGATATAATCCGGAGCAATGTTTGTGACGTCATGTTGTATGCACAGCATGCGCGAAGGGCGGTTATCCAGTATGCGAATCTCCATTTCCTGAATGGTTATTCAATGCTGCACTGCATGTCATAGCCTTCGCTAGTCCTTCCCCGCTCCACCAAGCGCATGTCATCGGTTGGTTGAAGAGATTCAACTCGTTTCAGGAGGCATAACACTCCAGCGAGTTGTTTCTCAAATGCCCCGATGCCAGAGTCGCGAAATGGTTGGAAGTAGGTGGAATAAAAATATATCGCGGCTAGGTTGTGCCAGCTCCTTCCTACTTCTCTCTCTCTACTTCTCATCTTCCGGCTAGAGCTGCTGTTCGACATTCTATAGGAAAAATAGATTGTCGAACATTACAAAGGGGGGCTTTCTCTAAGTCTCTAGTCTATCACATAAAAAAAAAATATCGTATAATAGTTGCAATGTATGCAGTAATAGCGAGTGAACCACCATAGCCGCGCCATGTTGGCCTTCATTCTCGCCAGTCTTTCACATGTATAGAAGATTTCACCAAGGGTCCTTCCTACTGCCTCAACCTTGTTATCGTCTACGAGCTCGATCGTAACGATCGGTGAATAACTCCGAGGTTGATAACGCCGATGGCCTGCATCGGTCGCAGGTGGGATTTATTTTGTTTTTAGCATGCCTAACACTGCAACTAGTTGGTTTCCAGATAGCACCGAGGAGCTATGTCATCTCTCTTTCTTCAATCCTTCAAATCGGGGTTACTACATCACGACAAAGTGGGTTTCCACTTAAGGCCCCCATACACGGTCAAATTGGATGTACATCGATGTGCGGATGTACAACCAAAACTATCGATTGTGGGCCGGTCGGCCGATCCAAATACGTTGGGCTTATGGGTTTGACGAAAATCTGGATGTATATCCAATTTGACCGTGTATGGGGGCCTTTAGTTGGATACCAGCGCTGGTTGTATCCCCCGGTGGCTCCCATTACATTAACTGCAGTGGTTAACCCTACCAGGTGCTGCCTCAACCAGCTCGAGAACAATCAGAAATTTTCAAATTCCCGAAGGCTACAACCCACCAGCAGTACAACCAGCGCAGCTAAGTGGGATACCCCTCGTAATGTCATGTCGTGCAAAGGGTGATCCTTAAGGCTAATTTTATGACACAAAAAAACTGGAGATGTAGCTTAATTAAAATAACTTCGAACGGGTAAGCCAATTTAACTACCTGGGGTCCACAGTCAGTGAAGACAACGATGAAACGATAGACGTACAAAGAAGAATAAACGCCGCAAACAGAACATACTTCTCACTACTGCCAGTAATGAAATCCAGAGACATCAACAGAAAAACAAAAATAAGAGTCTACAAAACCATCAGACGTACAGTAGCCACGTATGGTTGTGAAGCATGGAGTATCTCCCAAAAATCCGCCGACAAGTTGGATATATTTGAGAGGAAGGTTCTCCGAAGGATATACGGCCCAATTAATGAAGACAATGCATGGAGAATACGCTACAATCACGAATTGTACGACTTATACAAAGAATGTAAACTTTCGACCCATGGCAAGCTACTGCGTTTACGTTGGGCCGGTCATGTCCAAAGAATGGATGACTCAAGGATACCAAAAAAATCCCCGTATCTACTACCAGATGGCAAAAGACCAGTTGGCAAACCACGGTCAAGATGGGAAGATAATGTTAAGACCGATGCAGCGAAACTGCTCAACACGAGAAACTGGAGACAAGCTGCGGAGCAGAGAGACGTCTGGAGGAAGAAGCTGAAGGAGGCCAAGGCTCGAATTGGGCCGTAGAGCCATCGAAGAAGAAGAAGCTTAATTAAAATTAAACATTGTGACCCACATGTGGGGGACCAGTATATATCACTGCGGAATGATCGACAAGATCGTTTTATACAGAGTTCCAAGTTTGCTTCCTTTTTTTTTTTTTTATGTGACACACTAGAGACTTAGGGAAGGCCCCTTTGTACTGTCGACCATGTATTTATTTTTGAAATGTCGAACAGCAGCTCTAGTCGGAAGATAGAGAGAGAAGTGAAGGAAAGAACTGTCACAACCTAGCTGCGGTATTTTTTTGTTTTTTTTTGTTTTTGTTTTTGTTTTTTTTTTTTTTTTTTATTTCACCTACTCCCAACCATTTCGCGACTCTGACATCGGGGCATCGAGACCAACTCGCTGGAGTGTTATGCCTCCTGAAACGAGTTGAATCTCATCAACCAACCGATGACATGCGCTTGGTGGATCGGAGAACCACTAGTGAAGGCTATGACAGGAGGAATCAGGAATGCAAAGAGGGAAGAAGAAAGAAGGAAAGTTATGTAGGCGGGAAATTGGGAAAGGCTAGGACCGTGGCACCGCCGGGAATCGAACCCGGGACCTCTGGGGATAGTAGTCAGGCGCCTTACCCCTAGACTACCGAGGCCCCACACCCCTTTCACTACTTTATCAAGTGCTTGGATTTGCTCCCAGCCATGACCATTTCTTCGGCTTCGTGAATCTATCTCTTAAAGAGTTAATCGAAATCGGGACGATTTCCATTCCGCTGACTGTTTCATGTTGCTTTCAAATGGCCATAATTAGGGACCTTCAAGGTGCCTTCTCTAAGATTCATTTGAATAAACTAAAAACTGCTCTCTAATGAAATGTGACTGGGGTCTTTCCCATAGTAATGAGGTGGGTGTACAACATGTTGAAAAAAAGGCTGGAAACTTTTGGCTTCGCGCACAAAATATAGAAACAAGGACATGTAAAAGAGACTGACAGCTTTAAATACCGTAGAAAAGAGTACCCTAGTGACGTCAGCAGTAATGCAGAAACAACAACCACTGCTGCGATTTTTTATGGAAAAGGGTCACCAAGTGACTTTAGCACTAAATTGACACTTATTTCTGTATACCGTGGCTTGAAGGACCTATTAGTTGCAATGTGCTGTCGCCTACCTATTCTGTGGAATTCCACCGTTGACTCTTTACTTCGAAGTCTAGAAACTGATTAAGGCCTGCAGCACATAATGAATCTTAATCGGAGACGAGACATGGGTACACGAGTACGGCACAGAAATCAGCCAATAGTCTTTAGAATGGTGCCATGAAAGCGAGCCGAAACCCCGAAAAAAGGGGTAAAAATGGTTCCAAATCAAGGTCACGGTGACAGCGTTATTTGATTACCGTGGTGTGGTGCACTCCGAATTCGTTAAAAAATTACGAACGCTAAATATGGAATATTGGTTGTCATGACACGATTGTGCGAAAAAATCCTCAGAAACGGTCAGATTACAATATGGAACAAACGATCGTCGACCTAGCACCATACTCCATAGGCATTGTTGTATTGCGAAAGGTTGAGCTTCCACGGGTTTTAAATTTTCCAAAAAAATCCGAGTTTGTTATTCTGGGAATCCTTGTTTGGGAGTGAGTACCTGTTCCTTATAATTTTCTGATTTAACCTTGGATAGTCAAGGCTTAACCTGAGCTGCCTTTCTTCCTAATTAACATGCTGGAATTTCAAAATCCGCTCGTGACAACCCTTTCCCCACCCAGTCTTTAATTTGTTGTGTGATAACAATCGCGAAGGCTCATCGGTATTGATTACGTGAAGGCAAACCCTCGCCATTTTTCTTCCATTTTAATAAATATTGTATTTATCTCAACAAAATAATCTTATCTAAAATTGGAAAATTCCTGTGGTAAAAACAATTTAGTTTTACGTCAAAATTCTGTGCATGTTCAAAAATTTATTTATGATAATTACCAAAGTACTTCCTTGTTAGAGAAACTATGTGATAGCAGCTTTTATCCGGAAATGCTTTCGTCCGCCATCTAGAATACTAATTTGAAATTTAAAGGATAAGAAATCTTTCACGAACAACCTTCTACACATACACACATATGTATGTATACAAATCGGTGAAAGGTTTGGACATTTCCTTTAACTTTTAACCCTTTTACACACATATTCTCAAGCTTAACAGGAATTTCCTCATAAATTCTAAACACGTCCTTTTAACACTTTATACGTAAGTTGGTAAATCTGAATATCTGTGCCCCTTTCGTGAAAAAAATCACACTGAAAAAAGAATGTTTTTTTTTTCTGTTATTCTCTTCTATCCTGTTTATTAAAGGATTCTTTAAAAGGGAAAAGATGTCCTTCTATACATGTAAAGTCAATATCCTCTTAAAGTAAGCCTTTTCTCTCTCTCCTTTTGGGCTGGCGACAGCGCATCCTACAAGAATTTATAATCGCCATGAGGCAATGTAATTTTCAATGTCTTTTATTCAAATTAAACTAAAAGGACGAATATATGTCTATCTCTGTGTAGCGTAAGGATTGCAGGAGATGCACTGCGATGATGGTAATCGCCTCAAGCGATTTTATTGAAATTGGATTTCCAGCGGCATCAAATTATATTCTTGGAATCATTCATTCGTCCTCGGAGCACAATTTCGCATTGTTACCCAGTAGTGACGAACAAAGAAACCATTCGATGCAAATTGAACAAATTGGATCGTTATGTCCTTCTAAGATGGACAGCAGAAAAAAAAGGACAAAGAGGTAAATAAACGACAGTGAAGAATGCCCTGTAATAGATGCAGGCTAAATGAAAAGTGCGTTTAAATTGGAATTGCAAATAACTCTTAAACAATTGGAGCGGTGCCGTAAAGATAGTGGCGAAATGGACTTCGGTCTTAGGTTCAACATTTATCAGATCCTTTTTTTTGTTCTTGTATTTGCATACAGTTTCTCTATTAACTAAAAGCTGCTTCGTTGGTTTCGGAGTAATGAAATGAATTTGAATGTTTTTTGGGTTGTTCTTAAGCACTTTATTGCTCGAGGGTAATTTGATCCAATTTTGAATGTAACCAGCATCAAAAGAGGCGGACCAACTTTTTTGGTATAGAAGTGCATTCATTAACTTTGGAAAATTGTCTCTCATAATTCGGTAGCTAGCCAAGTACAGGCGACAACCCCGTTCACAGACTGTAGATAGTTTTGTTTTGATTCGTCAAAAACCATTACGTAAGAATAATTGGAGTTATTGGCCACTTCCACCATCTCGACGATGCGCATATATCTTCACGATCGTAGATCGCTTTGCGAGATGGTTGGAAATTGAAATTGAAAATTCGGCACATCGGCCACGAAATTATTAGGACTGAGTCGAAGATAGTTATTAGACGCCCAGCTTGAAATATTGCGCAGGTCACCATTCACTCTCTTAATGCCACCTAGTTTATCAGATGAGATTAATGCTTGCGTATCATCCGCAAAGAAGTGAAAAACTGCTAAAAATCTGCCGGATGACAGTAGACATATAATTCGTGAATCATGTGTAGAGCAAAGGTCCGAGAACAGAGCCCTGTGGTACTCCTGATGGCACAGGAAGAAAAGATGATACCTATCATTGAACTTGATGCACTGTGACCTGTTGGATAGGAATGAGAAAAGGAGAGAGATAGCAGAAGACGAGAAATGGAAGAGAGTAGCAAGTTTATACAGCAAGAGATTATGATTAACGGTGTCAAAGGCTTTTGAGAAATCAAGCAGAACCAACACATCGGTCCCATTCAACTTCGCTCGAACATCAGTGCTGACCTTCAACAGTGCTGTCTCACAACTTTGAAACCGCCAAAAGTCAGACTGGCACTCACACAGTAGATTACGTCCTTAAAGAAACGATTGAATCTGATCATACATAGTCCTCTCAAGGACCTTGGACAGGTAGGATAGCATACTTATTGGCCTGAAGTCATAGATGTGTGAAGCAGAGGATTTTTTAGGTATTGACACAATAAAAGCTTTCTTCCATAAATCAGGAATTGCAGAGAATATCAAGCAGCAATTTAATAAGTGAGTAACTGACGATGCAGCGAAGGCTTCAGGCGAAGTTTTCGATTTTTTTTTTCAACTGTGCAGGAAGTGTATAATGTTGGGTTGACTAACCGTTGAGAAAGTCTCTAGAAGCACACACTGACCATTAAGCGTATTTACATGAATTCTCTGTTCGATACCCGTTGATCAAGTCGAGAGAATTCCGCCGCTTGTTTAGTCGAGAATCTTCCGCAAATTGTTGAGGCACTGTACAACTGTACGGGTATAGCCGTAGAAAGTGGCACATCAACCGACTTGGTAAGCGCTCATCAATTGCGAAGCTTAGCATACAAAGGTAGCTCTTATAAAGTATTAGCAGTCGTTATTTGGCAAGACGTCCTAGCATCGATTAATAAAGTTTCAAAATATTTACAATCCGCATCGATGGAACTGACCAAAGCGATGCCGCAAAACAGTGTCTTCAAAACGACATTTCGAACGTTTGTGCAATTCAGAATTGCCAGAGGACGGCTCGACGGGGCCGTACGATATTTATTGTATCCAGGCTGCAAATCTCGCCAATGAATTGCGAGTATTGGCAGATTTTCTTGCGGCCGAAAATGTACGCACAATCTACATACGTCCCAAGACAATTCTCATACGAAAGTAAATACGAACCGATTGTCGAACCCTCTGAACAATTCCGTATTGGGTGTTATAATTACATTCTCGACATCGCAATCGCTGCACTGGGCGAGCGTTTCGACACTTTGTATGATGTCGAGAAACATTACGGCTTCCTGTATCACATTACCGGATTTAAGGCAAACCTAGAGCAATGTATGTAGCTCGAGGAAAAACTCCGAAATCCTGCCACTAGAATATCGGACATCAGTGGTAAGGATCTCTGCTACGAAATGTCGATGTGTCCTTCCATTACCTCCGAAGCATGCAAAGGCATTGGTAGCCTAATCGAATTCGTTACGCTCGAGAGATATTATGGAATTATTCCCGAACTGATCGCGATTTACCGATTTACGAGTCTTGAGCACAATTCCAGTTGGAGTCGCTACCGCGGCACTGGATGTACCGGTACCAACAAAGGCCCTTGAGGCCGTTACTTCCATTTGACCTAGATCAAATTATCCAACTACGTTAGGCAAGTTATTAATAGTATAACACATTTCCGCTTATGTCTAGTCTTCACCTAGCCGGCTTAGAGAGGCACAACACTCCGGCGAAGCTATCTCCCGCTAACCTACATCTTACATGTCTGTTTTTCTGGCTCAATCGGCTGTTAATGAGGATACTAACACTTCGAAATCGAAGCCCCGTTACAAAAATGTTTTGTTTTGATTTTTGTTGCAGTGCAAATTTCCTCTCTTTGGTGTGAGCTCCTACAACTTCCAAGAGTTCAAACCCAAGGTATATCGTATCATTCTTTAGAACCTTTCAGACTCTACAATGACGCCATCTGCAAAGAAATGTCATGACTATCAGGCTTCAACGGTCAGAACCTTCAGCTCGTATGAGTGACGAGAAACTTCCTTGGAAAGTCTGGATCAATAGAATTCTCGTGACCATGAAACAACGAAGTAGGCCAAATCTCCGGTGAAAGGTCCAGACAACAATACATAGAGGGATACCAAACTAGACGAAACCGACATGAAATCGGGACTGTAGTTTCCGGTTGTAAAATCTTCATATTAAAAAGCAGCATTCCCATATTTTTCCGTTCTTATATTGGTCGAATTTGTTATCGGAAAACCATTCCTTTGTATTGCTATTCTATGATAATCCTAGTAGTTAGTTTCTGTTTCAGTACCGATGCCAATTTATCCTTACACTCTGCCTTCATTTTTACTACCAACAGTTTTTTGTTTACTATAGATAGCACTATCTTCTCCAGTACTCGCAGTGTACAAGAGCCCTGTGCCACATGTTCAGATCATAGGCCAATAATTATTATTAAAATTAATATTAATACTTGTTAAGGTGTTTGATGAAGTTCATGATGCAATAAGTAAAACAACACCTTGTGTAGCAATATTTCTAGACCTTCCAAAAGCGTTCGATACAGTCAACCATAACTTTTTATTGCAAAAACTTTATAAACTAGGATTTAGAGGTATAGCGCATGATCTCCTACGCAGTTACCTAACGAATAGAACTCAAATTGTTAAAATAGATGATGTATATAGCAATGAGATGCGTGTACGCTGTGGTGTTCCACAGGGCACGATATTAGGTCCTATCTTATTCATACTGTATATTAACAGTATGCTTATGATGGACTTAGGTTGCGAAATTGTATCTTTTGCAGATGACACAGTATTAATTGTCAAAGGAGAGATGTGGGAACAAGCGTTACAAACTGCCAATGTAATGATAAATAAAGTAAAGAAATGGTTATCTCAGAATCACCTCTCCCTTAATGTGGAAAAAACAGTATATATGACGTTTGGCAGTTATAGAAATAGTTTACCGCTCAATACGAACATTACAATACATGCTGTGAATTGTTATCCGCGTACTTGTGATTGTTCGCAGATAAAACGAGTATCACATACTAAGTATTTAGGTGTAATAGTGGATTCGAATTTAAACTGGACAGAGCACGTCAAAAAAGTAGTCCAGAAATCCCGATTTATGATTTACCTCGTGTACAAGTTAAAACCGATTCTTACGAGCAAACAATTGTTAACGATTTATTATGGTTTATTCTGGTCGATTGTAACGTATGGCATTACTGTTTGGGGAGGCACGCATGATGTGTCAATGAGGCCTCTTCTTACTGTTCAAAAAAAACTAGTCAAACTCATTTTCAATAAACCTCTATTCTACTCCTCGGGGGATTTGTACAAAGAACAATCTATTATAAGTATAAGAAAATATTTCATTGAGAAATCGATCTTTCGAAATTTTAATTCACTACAATCCGCATACCAGCAGTTGAAAGAAAGTTTATCCAGACATCGAATTGTTCCAGCGCCTAAAGTGTTAAAACAAATCGATAGGCGAAATCATAAATATATTGGAAACAAAACTTTTAATTTACTTCCTGATGAGTTAAAAGAAAAACGAATGTCGACCCTAATTAATAGCAAGCTGATAAGAAAGTGGATTATTGAACTATCACCTCCAACTATTAAAAGTCTATTTCATCCAGACCTGTGATATGATAGTAGCTTGAAATTTTATTGTACTAGATTTGAACTGTTTCTTCTTCTTTTTTCAATTTTATTTTTTGTATATTTTTTTCATATGATATTGAATTGTTTTGTACACACTTATTGAGAGAATTTTGAAATATTAAAGTCAAATAGACAAACCAAGCAGGTCCGCGCACGGGCAAACTGCCTTCTGCGGAGATATTATTATTTGTATTGTATCGAATCGAGGAACAGGTTGTCCTTTATCCTGGCCATAGAGCGGGCGGACTGACTAACCCGTTTGTATGACCGGGGTATAAGGATTGCTATGTTAGTTTTGTGATCTTACTTTAACTTTGTGAATAATATCTGTAAATTTTAATTACACCTGTTAATAAATAAATAAATAAAATAAATAAAATTATCACTATATAAAATTAATATATATTATCACTATCACTTCCCTCAGGGCACAACATAATAAAAAATGTAATTATAACCAAATCGCAAAAAAATCCATGTTTTTTTTCAATTAATGAAATTTTCATTCTTATTCACTTTTTATTTTTTTCATTTTAAATTCTCGAGTGAATTTTAATTTTTTTCATTTCATGCCGGAGTAAACCCTTTTTGAGCCGTTTGTTACCTGCATGCATTCCCATTCATGAGCACGAATATAAAATTTCATTTGCACGTTTTTTTGCCCACTACTAAGAACTTATTATCCTTCCTGAATTCCTGGGAAAATATATGATTTTAATAAGGGAATTTAAGAAATTGTTTATCGCCAATCCTTTTTTCCCAGGAAAATATGTTTCATTGAATTAAAACTCTGCATTTTTCGTGTGTACTTGTATTTGTATTACCTGGGAAAAAATAATAAGTGGAGCATGAAATTCTTTTTTTTTTCATAATTAATAGCGCGTATTTGAATTTGAATATTTTTTATTAATGTTTTCGGCGGCTGTGCATTCTGTTGAACATGTTTTTTTCAGAGAAATAAACTTTATTCCGTTAATAAACCGAATGGCTCTTTCATCTACTCATTTTGAGTTGCTTTTGTCAGAGTTGTTTGAATCGAACTTATAGTTGATCTTTAGTGCACTTAATCATAACTCTTTCGATACGAAACCCAGCGATAGGAAGCCTTGCGACCCTCTCTGGCATCTGTGGCTATTAACATAGACTAGGTCTGCCTTAACAGAGGAGGTGATCATGTAGCTAGAGAAACGAAAGCTAGCAAAAACGATCCTCGCCCGCTAGAGCTTCTGATGTCTGGTAAGAAATCGTGCAATAGTGGCCCTGCTGTTTTCTTATGTCGTAGGTCAAGGGGCAGTTTGTGTCGCTGCGTCAACGAGTCATGTAATATTCTGGAACTTTTGACAGACTAAAATATAAACATAAAGTTGAGTGTTCTCTCAAAAATTACGAGGGAACACTCGAACTCAGCTTTTATTCATACCACCCAATGACTCACCATTCGAGTGGATGTAGAGAATGCCTTTTTCCACTTACCAAAATTCTACGATCTCTCCAATGCTTCAGCATTGTGTGCTGTTTTCATCAGAGTTTGAAGGTGGCTCAATGCATACCAACCCTTTCCTTTCCAGGAAGGAGAGTTGAGGTCGTGCCTTTTCTAGCCAGTTCGTCGGCTTTACAGTTTCCCTTTATATTTCGGTGACCGGGCATCTATATGAGGAGGGTCCTGAACTGCTGAGCCATCTCGTAAAGAGATTTGCGGTATTAAGGGATAGTTCTGGAGTTATTAGTGTAACAGCGCAAAGCCTTCAGAGCCGCCTGACTATCTGTGAAGATGTAGACACTTCGGTTCCGTCGCCTTGCTGGTTGATTTGCAGAACAGCCTCATGTATGGCTATAAAACCTCCGCTTGGTATACACTGCAGTGATCGGGTACCCGGAAGGAGACTTCAATTCTAACTTCCCGTGAGAAGACTGCTCCTCCCACTCGAAACTCGAGCTAGAGCCATCAGTCAAGAAGTTTATGGCATTCTGAATACTATGTGGTATATTACTCCATTTCCGACATGAAGGATGATATGGACCTCGTAGTTCTTCGTAAAGGTCCAAGATCCAGATTCTTTTATCCTAAAGGCCGCGATAGTCGCGTTTTCCCTTGCCACAAGGTACAAAGGGGGAAGGTATAACATAACGTTTAAGGCAACTGTAGGTGTGGAGCAAAGTGCTCCTCTTATCCATAACTCCGCACATCTTTGCACTTTCTGTAGTCTGTTTAGCACAGTGGACTTATTCAAGGTTGGCCACCATAATAAGATTCCGTATAGGAGTATAGGACGGACAATCGCTTTATAGAGAAATCCTTCGTACCTACTATGTTAAAGGAGAAGCCCCAATTCGGATTTTTTGCAACCGAGAAGCGTTATGTTCGCTTTCCTAATGTGCTCTTCTGTGGTTTCATTCCTGAGGAGCTTCTTGTCCAGGGCTACCCCCAAATATTTGCACTGTTGCTAAATTTGAACCTAGCATTGTTAAGCCGGGGAGGAGTTAGGGATGGGGTTTCATATCTCTTCGTGAAGAGGACTAATTCTGTTTTTCCTGGGTTAACGCTGAGTCCGCGGGTGGCAACCCAGTTTGAAAGGGTGAGTAACGCCGCCTCCATGAGATCACAGAGGACTTGAGGAAATTTTCCTTTTATGATGATAGCAATGTCAGCCGCGTAAACCAGTTCACGGTGTCCCACTGCCTCCATCCGTCGCAACAGCTAAATCACAGTCGCGACCCATAGAAGTGGGGAGAGTACTCCTCTTTGCGGGGTACCTCTTTTGACGGCCCTTCGGACCGAGCAGTCGCCAAAGCTTGAGCCATCCTGCCGGTAAGCATCCAACGACTTCCTGGAATTGGTCCAACGAAGCTGTTTAGACGGTTCGCTTCCAGGAGCGTTCCTCACGAACTTTGTGGATGAAAGGGAAAGTGGAGATGATGAGAGGTACTACCCCACTTTTTCCCTCATCCACAGAGTTTGCAAGAATCGTTCCTGGAAGCGAACCATCTAAATACTCTCAACGGTTAGCTTCATAGCAGATTTGGAACAGGTTCCACTATACTGGACAAGTGATTACTCCCTTTCTATGGAGTTGAAATAGCGCATAAACGGAATGGAACGGGGCGGAATAACTGTACTCATGCCCTTTAACCTTTAAATTGTAGAATTCAAGTTAAGTTAAATTGAGTTAAAATATTGCAACCACTACCATAACGTTGTGCACTTGAAAAATTATTTCATAATTTAATCATACCGCGAAAAAGCCAAAACCATAAACCTCCTCCATCGGTAGTGATTTTAAAAACAGGATTAAATTTAACGAAATTAATTAATACTAATAAAATAAAACTGAAAAACTCTCATAGAAAATTGTTCTAGTGGTAAAATACGTTTAAGCACCATCGAAACTCGTTTGCATACTCCGAGGAGCACTTACGTGTATAAGAGTGGAATGCAAAGTATTCGATCAAATATCCTTCTACAGATGAATTGCCCTAGACCAGACTATGCATATATTCTAGGCAGGACCTCGTCCTAGCCAAGGGGTAGCTTAAATTTCAATTAAGTTCCAGTCGATATCAACTTCGATATTAAATTGAAAGCTGCTGCCGGAACATATTTTATTTTTTCGTCCTTTTTTGAGGGGGTATATGGAGGAGTGTGGAGAGGGGTTTTCGGCCCGGTTTTCCAAAAAGGCACTTGACGAAATTCCCGCTCATTTATCACAGCTTAGCTACAAGTAGGGAAAAGTGAAAAGTACAAGCGTTCACCTACCCTCATTATAAATCAAACGAAATGGAGAAAAGGACACGAATTTGTAACAGGAAATTACTGTTGACGTTTCCAGTGAGAATGGATATTGTGCTGTGCATACAAATTGGGACAATATTTTTGGGACAATATTTCACAGTGTGGGGGGCAGTAGTATTTTGGTTTTTTTTAACATTTTTTTTTTGTTACCTCACACCGGTAAGCATACCGACCATTGAAATACCCGGAAGGAATACAACTCTACAGGACACTATCAAGTACTCGTTAATTTTATTTGGACGTGTTGGATGAGGGGGTATGTGGGGTTGACGGTTGAAGCTTATTCTATTTGCAGGATGTTTAGTCGTTATGACAGGATCTCTTCTGCAGCATATTTATGCTTTTTTGTGATATGAATGAATAAATGTTACGTAGAAATATTGGTGTAGTTGTATTTGTGCATCGCTTATAGACTCTAGACTACCCCCATACACTTATGTATATGATGCAGTCAAGCATTTATCATTGTCGAATATCCTTGCTGAACACTGTGTATTTTGCAACATAAATGCACATTTTAGTAAAATCCCGCAACGTATATGGCTCTGCTGATGGTTGCCGAAAGTGGGATAGGGACTTTTGGAGGCGGGCGGGCACAAGGACGAACTGCAAATGACACATGGAAAATTGGAATCCTTCTGAGGTATGAAAATAAAAATAAATCGGATTTTTCTCTCTTCTCTCTCTCACTCGTTTCAAAATATTAAATGGAATTGGGGTATTGTGCAAATTTCTAAGGACACTCAGAATGCAGTTTATCTTGTACACACATGGAAATGTTATGGAAATTTTGTGGCAGTAAAACTCAATTTCGTTTTCGTTTAAGCTTTATTTTTTTTTTAGTAAGAATTGTAACACAAAAAAAAATGCTTTATAAATATTTTCTTCATTTCTTTCATATATGATAATAAAAAGGTCTTCAATTATGCACAGTTTTTTTTTTCTAAAAGAGATTGAAGACTTTAGAGAAAAGATTCAATATATTTTTTTTATATTAATGCTAACATTAAGTATTTTTCTGCTTGACTTCAAACATATGAATTAATTTAATAAATTTACTGAAGCTTTTTGCAGTAATTTCATAAAGTTGCGAGCATTTCCCTCAAGAGTCGTTCGTAAATCTTTTGTTAATATGTTTAATAATTCAAACGATATTGTTGGTAATTCTTAAAAGTGTTTTAGGGTACTTAAATTAACGATCTTAAAAGGCATGTTTAAGTATAGTGATGAATAATGCGTATTTAACTTCTTGTCTGATACAACATCACACCAATGCCAGTAATGTCGGATTCATCAGATTCACGTTATGGCATTGTAGAATCAATTTTAGGACAGAGATGAAGGGGCCCCTGTGATAACACGACGTGAAAAACAAGTAATCAGTTTGGCAGAAGGCTGATAACAGCTCAATAGCGAAGACTATGGAAATAAAAAGTGGACTTCACAGTCGGATCATAGAACGTTTAAGTAGGAATAGAGCTTTACCTTGCTTCTTAGCTACGTTATTATAGTTAATATTTCAGTTTTTTTAAGTACCTAGTTTTCAGGACAGCCCCCTTGTGTATCGTAGGGGATATTAGTTGCATTTTCATATCCTACCGCTGCCACCATTTCTTTTGTAACATATTTATTTTTAAGCAGGTCACATGACTAGGGAGTTCATTCCTTTAGAGGAGATGACTACTAGCCCTTCTACGTTTACGGCTATGAGAACTTTCCGCAACCATTCTACACGTTAAAGACGCCTTATATGTATGTACATATGTCTAAAAGACTGCCAAGGTATATTTTTTGCAATGTTCGGTACTGTCGGATAGCTTTTACCGAATTGATAACAGTTTCATAGTTAATATTCTAGTTTTTTTTCTTTGCCTGTTGTATATGGAAAGGATACTGGTCGTATCCTGCCGCTGTCACCATTTATTTGTAACGATTTTTTGTTGGCGGCCGTAACAGGGCCAGGGAGTACGTCACGAGAAGTTCATCTTTCATCGAAATTACTCAATATGAACTTTGATTGGATATCGCGCTCAATCTTATCTTCACTTAAATGGGCCCCTGTACAGGCGAGGCTAAAACGAAAAACGAAGGATCGCAAAGGAGATTTTTTAATTGTCACTGTTGTCCCATCGATTATCGTAAAGCGACGAGGTCCAGACAGCTGTCCGAGACTCATGTCTTCGTCCGTGGACACAACTCCATTGCACACCCCCCAATCGACTCCGACAATTGCCTTTCTTTTAAATCGATACCGTCCGGATTTGCGAGGATCGACGAGCCATTTAAAACTCTCGCGCGATGGCTGGTCCCGTACGTCTTTGAGCGTTGATCGGAATCTTGCCTCTATCAAAACGTAGTCTAACATCACCGAGTCATTGCCGAATGGATTAATCCGTGTCCGAATTTGTCCATTTTTCCTTCCCAGCCGGTTCGATCGGCTCCTGAATGAGCATTGAAGTTTCCCACGATTATGATTAATTCATTTCCAGGTGACTAAGGCAATATACGTTATGCGAATTACCCAGCATGGTAGTGTAGGTCAATATGGGCCAATGTCCCATTATGAATGCCGTAATACATGCAATATCTCGTCGGGGTAGGTTTAGGAGGCTCTTTGTTTTTTATTTGTTGCAAGTGGGCCAAGTGGTCTTGGATAATTGCCGGTCTCCAGGCGAGAGTCATGTTTTGCTTTCTACCGAGGCTATCTCACAGGGAACTTTTACCCGATCATGACCTGATTGAAAGTAATTCCTTTTGTAAAAGCCGGCGTCAACGAGGACCTTGACAGTTTCGGTAAGAAAAAGTGGACACACATATCGATACCTAAAAGTGCCTGTATGCAAACCCTTGATGCTGATCGAATCGAATACCGTAATGCTAGTGATCTTCATTTTTGTTAGTGGGGTGCCGCACGAAAATTTGCGACATCCAAAAGGCCGGAACATTGCAATTAAACACTTCAAAAATACAGCCTGTTCATTTCGAATAATGCTCCTGGCGAAGCCCATACAAACCGAGCTCGATCGACGTATGGCATGCTAAGACGTATGGCATGCTAAGAAGTGGAGTGAGATGAAAATTGACAATATTTGAACTCCTATCGTCTGGGCGGAATATACGGAGCCCCAAGACTGCCTGCAGGATGAAGAACCTAATCTGACATGATACAGAGCTCCAATTAAAGTTACATTTCACATTCATTTTTTTTATTTAGGTTTTTCGTGCCATTAAAGATTTATGAACCATATGAAAAATTACCCTGTACAAGTTCAAATTTATAATTTATCTTTTTATCAACCCAATCTCAATTAATGTCAACTGGCAAACATCAAAGTAATAACGGATGAAAACTTTTTGATAATGAAAATGTCTAATTAAAATTCCTGGAAAAAATCTTGAAAATTTTCAGAATTTTGCCATTGATATCCACATATGCCGTAAATCTATTGGAATTTCTGCACTGGAAATAATTTTCATAATTCTTGGAATAAAATGGTCATCAAAATAGAGGTTAGCAGCAATTCCTCGTTTAAATGACAAAATTTTAAAGAGGAAACCATTTGTTATTAATGGTTCTGAGTACTAAAGGCCATTTGGAAAACTATCAAAGGTTTTTAAATGGGACTGAATAAAAAAAGCACAGCAGAGCACCGAAAAAATTGCACTATATAATAAAGGTGAGATTGTCGGATCATACACCTCGACAAGGCCTGGGCAACATCCCGCAGGTATTCGGTGTGTGTTTTTACAGATCATACACCTCGACACGTTATAGGACCGGAGAAGGTGCCCTCTTCGGAACGAGAACGTTGAAAGACTGATTTCGGCCTGGGGAAGCGGTTTATTTTATAGCTAGGAAGCTTATCGGGTAGGAAGCTTTAAAGCTTTGAAGTGAAGCTTTCAAAAGATAATCACCTAGCCTGCTTTGTGAATATTTATTTTCCTAAAGCTTTGTTGGGAGAGGGATCATTAGTAACGAATCATGGTTCGTTTGAACATACACAGTCTAGCCCAAGCTCAGGATAGAGCAAGATTATCTTTCGACCCTTTGATCGACGCTTTCACATCACATAAACTCTATTTCCTTTTTTCGAGCACTGCCGAGGCAGCCTTGGCGATGGAGGTTTATCTGGACAAGCTTTATATTGGAATCGGATTATGCCGCCCCTTTTTGCGAGGCTCTTTGCGCTAGGGATTGCCCCGATAATAATTAAGGTGCTGGTTTTAGGGTCAAGTTTAGTGATGTTGCGGTTTGTGAAGGGTCCGCCTACTACCAGCCCGCCAAATGCAATGGTCCCCATCCTGGCACTCGAACAACTTACGTCTTCCATTCCTAAAGCAGGCTGTTGCGAGGCTTCAGTTGGTAACCTTGGAGTAGGTTCTGCTTCCTTGGTGATTGCAGCGGATATGGTCATGGTTACTCACAAGGTGCTGAGTGATCCTAAGCTGTGCCCAACTAAACTTGTAGCCAGTTTGGCCTCCCGTCTGTTTCATGTCGTAAATAGACCTTTTAGTCCGCAGAGAACGGCATCTTTGTGAACGGTGGACTTAATGGAGTACTCTACACTCCTGCAACTTAAGGTTATTGTCAATAGGGTCTTCTGGTCCACGACTATTCTGACTCGGTTTGCCATTTGGCAGAAGGTCAACTTTTGAGCCGTTCTAGGCTTTATTGTGGATTCATGCTTTTAAACCGTATGACTGGAGCCTTCATCCTTTCGCCGGTATTGTGGCCTGGAGTAGTTCCAGAGGATATAGCCCTCTTCTTATTAAGAACATTGGCATTGGAAGAGTCGGCTTCCAAAAAATGTCTAAAATGGTTTTGGGCTGCGCCACCCGCTTCTCAAAGCGGCCTCCGAAAATTCCCCGGCTGGGGCTACATTCGGCACCCTGCTGCATGGGTTCATAAATATCCAACTATCTTCGTAGGTCGTCCAGTTGGGACTATGGGAGCCCTAGAAGTGTTGAGAGGTGCTCCATCCTCAAGTTTTTTAAAGGTGTCTATAATAATCTTTCAACACCATTGTTCATGCCTTGAGATTGTGAGTTTTATCGAGTTTGTTGTCTCTAGATCCGCCGTGTTCAGTCTGCTTCATGAACAGGCAGGGGCACTTCCGGTAGGATGTGGCTTAAGGCCATCTACAGGGGGTCTTGGAGTCAGCACTCCCTCTTTGTGGCGTGTTTGAGTCAAATTGAAGAGCACATATACTTGGCTGGGTACAGATAATGCAAGTGTGATCCGCTGCTTGCCCGCCCTACAGTGCCCTCAAAAAGGCCATCTATTGCAAAAGGCCCATTCGTACTTCATCCAAGTATCATCCCAGTGGTTCAAGGTTCGAATCCCTTTCGCGTCTTTCACATGAACAAAACCGTTTTCCCAATAAATTATTAATTTATCATTTGCCTTAATCAACCTCAGTTGCTTCCAACTAGCGACTAATTTTGATTCACTACAATCAGATGTCACCAAATCCCAATTGTCCAGGGCATTATTGGCCCAATCTTGAACACCACTTAGCCAGGAGCTCTCTAATTAATTGAAACGTGCCAGATTAAGGCTTCATGATTTCATTAATCATCTTCATTTACAAGGAATTTTCGTGTCGGTTTTGTGCCCGCATCCGGATAAATAAATATTCACAACTTGTGTGAGGAGGATCCAAATTCAGTTCAAGTGTTTGCACATTTCTCAATTTTTCAATCGTTTTTTGGCCGGATTCCAGCCGCATAGAGGAAAAATGTTTATGCCAGCACCAGCAGAGGAAGCGGCTTTTTATCTTCCTTTTTACTTATCCATTTTTTCTGCTAAAAAAGACAGCATCACTACTGGATGCTCTGTTGCCGATGTATATGTGTGTGTGTGTTTGTGTGGGGGATGTTGTCAAAAAAAGGGGTGGAAAATAAATGACAAGAAAAAAAATATATGTATATAAAAAACAACAAGGAAATGAAAAAGATGAATTCTGCACACAAATCTACTAGCGCCACCTCCACCTCTGAATTTTGATTTATTGGAGAAATTTCTACTGCAGATGTACCGAGTTTTTTCACCCCCTCCAGAAAAAAAGTTAATATCCACTTTTTTGATCATTTTATTTTTTCGCGAGACATTCAATGATGCTAGTGTATTCACATAATTTGTGTTTTTTGTCAGATTTACGTGAAAAGTACATAAAAAGGGTTCGTTACAGCTGGGGGTGAGAAATTATCGTATAATGTCAGAAATGTGTCATAAATGTGCGATGTGGACAGTAAATTGCAACGTGGAGAGAGCCGTGTTGATTCAGTTAAATTTTATATGCCATTTTTGTGACATATATTTTCGCGGCAGATTATAAATGGTGGTATTATATCCTTAAGCGTACTCGTACAGTAGGTTAAGCATTTTGTTATGGACCAGACAATGTAAACACATTGTGCTCGAATGAAAGCACACTACTCTCTTAAATATTGCATTGTGCCCACAACTATCGCCGTCGCAACTTGCACCTACTGAACTTTCGAACGTTCTTTAATCTCATATTTGTAGTCTCAGCCATTTGACCAAGCTCAGCAGTCTGTTAAGAAATTTATAATTTGTATTTGTCTAGTCGAGTCCGGTCGGGGTAAAAAATGAAGCACTGCACGATATCAATGTAGGACGGTAACAGACAACATGAAGTGCAGATTTGTCCTCCTCAAGTTAAAGTCTAAAATTGGGCATCTCCGTCCTGCCTGTTCCCTTTAAATATTAATTTAGTGTGTAATTTTCGGTAATCAAGTAGTATCGTCATCTTTTCTACTACACTACGCTAATTCGTTAAATGCGTTTCTAGACGTTTGATGGCCTCGGTACCCTAGATAGTAAAGCGTCTGGCTACCATCCCAGAGGACCCGGTTTCGAATCCCGGCCGCCCCACGGTTTTTCGCCTTTTCTACTTTCCCACCTGTTCGACATTGCACTCTACAAGAAGAAGAAAGATTGTGTCGACAGTATAAAGGGCGTTTCCTGAGCCTCTAGTTTTTCACATAAAAAAAAAAGACGGCACAGAAAGAAGTCATTTTGAATTGGCAAGTGCGAACCTCCACGCGTTCGGTATATTTCCCCAGATTCCGATCCTATGGCCGTGCTCACCAAACTCATAAAAAACGCGTTCACTCTTGCAACTTGTAGGCCGGTGCTGATCCTACTTCTTGTACTGCGTCTACGTCTAGGCCTTTTTCAGACTTTTGATTTTAATGTCATAGATATGTCATAGATGCACCTAATTCAACGAAATTTTTTTCACATCTAGGTCATACCTAGGGTTGGATATTGGTAAAACTCAATTTCGTGTCAACACATAAATTATTGCAGAACTCTGTGCTGAATCGGTCATTCTATGTACGCTGGCCATGGCGTTTGTTGATCATGACTCCAAGCGGTTATGTTACGTCACTGCGCGGTCCGTTTGGGGTTAATTCGTACCTCATTGGGAGGTGTTGCAATAGCTATTTCTGAAACTGTGTGGCCAGGGTATCCGACCTGTGGCTACCCAACCGGATACGGCAAAAGTGCGAAGATCAGAAGCCGAAGATTTATATGGCACTATCAATATAGCTCTCAAAAACAAGTTCCGTCAAGCCCAAAGGAAGAGGAGCGATGGATTCAGTCGGAGCCACGTTACAAGTTGTAAGGCAATAAATCAATTTCATTCCAGAAGATTGGTGTACCTATTTATTGACTGTCATTATGCGGCAATTCTCATACGACTTTTCATTGCCCTCGAACACTAAAGAACCCTAACAAGGTTGCACTGGTTTAGAATATCTAGTTGATACAAGCTTTGTTCCAGAACTCGAATGTGGGATCCCGCGGGACAAAAATTTTCCCAATTTGTGTTTCTTTACTTTCTCATGCAAGAAAAAGCGGGGAAATTTTCATTTCCCCTCCTGCAGGAATTAGCCGGAGGTTTTCGGTCCTGCGATTTCTTGCAAGTTGTCAATTGGCAATTTTTTGTATGTGTGTGGGTATCTTAAAAAGCGGCCTTCACATAGACAATCGACATTTATATTATCTTCTTCTTTATTTGCAAGAAATTGCCCAAAAGTCGTTTCTTTACTTTCTGAATTTTTGACAAAATTATCCCCACCATTCAACTAAGTTTTTCCCCAACAAATTTTTGCAGGAAAAGTACGGGAACAAAGCTACAGTTGAATTGGTAATACTAAGTTTTGGTAACTTTATCGTTCTAGTTGCTGATTGTATGTCGGAAAAGATAAAGATCCGCTGGCTAACAAAGGCCCTTCTTAAGCTCTCGTAGCGATATGTCAAAATAGAATACTACTATGCTCGAAATACATTAGCTAGGGTGCCTAAGCTGAATCCGCTAGTATATTTGAACAATTTTCCCCAAATAACCACTCCCGCATCTGTATTGAAACCGTTCGTAAAACGCATTAGTCCACCATCTTAAGGAGAACTCAGGCTACGTTATCTTGCACATCACGTAATATAATTTCAATTTTGAGATTTTTGCAGGCGTACAATCTAATATCATTCCCTCTTACGGGATCTCTTCCAAAACCACCAAAACTCTAATTGGGCCTTCGGTCGCATTGAATGCAGACACGTTTTTTTTAGCGGCTTAATGAACATTTTAGGAGGCTCTTGGATGGGGTTTTTAAAGTTAGACCTCAAGAAGGCAAATTTCGTATACTTATGAGAAGCCCTATTTCTACTATTTTGGCCATGGTTGTAAATGTCGGAGCTACCAGTTGACATCACTTGTTGTCTTGACTCTGCTTTATCAGTTTAAGACGTCAAGCATGCCACATTGGGCTTTCGTCTGGTCCTCAATTATGTTCCCATTAGTGTCGAGAAGGAAAAGATCGGCTGCAACATCACTCACTGCAGCAGTAGAGCTAATTTAAATCGAAGATCTTCTGGTTGTATTATTGGAAGGGAGACAGTGTAGTAAAACCTTGTGTTGGCGTTGGAAGTTCTTTCAATTTTTACTCTAATGTCGTGCTGTCCGACATTACATTCTGAGGTAATACCAGGGGCGGCGCTTTCATAGGTGCGAATGGTGCACTTGCACCGGGCGCAATTTCTGGGGGGCGCCGCAATTTCAGGAAAAATTAAGATTTGAATAAAATGTTAAACGTTGAAAAAAAGAAGAGGAAAGTAGTTTCACGGTTCCAAGAAACTACACAAATTTACCCAATATATTTACTTGTACTTTGTCAAACCACGGAAAATTTTACTTCTCCTCGTGCAAGAAGTTTCCAGAGAAGAACAACATTCCTTGTGACTAGAATTCCTCTTTAAATGCTCTTTTTTGTTTGTTCCTTGACTGTGTTCCAAATTAATATATCCAGTTTCACACGGGTCAACCAACAATAATTGTTTGTAATCGTCTATTCTCTTTTAAAAATCGATAAAGAAGTCGCATGGGTTTCCACAAAAGCCAACTTTTCCAACGAACGATACGTAAGAATGACTGACCCCTGTGTTGAAAGTCGAGTCGTCACGATATGACAAGTCGTTTGAGTTGAAGAAAGTGAAGTTTTAAACGAATCACGTCTTTCAGTGCAGGGGCCTAAACTCAACTTAGCATTTCCACTCTAAGCCCTCTGCTGAAAGTCGTAAATCGACTGAAACTTCACTTTCTTCTACTCAAACGACTTGTCATGAAACACGACTCGACTTTCAGCAACGGGGCCTGCTTTAGCGCTTGTTGTTGTTGATTACAATCTTTAACCTCCCTTCTGCCATACCTTTTCTTTTCTTTTTTTAGCAAAAGGGCGAGAAAAAAGAACTGCTGTCCAAAAATTTGATTCAAAAATTCTGTGAAACAATTCAGAAGTTCAAAAAATCTGCTCACCTCATCGTCTTCTCCTACACTTTTCTTCGCAAACGACTTTTTCAGCACATTTTGGTTGGTTGGATGTTGACCTATGTGAAACCCCCTATCTATGCAATCTTTTTTTATGTTTTACGCATTATTATGGTGCAATCTTATATTTTACGCAAAATATGAAAATTATTTCTCCCATCCAGTGAGTGTTTGTACGTTTCCATTGTCCTTTACTGCGTTCAAAAATGAACAGCTCATGGGGCGCAATATGGCATAGTGCACCGGGCGCAAAAAATCCGAGCGCCGCGCCGGCCCTGGGTAATACGATATGGATTCAAATCTGAAGTCTTCTGAATTCACCTTTAAGTTACTTGTGATTAGAAAATGTGTCATCTGAAAACTTCAAGCAATATGAACAGGTTAAAATATTGTTGTATGTACAGATAGGGCAAAACCAGTAGTTAAGTCTGGAACCCATAACTAATAAATAAGTCGCTGGACCTAATTACTAATAATTGATTTTTAACAATTGTTACGCAGCATCAACGCAGAAATCACGCAGCAGTCATACAGCAACCTCTCAGCTGTTCCTAAAGCATAATTTCCAGCTACCATTCGGAAGGTGGAGTAACCAAAACAAAAAACGTATAAATGCCTCTCCAAAATTAAGAAATCTGTATCTATTTTTTTGTTTTAATTTTACAACCAACATAATTTATTCGCCCATGGCCCCAGCAATATGAAAAAAGTACTTCGTCTGGCACTTTATGAAGCTTCGGGGCGCATAAAAATTACTTGAAAGGTTCTTGTGGGGCCAGATATTATCAGATCCATGGGAATTTTAACGGAAAGTGCGTGCATGTATTTATTTTTTTTTATTAGAAAATATAAAATGCTCCCCACACAAAAATAGGATCCAAGTGCCAATATTTAAACACCCATAACCTATAAGAAATGTGATTTATTTTCTACTTTCCGCTGATTTTTACAATCGTCGTTAAATTCATTCAATCACTCCTTAACCCTCTTATGTCATGGAATATCAAACGACACATTTCCATGTACAGGCGGCGTTAACATGAGCAGCCATAGCCCAAGTTGCGCCCTTAAGATCCGCCCTTTGCGATAAGTCCGGGGTGGCCCATCCACCCCGGACCCACAACCCATCTTCGAAATGACTGGGGCTGATGTTTGGGGCATTGTCTACACGCGATGGATGCAAATGCCTGTAGACAGGGCACACCATACTGTTTTCGAAACTTTAAAAGCACACTTGACGCCGCTAAATTAAATTTGGCCCCAACATGTCACTGAACAAACGTCAAAGTGAATTACAGAAACGCTTCCACCCACCCCCAGCCCACCACCCACAGCTACCATCGGCGCCCTCCATGCCCGCCCTTCGTTTTATTATGTTGCCCGATGTCGCATATCCTCCCGCAGGAACAAGCCCTTGCCGAAGGACGACGAATGGAATAAATAAAATCATTCCGGTTCTCTCATCCCCTTTTATTGTCATGCATTCCGGAGGGGGCGGGGGTGGATACCTCATGCGCTCTAGTCGAGTGCCACTGGATCCCTTACCGCGTCTCTTATGCTTACCGCTGTTCAGAGTTTAATAGTCTTAAGCATGCGATTTGCGTGTAAAATTAGGGATAATACCGCTTACAAATGGCAAGCAATCTAGGCTTAACATGACACTTAAGCTTCACTTAGCAAATCCATCCTGACAATATGCTGAATAGCTCAGCCCCATTCGAGGGGTGCCATTAAAATTGCAAAGCTGATACCGAAATGGTTACGACATGATTAGCTGGGGTGCATCACGGAATAGTTTTGAGCATTCGGGTGGGCTTCTGCCGGATTTAAATCAGGCGCAATTTATTGCTGTACCACATGAATGCGAGTCGTTCTCGTTTTTACTACGGGCTGTAAAAATTCTGCCGAGTCAATTTGATTACAGATAGCATAATGAAGACTCCTGCCGGGGCTAATTGTCCAATTCGGTAAATTACATTTTTATTCACTTTAATTATACAGTATTAAATTCTCGAATTTATTGAGAAAAAATCCACCTCACTTTTGGACTGAAAATAGACGTATGGCCACAGCCTTTTCGAATGTAATTATTTGTAGGCTCCAACGTCCGAGTAAATAAATATTGCTTTATTTAAAAAGAGATACACCTAGGGCGAATTAATGTGAACTTAGCACAGTACATTGCATTTCAGAGGGCTCCTTTTATTAAGGTATGTTCGTATTTTTAATATATAGGCGTATTTTTAATATTTATTATAGCCTCCCTTGACTTTTAATGCAATAATAAATTAACCTCTTCGACAGTGCTAGTGGCTCAAATTTCCACAAATATTGGAACAAAACCTTATCTCAATAACTACGTACTTCGTATCTTTGATAGTGCAAAAAAACAGCTTTGCACGGGGTGATGTAAACATTGACTGGAGACTATGTTGAGCTCGAGAATAATATAAGTAGATTGAATGCGAACCAACTTGGTAATTGCATGCGCCTAGAGAGATTCATTACAAGGAGGAACTGCAATAATGGTGAATACTAGGACACTTTAGCGTGGGAACCAATTTGTAACCATGCGTGACGCGCAACCATAGCCGACACATAGCCCTCGTCGTAATTTCTGCCGTTACAGACATTAGATCACCATTTATCCAGCTACACAGATCAAATATGGTAGGTGCAAAACTTAGTTCCCATGCTAAAGGGTCCTACTACCCACTAACGAGAAATATCATACTACAAAAGCTAGATAGCAGAGCAGCTAAGGTGGTAGCCTAGTGGTGGTGGTTGGTTTTCCGCCGTGGTAAGTCCAATCGGCACGTACGGCCTTCGCTGGGGTGGGTGGGTCAGGGCTGAGTAAGACCTATACTGTCATGAAGTTGGGAATGATTGAGAGGATGTCAACAATAAAGAAAAGCGGTCATGAGAACATGTTCCAAGAACGCTCGTAATGTTTTATTGCAACTGCTCCCTCCCGACCTTTACATCAAACACCTAGTTTCGTGCAATTTTCTTAGATTGAAGGCATCCTTGGCCTATGCCTCAATACTCTATGGCCACGGAAACAATTTGAATATGCTACCCTAGGGTATGGTCTCCACAAGCATAAACTACCTTCCCTTCGATCTCAGGAAGAACTTCACCGAGTTATGCAACGGAGGCGAATTTCTAGATTTTGTAGGAGGCCAAAGAGAAGATACGAAGTATCTGTAACAGAGGCGTGCACACCTCTATGAAGCAGGCGAATTTTTCAATTTTTGTATCCGTAGCGGTAACATGTCATATACAAGTCAGGAGTCGTCCTTCCGTCTTAACCAGTAAGCTATAGATTACCAAAAGTCCTGGTACTCTGTGAAGGCGTCACAGCCTTTGTCGGCTGGTTAGCGGGATTCATTTGTTTCAGATGGTACAATCCTCCGACCAAACTGTCATCGGACTACTCCGACGGTTGCATATGTGGCTCGGCTAGCTGTATACAAAAATGAAGTCATACAACATCGAAGAGTTCAAACGCGATGTTTACTGTTACTTCCTCATGTATCCTCCCGACTACACTTACTTTATTATATCCTTTTTATATCCTTCGATCTAAGGGGGATGATACACAGCTCAATGCATTGACTCAATTGCTACGTCCGGCCAATGTGCTCAATCCCGCCAACTTTACTTTTATCCCATTCAATAGGTATTGCAGCCCTTGGACCTGGGAAAAAAATCAAGTCTGGTCTGCTATCAATCTCATCAAGGTCATAAAAATTGAGTTAATATCCTAGATAATGGTTTTTATTACCTGTTAGGTAATTAATCAGAAATAATTGGTAATTAGCGCATTTTTTAATAACCTTGGTCACAAACGGGTTTTTTTCCCAGGAACAAATGCCCTAGTTCCTACTTCTTTCATTGCCTACCAACTAAAAATTGACAATTAGAATTGATCAATGCATTGACTCGTGTATTATGGAGCTAAGCTTACTACTAGACATGCACTACGACGCAAACTATAAGAGGGACTGGTACTATCAAGGGTTACACCTAAGCTTAGACTTTCACATAATGAAAGAGTGGACACCTGGTATTTAAGACGAAAGCTCTAGTTTTAGTAGCGCGTTCAGCTTGGCAACCTGGTTACTGTGTTTCAAGCAGAGTGGTATGCTATATAGACATGTCTCATAACATAACATAAAAATAGGTTACGACACCAGTGCTTTTACAGGGTTAAAAATGAAAAGGCTGGGCTAAGCAGGACACTGTTTGCAGCGGTACCACCTCCACAATTTAGGACTCTTTCAGGAGACAAAATGCCGAATTCATAAAAGGCGACGAGACTTCCACAAATATTCCCTGTGAATGTCCTGTTCCGATCTGGCTTAGAAGAGTAGCCTCAATACTATCTTAAAACAAGTTGGATGGCGTGCTTCTCTTGAGACCACATCCTCTTATGAGTATCTGGATTGACCATAATCATCGATATGTGTGTCAATGCAAATCGGCACCTATTAGCGCACTCTCAGTGTTACAGAACTTGATTCGGTAATGTTTATGAATAATTAAAGAAAACAACACTCGAAAAATAATGGGCAAATTAATAATTTCGTGTTGTGTGTTCAGAAAACAATATTTTAAAAACATATCATGAATATTTTATGCTCGCCCAACAATATTTAATTTCGTCATTTCAATGAAATCGTTATCAGACTTTGTTTGCCCGTATTTGTAATAAAACAGTCGTCGTTGTTTTTCTGTTCTACCAAAGATCCGATATTAAACAAAACTAATTATTTCGATTATTGCGCTGTGCATTGTTCTCTGGCGCTGATAAATACTTTTTGAGGTGAACCTGATCTGGTAAAGGAACAATCTGCAGTTTTATTTATTGCATTCAATCATTCCCAATCGTCAATAAAAATGTGTAAAACATTCATGCATGTCGCTAAATAATTCGATTTATAAATGTAATTAATATTTGGTGGTTTCCCAGCAGAGCGCGAAATTTCAAAAACAACAAAAAAATTTTTGTTGTTGTTGTTGGTATTCGGTCGGTGTTGGTACATGGCGTTCAAGAAATATTAATGAATAAAATTGTATCGGATTGAATGTGGAAGGCGTGTGTGTGTGTGGGGCTCTCGGGGGGGATCTGCAAATTGATTTTCAACAATCAACCACGACTTATCACTTCCCTCTTTACAACGCTGAATTTAATTCGAATAAAACCCCGAAAATCATTTCCAATTTGTAACGAAGTTAATTTTCCACGCATCGAATTATTACTTTTTATAACATTTTCGCAAGGGAGGGTCCATGAAATGCACGTTTGTCAGAGACGCAAACCAATAAAAAAATATATATAAATAAAATTCAAGTACGAAATATTGGTGGCAGCGGTGGGATGGCGATGGAGGTAAAATAATATATTCGTGGTTTTATTGCATACGTAGAAATGGATAAAATCGTTAATATTGCCAATTTCCTCTTTTCACCGAATAAAAATGGTGAATTTACACGAATTCCTTTCCAAATGCAAAAATATGAAATGGGAGAGAGTAAAAAAAAAAAAAAATAAAAAAAAAACCAAACCTGAAACAGGGAAAAATACAGCAGTGCTGTAGCCATTAAGAGATTGCTTTACCAACGGCGGTTAAAATTGGTCATGCAAAAAGGATATTTATCCTGGCGTGTGGAATTTTTTACGTTGTGAAGTTAAAGTAGATTTGTAAACTGTGATTGTAGCCACTTCATATATAAAATTTTTTTCTAGTTTTTTTTTCTTTCTTTCTGTGTATAGCTGCTGCTGGCTGTTGTTATATTTTTCTTCTTTTTTTTGTTGTTCATTTTCATATTTCCCATTTAATATTTCTATATAGAGAGAGAGAGCCAAGAGGGTAGGTGTGTTTGTAAGTACTTTATGAAAGTGAATTATAATAGGAACTGATGACGTGGTAGGATTTGAAAGCGGTCTCATGCTGGTAATTCTCACGCGACCAAAAACTTCTGTAGGTATGAAAGTTTTATTCTCTGTTTTCGTTTTTTTTTTGTATGCATTAATTATGATTGAATTGTGAATCAAACTGGGACACTGATTGACTGAGCACTTAACTAACTCGTAATTAGTTTTTGATTTTATCGATTATTTGATTAAAATTATATTGGCGCACAGTTAATATTTAATTAAAAATAAAAATCAGAATCCGGTATAATCACTTTGGCTTGTAAGAGCAAGTCGTTGCGGGGGAATGGAGCCTTCTTGCTATTGTCTAGACATTTTAACAATTAAATCATCGAGGCTCACTCATACAGCTGAAGTTTTTTATTTTCCATAGTAAGAAGTGAAATAAAATGTTTCGTTATTTCTCTAGGTATCTCTATCGCATAGGGCTGAAAATTCTTGATTGGTGAGGCTATTTCGAATTAAGCAAGGCTTATAGATCGGAGGTTCATGAGATGACTCAGTTTTTGCACAGTTGGAGCTCTTTTATACCCCGGAAGTCCGATCGATGAGGAGTCATGAAAAACTCAGATCACTTCTCACGCGTGGATACTGGTTCGTATCTCTGGTCTCCATCGGACAAGCTTTACTGATGACACTGACCATATTGGACTTTTGTATCGCACAAGCTATTTAACCAAATACTAGCATTTCCATTTTTCGTAAAGCTAAAATATATCAGATATGACACGAATCTGATTTCTTTTACCAATCCATATGAAGCGACCAGTGATAGTTATCGATCTTTGTTGTAGCTCCTGAGTATCATAAATGGGAGCTGGAGTTCTGAGATTCTGACTTCTTAGAATTCAGTAGAATTTTTAATCCTGTTCTTTAGAACTGAGAAAATTCCTAGAGCGTAGAATATAGATAGGGTAGACCTTCTATCAATTGCCTGAGATATAAATTGAAGGCACCAGATCCAACTCACCAAATCGATTGATACTTAAATTCTGCTATTCAAACGATCGTCAATGCACGAGACTTGTCTAAATAATATAGCTTCTGCGTTTATTTTGGGCCAGTCATGCTCATAGCGTGGTTCATTCAAGGATGAGAAAAGACCAGCTGGTAAACTACGGTCAAGGAGGACAGACAGTGTTAAAGCCAATATAACAAAAGCCGCCGCCGTCTGGTCTCCAGTCCAGGGTGTGAAAGGAGAAGGGTGGTCGACTTGCCGAATTGATGAGAATCGGGAAGCCGAAGGATCTCGGTCTGCTGCCTGGACCTCGTCGATCAGCGAAAGAAATAAAACAGGACGTTTTCGAGCAATACAGTAGATGGAACAAAGATGATATAAGAACGAGAAGCGTACTGGAATAACGTTGCCGCCGACATGCAAGAATCGGCATAGAGGAACGAGTGCCGGACGCTGTACCACGCAATCCAGCGGCTAGGCAGCAAAACAACATCAACAAACGACAACATAAAAAAATCGGATGGAATTTTCGTGATCACTCCCCATGCAGCGATGGAGAAAATTATTGCACCAGCTGTACAACCCGAACCGCCGATTATCGAAAAGCCGACGAATCGTTTCTCGATGCCGAGCCGACAATTATTGCGGTGAAGATGGCAAAAAATCGCTGAAAATTGGAAAAGCGCCGGGAATAGACCAAGTAGCTGCCGAGATGATGAAAGAAGAGGTGATGTCTTTACACAACCACTCTATGTCCTCATAACACACATATGGCGTTCCGATCGCGTCCCGTAGGCGTGGAAGAAAGCGATCGTTGTCCCAATTTTGAAGAAACGCGGTATTAGAGTCGTCGTTGCGATCGAGTATTTACGAAAATCATAGAATCGAGGCTACAGAAACATCGAGAGCAAACGCGCCGGAAGGAACAAGCTAGATTTAGACCACATCGTGGATTGATCAAATATTCGCTCTCCATCTGCTAATGGAAAAAATAATTCGTTAGGGTAAACGAACTGTCGTCGTTTTCATCGTTTTCAAATCCTCTTTCGATGGCATCGATTGAAACAGCTTGTTGAGAGCCTTGGAAACCGAGCACGTGCCACTGAAAATCATCCAACTTCTACAAGCGCCGAACGATGGCTCACCCAGCAGCGTTTGTATTCGAAGCGACTTATCCGAGGAATTCCCGATTCAAACAGGTGTCCGACTAGCAGACGTCTCTTCGCCGCTTCTCTTGAACGTTGTGATCGAAGAGATCATGCGTGAGCAATGGATGGACGACGCGGATGTTCGCCGACAACGTCTCCTACTAAAAGTCATGATTTTACTAATATGAAGAAACAGGTTCTTGTTAGCATACCAAGAGTAAAAGGTGTCAAGGTCAACTTGTAAAAGCTTGCAATCCTCGATACTCTTTACAAGGTGCAATTGATGTTATCAGCGTAAATAAATATTCTACAGTGTCTTAGTAAAGGAACAATGTCATCAATTGATAGAATAAAGAGAAGAGGACAAAGATGACTTTCTTGAGGGACACCGGCTGACGCTTCAATGGTTACTGGATTGACGAAAAAGGACTTGGTAGATCCTGTCAGCTAAATAAGACTGGAACCATACTAAAAGGGCTTGCAAAACGCCTAAAATTCTTAACTTGAGAATTATAATGGAGTGGGTGAGCTCGTCAAATGCGTTACTATAGAATTATAGACCAGTTGCGAAATTGTCCATTATACCAAAACTATCTATTCAGCAATCGTACCTATATGCAAGAGCCTGGTCTCAACGAATCAACACGGTTTTCTTTCTTTCTCATGCTGTCGAGGGCGCGTGATTATTGTAAAACCGGTTTGAAGCTGGGATTGTAAATCAGTCAACTGGTGTGCGGACCTCAGATTTTTAAAGAATTGAAAATTGTTTCTTCCACTAGCAACCAGGGCTATTCGAGCCCCCAGAAAGCCTCCTCTCCTCTGTCATATTTTTTTTCTATCCTTAAAACTTAGCTTGCTACTAGACATTGCACCATGACCTGAATGACATGACAGACTGGTACATAGTACTAAGGATGATGCCTAAGCTTTGGTTTTCAAAAAATGCATTCAGAATTGTTTGTTGGTGTTTGGGTCTTTTCAAGAACTGCCTCCGTTCCATGGCCATATAACTTTAGTCCGTTACACTGCCAATATTCGTTTCTGTTCATGACTTTAATCAAAACAGGGTCAAAGGGTTTAATACTTTTCTAATTTGGTATTTTTCTCACATCACATTCGCGTAATAAAACAATTCTGCTTTCCAAGAATAAACCTTATTTAACTATGATCCCCCACTCTTGTTTTTTTTGTGTGTTGTGCAAATCTCAGTACTTAATAATAAACGACCTTCACCCCTTTTCTACTGTTTTACTACTTAAATCTCAGTTCAGCTTTGTGGAAATTTGTTTACATTTTGCCTCGTATAAACATCTTATAGGATGAAAAACGCCTACAACCATTAAGCCAAACGAAAAAAAGGAGTTTCCTTAACAACATCCGGCATTCTGGAGCCGGAGAGCTGCTTACATTTTAAGTAAAATAAGCGAGCATTTAATTAAATAACGCCCGAGCCAAGCCATATATCCCCACACACACACACATTCCCAGCACAACGTCCCCATGCTAATATAATTTTCCAATTTTTCGTCAGTACTCAGACTCGAGGAAGCAGAATTATCGACAAATAATTCGCAGAATCCTGCAGGGATAAAGGACATTAAAAAAAACTTTTTCTCATTTCGTTTGCGGGTATTTTTGTGTAGATGCGAGAAAGTTCATACAATTTTTTCGGAGGGAGGGTGGGTGGAGGGGGTTTGAAAGTTACAACTTAGAAGACAATGAACTGCCAACCCCCCAACACAAAAATCACCAGGAGCTGTTGGCCCCACATCAAGGATGGCGGTTTCTAGGCCAGCAGGATGCCGAGACAAGGGCAGGACTGTGTGGCATTAGCTTTGTTGCGGGTGAAATCAGTTTACATAGAAACAACATTAATCGGTGTGCCTGTGATATGAATCCGAAGCCGAAAACTTCCAAGGAGAGAGGATCATCAATTTTGTGTGGTTGTCATCGAGACTCGGGGGAGCGAAAACAGCGAGGAGCAAGCAGTAGCACACACACATAAACATATACAACACATGACACCACCGCTCTCAAATGGACAGGTTGAGACGGGGTTGATAATGTGTTGACACCGAATCATCGTCGATCCATCAAAAGTTGACATTTTCAAGGTGCTCAACGTACTGGATAACGTGTAATTTACTCAGTCCGGTGTTTTCGTGATTATTGTGCAGTTTTGTGCCACTTTGAATATATATACATATATATGTATGTATACGGCCGGGGACCTTGTCCACCCCGACCAAGCTCGACCTACTTGGACCTATAGCCCCAATACGTATGGGCAGGCAACGCATACATGTGCACGAATATAGCCATACTGTCAGGTAAGTTGAAACATAAATGACCCGTCCCGATTCTAATTATTCCTAATAATCCGTCGGAGACTCCCTGTTTACCTGAGATTTCCACCGCGCCGGCAGCCGAGTCTGTTCCTTTATAATTCCACTGGGGCTATGTTAATTCCGTAAAGCACAAATTCGCGTGTGGAATTATATTACGACACTTACGTGTACAGGCCGGGATTTTATTGCTTCTTGGGGTGCCCAGGACCTCTCGTTATTTTTTTTGTTGTTGTTGTTTTTGTTATTAACCCGTCCCCCCATTCAACACGGCTATGCTCATACCTGTATGTGGTATAGACGTGATTAGTGGTTCCGATACGGGTTTATACTCTAAACAACTCGTTAATCAACTAGAAATTGGGCCATGAGCACCGGAATTTTATTTCCTTTCGATGCCACCACCACTAGCCTCTAGCCATCCAGAGCTTGTTCTATACGAGTTCTAGCTCCATGGTCCCTGCGCCATACTGTATATATCGTCATAGTACCTGGCAAATAAATACCTGATGGGCTATCGATCAACTTCGGTTTTCGAGTTTTAATCATTTACAAATCACAGGAGGCCCAGCCAATGCCCCGATGATGGTCATGGTGGGGTATATATTGCCACATATATTCATGGTTTTATACCCATGTCAGATGACAAATTACGGCCAAAATGGAAATTTAAATTTTACCACCAAACAGGGAGTTTAATGAACCGCACTGTCCACCACTCTCTATAGAGACACAGTCCTGTACTATACACACTCTTCCATACCATATACTATACTATAACAACCTTTTGGATTCAACATAAAATGTTTGGAGATTGCGTGCTTAACGCCATATTAAGAATTCAAAGAAGGAAGTTTTTAGGAGAAGAAAATTCTTACAACGTTTTTATATTTCTCCTTCTTCACTCTCTCTCGTCCTTTTTGTATAAAATATGTGGGGCGTGTATAAAGAAGGACCATTAGATAACATTAAATTAAAAAAAAAAAAAAAAGGTAGAGCTTGTGTGTGATGCGGGCACTAAAGTTACGTAATTTAAATTTGACATGAAGAGTAATTTTTAGTAGCCTACAGTGAAAATTATTATTGTTGAGAATACACATTTGTATTTATGTATGTAATTAGATCCTTGAAGTGCTTTCATTATTTACTTTCTTTCTTTTTTTTTTTGTTAAACATTAAAAAAACCTACCCACTGCCATATTTCAACACAAGCGAATATTGATTTTCTTAAAGGCGATTTTGTTGAGAAGGATTTGTACGGATGTTGAAGTTCGTCATACAATTAAAAACTTTTATTAAAGTTGAAGCACTTTCATCTATAACGAAACCTACAAACCTAGAGCAGTGGTCGGCAATCCGCGCCTCGCAAGGCACAATCGACTCTCTGGGCTATTGAGAGTGCCTCTTCCACAATATACAATATAACGTGCGGGCGCTCATGTCCAGTGCGATTGAAACTTCATCTCCCATGCTCAGAAGCTAGTTTTCGGACTGAAGAAGTCTATATTGAAGAAGTGTCGTTAAGCCTGAACGAAATATGACGTGCCGTGCCGTAACCCTACGCACCCTAGCGATATAAGTTCATTAAGTGAATTTAGCTCAGTGGTGTTGTCGAGCCGGAACGCTCCGGAACGTCGTTCCGGTACTTCCTTTTTAGACAGGAACGCGTTCCGGAACTAAAGATGATTTCTGATAACGAGAATTGGCTGACGTATTGAAAAAAAAAATTAAAAAGAATTGCTGATTTTTTTTTCTAATTTTTGACGAATTTTTACATGTATTATCATAGACAAATAAGAAAAGTGTGCACTTTCCTGATGGAAGAGCTTTCCTATTGCTGAGAGAGCTGCACTATTAATTGAGAATATCCATTAATAACCATAAAGTATAATTTGCACTTCTTATTTTTAATTTGTTACTATTTTACATCTTGAAATCTTGCAAAACGCAACAATTTTCATCTGAATCTTTACGAAAATTAAACATTTCCCAATCTGAAAAATAAACATATTGCGGAAATGTTTTTTGTAAATCAAAACGAAATCAAAATTCGCACAAAACAAACGGTTTTACTTACTTTTGCAAAGTAGTAAAAACCGAAAAGTCTGACCTAAAAAAACAAAATTGTAACTGCCTCCAAATGTGCAATTGATTTTTGTCGTTCAAACAAAAATCAAACAGCTGTTTTCTTATTCAAATAGATTCCCGTTCGCGTTCCGGTACGCGTTCCGGTAAAAAAAAAATTAGCACAACACCACTGATTTAGCTCGGTGCCATATGAACACTCATGTCACTTTCTTACAAAACAATATTTCTTTTATTCATTCGGTATCTTACTCAATATCATTTGTTTAATCCTTAGCAACTACCTATTCATTATCCCTCTTTACTTGTTTCTTACTGGTATATATTGGTATTGCTACTTATCTCTAGGGCTGTGTCTACCAGGTACTTTCTTCAGTGCCGCGGCCAGACAATTAGAGACACTGTGCAAAATTTCAGCGAGCGGCCCCCCAAAGAGTCAAACCAAATTTTTCTTCTGTTTCCTGGATTTTCCTTCATAGAGAGAGACCCGTTCCGCGACAGAATTATGGAAAATGGGCCCTATCTAAGGTTTAGTCGTCGATTCACATGCGCTATTAAGACGACGAAAATTTATACGCGCAGATCTTGTGCTCATGGAAGCGAAACGACTGACTATGACCTCTTGTGACACATTGGCCAAACAATCGTCTTCGATTGAAACGCTCACCCAGTGATTACGATGTCGAGAATATAATTGTAAAACCCAATACTAAATTGTTCGGACGGATCGACAATCGGTTCGTCTTGACTTTCGTATGAGAATTGTCTTGGAACGCGGATGTGGGTACATCTTCTGCCGTAGGAAAATCTGCCAATACTCCCAATTCATTGGCGAGATCGGCAACCTGAGCACAATAAGTATCGGCACCGGCGAACCGTACTCTGGCAATTCTGAATTGGGCAAACGTTCGAAATGCCGTTAGATGGGGGCCTCGGTAGCCTAGGGAGTAAGGCGTCTGGCTACTATCCCAGAGGTCCCGGGTTCGATTCCCGGCCGGCCCCACGGTCCTTCGCCTTTTCCACTTTCCCACTTACATAATTTTCCTTCTTTCTCCATCCCTGTTTACATTCCTGATTCCTCCTGTCATAGCCTTCCTCAGCTCTTCCCCGCTCCACCAAAGCGCATGTCATCGGTTGGTTGATGAGATTCAACTAGTTTCAGGAGGCATAACACTCCAGCGAGTTGTTTCTCGTTGCCCCGATGTCAAAGTCGCGATAGTAATGGTTGGGAGTAGGTGGACTTAAAATATCGCGGGTAGTTTGTGTCAGTTCCTTCCTTCCCCGACTAGAGCTGCTGTTCGACATTGCACTCTATACGAAGAAAATAGATTGTCGACAGTATAAAGGGCTTTTCCTGAGACTCTTGTCTTTCACATAAAAAAAAAAAAAAAAAAAAAAAAAAAGATGACGGGCTTGATGAGCGCTTACCAAAGTCGGTTGATGTGCCACTTTCTACGGCCACTGTATAGTTGAACAGTGCGTTAACAATTTGCGGACGATATTCGACTAAACAATCGTTGGTATGCGAAATATCAGGTGCGCAGTCAGCAATAACAGAATAAAATTTGCTCTTGTTGATTTGCTACACAACAGCATAACGTTCACGTCATTTTGGATGTCCGACGAAAGATAATGAATGTTTTGTCGGTTAGCGCTTTGGTTTGCTGAGCAAGACGCAAATGCTCATCCATAATCGGATCGAATTTAGCAATGGTTTCTAGTTTTTGCAAGACTTTACCATTGCTGGAATCGACGAGTCGTTGATAGGTGCCTTGGCCTCCTTAGTTTTCTCCTCCAACCTTCTCGCTCATTGGCTAGAGTCCTCCAGTTTCGTACGCCAAACCAGTGTGCAGCGTCAGTGTCTACGGCTTCTCACAATCTTTTCCTCGGTCGTCCTGCTGGCCTGTAACCGATTTTGATTTCCTTCTCTTCTCCACGGCTCTGTTTTCCGGCATTCGCTCTACATGTCCTGCCCATCGTAGTCTAGTTGACGATGCCTGCCTCTTTATAGTTTTGGTACAGTTCGTCATTGTATCTGGTTCTCCAGAAACCATTTACGTTTAATAGGCCAATAATGCTTCTTAAGATTTCTCTCAAAAGCGCATAATAACGCATAGTCATAGTTTCGAGTCTTCCTGCTTTACCTACTTATATAAAAACCGGAGCAGGATTGGAACAAATGTTTAGAGCTAGAAGGAAATTGTGTTTCATTGATGCATTACTTTTATTGAAAGAGCCTCCGGCCAAAACAGAATTAGTTTTGAGTAAAAACATTCTGCTCTGAACAAACTTACGCCGGTATACTATGAAAATTAACTCAACATCGTCACTTTTTTTTTGCAAATAACTGAAAAAGCACAGATCATTTCTTTGTCCCTTTATTAAAATTGCAAATGCTATCACTCTTACTGGATAACCCAGGATCATAAAACTTTGTATAGCACATACAACACAAAAATTTCTTTCAGATTTCGTCTGTAGCTGAAAAGTTCAGTTTACCTTAAAACTCAGCTAATCTTTTACCTTGACATATTCCCTTTTTGAATTTTTTAAAACTAGCGACGCCAGACTCCTTCAAAATACACCGCTCCAGTTCGCTTCAATTCCTTTGTGGAATCCTTATATAAATTACAAAACATGATTTTATCTTTAATCCACTTGAATGGTGAAAACGGACTCCATTCCCCGACATCATCAATCATCGCTGGGATCCTGTGTCTGTAGAGAGAGAAAACAGGACAAAGAAAGGGGTAAAATGGATGCAGTTCCAGGATACGCATATGATATAGATATACGACGTACTACACACAGTCACCCGTCGAAATGAGAAATTCTGAAGGACTTGGAAATAGATTGAGAAGGATCGCAATGGTAGTCGTCTAAAGTTTTCAAGTGAACTGTAGTGTGGCATTGAAAAAACGAGTTGTCGTCGTCGTGTTGGGTATCTTAAACTTTTCTACATATATCACAAAAAGAAAGAAACTTGTGAGTTTAATAGGATTTTCTTTGATTTGTATGATGAGTTTGTACCTTTGAAAAGTGGAACTTTCTCAGATATTATCTAAACCTTGAGGAATTGAAATGGCTAATTGCTGAAAGGGAGTTTCTTTACCATTGATACTTAAAAGTTTAAGGCGATACTGCGAAAAGATCTTTTAAGCGCTTTTGAATTTTTGTTGTCGATAAAATTGCGGAATCCAAGTGAAAAGGCTGAAAATAAAGCTAAACGGAACAGCTTACGAAAGTTGGGGGTATACACTAATACAGCAACTGCTTCAACCTAATTTTTGAAGCCCTTAACTAATTTTCTAGAGTTTATTCTCTAAACCCTAATTACACCAATAGCCAAGCACAGGGGAGGCGCTTTCATAGGTGCGAATAGTGCACTTGCACCGGGCGCAATTTGTCGGGGGTGCGAATTCTTTATTTATCTTGTTGGAATGCTTTAGCTTGTTGTTGTTTTTAATCTTAATTTTTCCCTTTGTCATTCCTTTTATTTTATTTCCCTACCAAAGGGGAGACAAAGAACAACAATAACCGCACAGCTGCCAAAAATCTGCCCAACCTATCGTTCTCTCCTACTCTCTTCTTCGCAAACGAAGTTTCCAGCAGATTTTTGTTGGTTGGATGTTGACCCATGTGCAACTGACCGATTTCGCGTAAACTATGAAAATTATTTCTCTCATCCAGCGAGTGTTTGTGTCTTTTTCCATTGTTCTTCACTGCGTTAAAAAAAGAACAGCTTATTGGGCGCAATATGGCACAGTGCACCGGGCGCAAAAAAAAACCCAAGCCCCGGCCATGGCTAAGCTCTCTTTTCCTACAAGTCCCTACAATTTTCGACCAATAGTTATTCTTTCATTCCTAGTAAGGGTTCTGAAAATACTAATAGTCCATGCAGACGAATAGGTGGTCTTGGTCTTGTTTTTGCACAAGACCAGGCAAGACCATTTTCGATCATCACTAAATAAAAACCTGAATGTTAGCTTAAGAGCTCTTGTATTAAGGCGACTTTCAAATTTTCCTCAGTTATTCCTAATCGGGAGCTGTTTTGGAAGGTTGGATGTTGATCTCTACACTAATCATCTGCCGGTGCCGTTTCCCATAAGAGGAGACTCTTAATTTGAATGAACTGGTGAAGAGCTTGAAATTAGAGGAGTGTGCCGAAGGTGTGGTCCTCCTCGACACCCTTCTCCAAATTAAAACACTCCACAAGTTCATCCAGATTAAGAGACTCCTCCTCTGGGGAAGTGCTTTAAAAACAAATTTCAGTTCGGAAAAGTTTCAGTTTGACTCCTCGTTGATAAGGAGCAAAAATGAAATGCTATGCCGCAGGACTTTTAGCTTAGAGACACTGGATAGGCTTTCCAGGGTCCAGCTTTAATTTTGGGCAACCAGATTCGGGCCGTAGGTCTCGTTGGTATTTCTGCTTTTGGGATTATCTTGAAACTTTTGGAGTTCTTAGTGACACTTTCGTCTGCAAAACCCCTTCCAGGCTGGTCTTCACATCTGATTACCCTGAATCCTCTAACTACCGTTGAGGAGACATAGCAGAGCGTTGATCTTTCGTTGCCTGAGAGGATCGGATCCAGTCATCATCTGTAGCACTACAGCCTATTATTGGCCTTGGCTTCCTCCAACATTTCTCTCCATGCCGTTCGGTTCCTGGCTAATGCCTTCCAGTTGCGTACGCCTAACTTTACTAAATCTTCCTCAAAGGAGTCCATGTATCGCTTTTTTGGTCGACCTGAATTTCGCTTTACATCAGGAATTCGATTCAACGCTATTTTTGCGGGGTCGCTATCGTCAAGCCTTTGTACGTGTGCCACCCATCGCAATCTACTTAATTTTATACTTTTGACAATGTCGGGTCCCCGGTACAGTTGGTATAATTCGTTATTATATCTCCTTCTCCATTCACCGTTTTCGCAGACACCGCCAAATATTGTACGTAGAATTTTTCTTTCAAAAGTGCCTAGAAGAGTTTCATCAGCCACTTTCAAAGTCCATGCCTCTGATCCAAACATCAGAACGGGCTTGATTAGCGTGGTATATAGTTTACACTTCATTCCTCTAGACAAAATGCGTGATGTAAGATGTTGTCGAAGTCCAAAATAGCATCTGTTAGCAACGTTTATTCTCCTTCTGATCTCCGTTGTCTCACCACTGTCAGCTTGCAATACGGTTCCAAGATACGTAAATTCTTTAACGGTTTCTATATTATATGCATCTATGGTGATATTTTGTCTTGGAGTTGCGTATCTTTTTGAAGTACAAAGATACTTAGTTTTTGCTTCGTTGATGAGCAACCCCATCTTTTTCGCAGCTGCTTCCAGTTTGATGAAGGTTTCTTTCACACTCGCAAACGACCTACCTATTAGAGCGACATCATCAGCATAAGCCATCGTTTGTGTTGACTTGTTAAAGATGGATCCCGTTGTTTCTACCCCAGCGTCCCTCACCACCTTCTCCAACACTATGTTAAATAGGAGGCATGACAGCGCGTCACCTTGTCTCAGGCCTCTCTGTGATGTGAAACTATCTGAGAGGTCTCGTTCAACTCGTACTCTGCATCGTACTACCTCGATTGTAGCTTTTGTTACTTCGATTAGGTGTTTTGGAAATCGGAAGCACTCCATAGCTTTAAATAACTCCTCACGCTTGACGCTGTCATATGCTTGCTTGAAGTCTATAAACAGTACGTGAATATTGATGTTGAACTCCCATGATTTTTCCAAAATTCTTCTTAGAGTGGAAATATGGTTTGTAGTGGACCTACCTGGTCGAAAGCCACATTGATAACTACCTATTATGCCTTCTGCGATGGGTAGAAGTTTTTTGTATAAAATAGTGGACAGTACTTTATACGCTGAGTTGAGGAGGGTAATACCCCTATAGTTCTCACAAACGAGTTGATCTCCTTTTTTATGCAGGGGGCATATCACACCTTCCGTCCATTCAAGTGGGATCTTTTTCTGACGCCAGATCGATTCTATAAGTTTATGTAATCCATTCCTTAATTCTTGGCCCCCATATTTCCACATCTCAATTGCTATGCTATCTTTTCCTGGGGCTTTATTGTTTTTGAGATTCGTCATAGCTTCTTGTACGTCGTCCATTGTAGGGATATCACTTTCATTAGCAGCACCAGTATCACTATCATTATTGGTTGGTGCGTTTCTATTTGTTTGATTCACATCACTTTCACTCTCATTTTCGTCGCCTCTATTCAGTAGCTCATTAAAATACTCCCCCCATCTTTCTAAAACCTCTTGTTTTTGGCTCAGGATATTACCGTTTTTGTCCTTACACATCGATACTCTAGGTTTAAACTCTTTACGTTGCTTGTTCACTTTCTCATATAACTTCCTCACTTCGTTATTATTCCCGAGTTCGTTTATCTCTACAAATTGTTCCTCCAGCCACGTCTTCTTTTTTCTTTTGTACGTACGTTTTTCAAGTCGTCGTTTTTCCTTATAGGTCGCTACGGAATTTCTAGTTCTATATCTTTGCAGCATATTAGTATATGCTTCATTCTTATCTTTCGTTACTCTAGCGCACTCTTCGTCGAACCAGTCTTGACGTCTTGCTCGTCTTTCATAGCCTAGCTTGGTTGCAGCGGCTTCCTTTATTATGGTACTTAGTTTTGCCCATTGCTCATCAATATTGGCATCGATACTTGTAGCTTCGTTATTCGATGCACCGAACCTTCTATTTAGCTCTGCTACATATTCTTCCCTAATTTGTTCTTCGTTGAGGGCCGCGGTATTATATTTTCGCTCGCTTTGTTGTACCCTTCCTCCTGTCTTAACGCACGAAATCCTATCTCTTATCTTAGCACCCACCAGAAAATGGTCTGAGTCCACGTTTGCTCCACGGTACGTTCTAACATCTATTATGCTGGAGCTGTACCTTGTACTAATAAGTTATGGTCTATAGCATTTACCGTCTCCTCATTAGGAGATTTCCAGGTTACTCTATGTATTCTTCTGTGTTCGAATTTCGTGCTAGCCACTATCATGTTAGCTCCAGCAGCGAAGTCCACCAGTCTACGACCATTATCATTGCACTCAGGATGTATACTGTGCTTTCCAATGGTTGGGTAATAGATTCGTTCCTGCCCTACTTTTGCGTTAGCGTCTCCTATAATTACTTTTACATCATACCTGGGACATTTTCTGAGATTTCTCTCAAGGTTTTCATAGAAGGCCTCCTTTTCTTCATCAGACTTATCTTCGGTTGGAGCATGTATATTAATGAGGGAGTAATTGTGGAATTTGCCTTTAATTCGAATTTTGCACATTCTTTCGCTTATTGCTTCGAATCCTATTACAGCATGTTTTAAGCTTTTTCTAACGATAAATGCCGTACCTAGAGTGTGCTCTTTATCTCTGCAGCTGTAGTATATTGTGTAATTCCTTTTCTCCATTATGCCTTTCCCCAACCATCTAACTTCTTGAATCGCCGTTATATCGGCCTTGTATTTTTCAAGCTGGTCCAATAGTACTCTTAACTTACCAGGTTGGTATAGAGTTCGCACGTTCCATGTAAATATTCCGAAATTATTGTCCTTTTTCCGTTTGCCAGTTCGTCGTTGAGTTATCCGTCCGGTCCGAGGCTCTGCTGTCGGGTTCATAGCAATTGATATTGCCAGGGAGGATTGCTAGTCCTTCGCTGGTAGGCGGGATTATAGCGTCCCACACTCGCTACTACCGTCGTTGGTTGGTTATCCAGTGGGCACCACGTGGAGGTGACGGTTCGATTTTACCCACCATCCAGTACCTTCTCCGATAGTTTGGTTTCCACCTCACCTTGGTTTCGTAGCTGATGCGCCCCCCACAAGCCCTCGCGTCAAACTAAGCTACTTGCAGGTAATCCCTGACCACCTCGCTCAGCAACCTTTTTGCGCTCGAGTGTGATCCTGTGTTGTACTTGCTGCACTAGCCTTTTCTTTGGGGTACCTTGTGTAACTTTGGCCTTTTTGGCTTCTCGCTCGGTCTTCTCTTAAGGAGAGGGTCGAGATGTTTTCTGTACTGTCGCCGTACTATAGCCGGGTACAACGTAGTAGCAATCATTAATTTTTTATTGACCAAAAACAAACTGCCTCCATTTTCCACTGTACCTTATAATGATAGTTTTCTATGTACCACAAGCTCTTTTTGCAAGCAAAAAGTATAGTTATATACATACAATAAAAAAGTAAAGGATACGATCTCTTTTTCATTAAGGACATCATCTTCTAAAAACTACATCCTTATGATAACCACAAGTACGTAAACGGTTACAACATGATAAAAAAATCAAAAAAAAATTTGTTCCTCTGTCCTTTCAGATTCTTCTACCTGTATGCGGCAGCAGTCGACATATTCTTTTTTTTTTCTCCGTTCCCCGACAGCGCAAGGTGATTTTATAGCATGAAACTACAGAACTTGGTTATAATTAAATTTTTTTCCAACCCTCAGTTATTTCACTTTGGTTCCGTGCCGTGCTATGGAGTATGGTCGAGGCTGCATTCAGGAAAATTTAATTCTAGTCCAGGTGTACCAATGGCATTTTGTAAGTGAGGATTTCCCTTTGCACAGCACAGGAAATTAGCTTATAGCATAACATTCCAAATGCGGGTTCAGATTTATTTTTGTAGGTTAACATCATAAGGAAGGATATTTTTAAGGATATGAATTGTTTTTTTCTGATATTATCAGAATAATTTAATGTTTTGCTTTGAGAAATTCTTGAAGTTAATTGAAGTGTGTCTTTTAAGGAAAATGTTTTCATTATGTGCAAAAGTAGAACACTTATGTAATGGCAGCTTTAACATGAGAATACTGCAATTCTGAACAGAAGAGGGCAGATAAGGTAAAATATGGTTTCTATCTTTCCTTTAGAGAGGTATTGCTTCCAAGAAGTATCGAGCCTTCAACCTGGCCTATAGTACCCTAAGTAACACTAAATCTGCAGTTTCGAAAGCAAGAGAGTTTGAACAAATTCAGCAGTTTGGCCTAAATATTCAGCAGTTTGGCCTAAATTTTGGCCTAAATATTGATTAATCAAGCAAGAACAAAAAGCGAAATGCTTACAGGGTTGTGATGTGGTCGATTAAGGGCAAACGTTCCCAACCATACCTGCGCTGTGATGCTGCAAAAATATGGTATGGGCCCGGTTACATAGAACGGGAATGTCGACAGCTTGTTGCAGCAGATTTAGATGAACCTCGCAAGATGGAAAGAGCAATGTAATTGAGCTCATCAGGAATAAATTTGCCTCTGAAGAATCTTACCGTCTCGCAGCTCCAGTCCAAACACCACATTCTGGATGACATATGGTCCTACTTCAAGATCAATCATGATTAGCTCGCAACCGACTTTTCGCGAACATAAACTATATAAACTCGAATTACTGTACAAAGAAGATCTTTGCGAGAGTTCTGTGGTATTAATCGAAAGCTCACTCGTCGATATTCTGCAGAATAGCAACGCTATAACAAGCTCCACCTCTAGCCTACAAAAAGTTTAGGTCATCTCCTAGAGCAACAGGTCACCAGCTCTTTGAGAAGCTCAAGCTCTTACCATATTATGGCAAGTATCAGGACTGAAAGGAGCTCGACGACATGTTCTAAGTCCTGGTAGGCTCATGTATAGAAATCCTCTTCTTCTTCTTTAACGGCTCTACAACAGGGATCTAGGGCTCCTGGATTCTCACAACTGTTCTCTTCACCGGTCTCGATTTTGAACCGATATTATCCAGCTTGACATCCCTAAGCTCTGTGCGCTCTGTTCTACGCTATCTTTCCGGTGAAGGTTGGGTCTGCCTTGCTTCCCCCCCCCCCATGATGAATCAAGAATTTGGCACAAGGGGAAGCAGCTCGGCTTATTAGCCATATTTAGTCAACAGGTGACTATTCAGTTTCCTGGAATCTGCTTGAGACTCGTAATGAGAATAAATGGTTTTGATGAGTAGTGATGAGCAAGCTAAGTCTTGGTCTTGCAGTCTTGTCTTGGTCTTTCACATTTAGCAAAACCAAGACCAACACCAAGACTTAGCCATGCTCGCGAGACCAAGACCAAGACTATATCAGTCTTGTCTTGATCTTGAATTTGCTCATCACAAGCTTCCAGGGTCAGCTCAATTTCACAAGCCTCGGGGGCCCCGGTAGTCTAGGGGTAAGGCGCCTGACTGCTGTCCCAGAGGTCCCGGGTTCGAATCCCGGCCAGCCCCATGGTCCTCTGCCTTTTCCACCTACATAACTTTCCTTCATTCTTCTTCCCTCTTTACATTCCTTCTGTCATAGCCTTCCCTAGTCCTTCCCCGCTCCGCCAAGCGCATGCCATCGGTTGGTTGATGAGATTCAACTCGTTTCAGGAGGCATAACACTCCAGCGAGTTGTTCTCGATGCCCCGATGTCAGAGTCGCGAAATGGTTGCGAGTAGGTGGAATAAAAATATCGCGGCTAGGTTGTGACAACTCCTTCCTCTCTTCTCTCTCTTCTCTCTATCTTCCGGCTAGAGCTGCTGTTCGACAGTGTATATGGAAAAAAAATAGATTGTCGAACAGTACAAAGGGACTTTCCCTAAGCCTCTAGTCTGTCACATAAAAAAAAGCTCTTCGAGAATAGCTCCATCGTATTTCCGACTTTCTAAAGTTGCCTAGACTTCCTCTACGGTGTTCGAGAAGCTCCAGATCCACGACGTGCAATTCCACACCTGCGACTAGGCAGTGGTTCATCACATGCTGCCTTGACTAGATCCCACAAACAGAAAGTTATGGGAATTAAAAAATCTCGGATCCGTGGCTGCATATCTGTCATTCAAAGCTCTATAAGACTTCCTGTACTCTTTTAGAAAACATTGAACTAGCTTCTGGAGGTTCAGCCAAGCTCAGGACACCACCGGAATTAAGCTCTACCTTTTCAAGCTCGAAGCATCAGAAACACTCATCAAGTCGATCGTATGCTACAACAGTTCAACCTCAAAGACGCACTTTAGTTGAGATTAGAGGTAATCTAGCACATCTGGTAAAAGCTCCATCACACGCCAATCAGCCTCTGAACCCCTGGATAAAGGGTTCCTACGACCCTGGGAATACTTGTGACTGTTGTGATGATCATACGCGACAAGTTTAAAGATACATAACCTACCAAGATTATACAGTATATTTTTGTGGGACTTCCATTGCACATTCTTTAGCGCCACCAAGACTCCCTCGGATCAAAATATTTTCAACTCAAGAAATAAAGTTTCACTATTAATTATCGCTAAATTTTGATTCACTCTAAAATAAGCACAGGTAATTGACAAAAATAGAACAAAATTTTTCGAAAAATAATAGTTTGGCTGCGATTTAGAATTACTAGCAATTTGTCTTACTTTTTATTGCAGAGCTTTAATCCATTATATTAATTAAATGAAAAACGGTAGACGTCAGTTAAATATGGGCCCTATTCCAAAAACTTATTAAAACAGAAAAGTTTTATAGTAAACGAAAGTTATTCTTGGCTGAATTTCAAAATTTAACAAATTATTGTGATAGGATGTATGTGTATGTGTGTTTTTACATGCATATGTATGCAAAATCAATATTTTTGACATTCAAATTTTATGCAATATCTCTATTTTATAATCTTTAATTAACCTAAATAATATGTTTAAAGAGATTTTATATTGTTTGTACATTTAGCTATATCAGGCTATTATGTGCCCAATAATAATTGCATGGTGAATAGCCCTAAACTGTCACCAAAAATGCCACGTTAATAAGCTACAAACTACTATATACATGTCAAAGCACGCAGGCATTCTGTGTTATTCCCCATTAATTTGGTGCTGGTTTTATTTTTTCGTTTTATTATTTTTTTCTACAAAAACAAAACCGAATATCTAGCCCAACCACACCCATATTTTCCATAAAAAATAATGTTAAGCAGTTCATTAAATACCCCTGGTATAGCCTTTAACCTCCAACCGCTTATTAAATGTTAACCGTTAAATCAATTATTCAAAATTTTCGTTCAGAGAAAACCGCCAAATCCATGATTTCACAGCCCTTATAAGCTCTCCGCTCATTCTCTACAAGGCCACCCCCCTAAAGGCCCCCCACACAGTAATATGGCTCTTGTTTTACCCATTTTTATATAATTAGGTATCTACACCCTCCATCTCCCGGGCTCTCATTTCTCTGGCCTTTCCTGTGATGGTATGGCGGAGGGTATTATGTTCTCTTTCACTCTGCTTGTTCAGTCTTCCCAGGCCCAACCGCTGGAATACCTACTTTTTTCCCTGTCTACCGTTCGGTTAGTCCTTTTGGCACACTTCTCTCATTTTCGGCCTGTGTGAAAGTAAATTGCCACCCCCTTAATGAATTGCAAAACCGAAATTATTTGACGTTATCAAATGCTTTATGACTTCCGTCCATAAAAAATTCTGAAATCGAGCAAATTACAGGTCTCCCCCGTCAGTGTATAACAGTTATAATGGTATAACTTGAATTCTATACACCCCCCGGCCACCACCTTTGAGCGAGGAGAGAAATCTGAATATATGTTGCCACGAGAAGGTATGATGCCTGCTCATTAGGGGTGTTTACAGAAACGCTTTATCATAAAATGTTCAGCAAACCTGATTATAGCGCATAAACGCAAGCTAAGGGAGTTGCGGCTAAGTTTGCAGAGATTTCCTTTTGCACGGACTACACTCGCCGCCAGGTTTTCTGTGGGGGTGGTAAATATGAAAATATGGAATTTTTTGTTTTTTGTTTTTTTTTTGCTCCCTCTGTCTTTACTTTTTGGCCTAGGAATATTTTTGTGTGTGCGTTGTGTATGTGTGTGGATGTGTATTTATTTATTCATTTTTTCGGTGGTTTCTTTTTTCTATTCTAGTCGAGGGATAGGTCGTCTCTGCGTTTTTCTTTATGCTTGAATATTTAACAAGTTTTTCTTAAAGATTACAGAAGCACGTAATTAACGTGTACTGGTTGGTCTTAATTTAACTTTCTTTCTCTCCTTTTTTTCTTCTGGCCGGATAAAAAAAAATTCTTGCGGGACGATTTTGTAGGAAGGATATTCAAACAAAAATACGACGACGAAGAAAAAAAAGAAAAGGTCTACACTGATGTTAGACGATAAACTTCAACTTATATAAGGCTTAATGATATCGTAAAATGTGAAGAATTACAACACTTTTATCACTTTATCCTAGGGGTAAACAGCAGTCTTAAGAAAATGGTGAATTACTTAGCCTTAAAGCTGTAATACTTATTTTATGCCCAGGATTTGCGCAGTTAAACGAATGTAAATCTGGCGGTTTTCTTTTGTGCATTTTAAAACTTGTTAGATGTAAATTTGTTTTTTTTTTTTTTTTTTTTTTTTTTGGTTTTTAAATAAACATTTCTATTTTTTATGCTACGAAACATTACTAAAAGTGCTTTTGTTCTTTTTGTTTTTTTGTCTAACATAAAAAATCTTAATTTACTAAGTAGACTCTGGCTGGGGTTTGAGGTTGGATCAAAATATTTACCACAAAGTTTAAATAGTTTTGATGGAGAAGACTGAAGGGAATTTTGAAATGAACATTTCGTTTACGACATGAAATTTGTTGTTCTTTTGGAATTCTTTTTTACTGTCTCTATACTTATCATAAAAGAAGTGAACATATTCTGTTTATACAAAGTTCAAAGGTAGTAAAATTTGGGAAAGAGTAAGAATTTTTGATGAATTTGCAAGGGTTTATAAAGAAAACTTTGAAAACAAATAAATAGAAATGTTTTACAAAAACATAAACTATTCCGGACTGATTGTGCTCATGAGCTTCATATGGCGGCCACTGCTAATTGTCCTAAAAGGCAAGAGAGGCTTATATGATTGGAGTATGCCCTACTCCATCCATCCAATGGCGCTACAGCCCAAATCGAGCCTTGGCCTCCTCTAGGGCATGTCTCCAAGTTTGACGGTCCCTTGCAGCATGTCTCCAGTTCCGGATGTTGAGCATTGACTCTGCATCAGCCGTCACAGAGTCTATCCATCTCCTCCTGGGTCTACCTACTGGCCTACTTCCCGAAATTTCTGATGTCATAAGCCGTTTTGGGATGCGATTGTCCTCCATCCTGATCACGTGGCCGGCTAGTCTCAATCTGTTGATTTTTATTAAAGTTGAGAGTTGTGGGTCGTCAAAAATTTCATACAACTCGTTGTTGTATTTTCTTCGCCATATTCCATCCTCTCTGATTGGGCCTATTATGCATCTGAGAATTTTCCTCTCGAACCTGTTGACTCGTTCCTCTATGTCCTGGGTCATAGTCCAAGTCTCGCTACCATAACACAGTACTGGTCGTATTACTGTTTTGTAGAGTGAGAGTTTCGTTTTCCTGTGCACAAATCTTGAGTGCAGGATTTGTTTTTGGGCATAAAAGGCTCTATTAACCAGTAGTATTCGTCTGGTTATTTCTTCTTTTTCTTCGTTTCTTTTTGTGATTGTAGACCCAAGGTAAACTGTTTTATCGACTACTTCTAGGTTATGTTCGTCGATGGTTATATTTCTTCCCATTCTAAATCGTCCTGCTCTGGATTGTTGCATCACCTTCGTTTTTTCTTCGTTAATCTTCAGGCCTATGTCCTTTGCCGCCTCTTTTAATTCGACATAGACTTCTTTTGCTGCCAAAAAGGACCTTTCCACGATGTTTACGTCATCCGCATATCCAAGTACTTGTACCGACTGGGTAGCTATTGATGCACTTCGCTGGACTGACGTTTTCCTTATCACCCATTCTAGGGCCAGGTTGAAAAGCATGGGGACCAGTCCATCTCCTTGTCTCAGCCCTTGACGTACTTCGAACTCCTCTGTAACAACATTTTGGATCCGTACTTTCGCCAGTGAGCTATTAGTGGCGCATTTGATTAGTTGTACCAACTTTGAGGGGACTCCTATTTCCGATAAGATCTCGTATAGCCTCTCTCTGTTTATTGAGTCATATGCCTGTTGAAAGTCGACAAATATCTGGTATACATCTACATTCCTTTCCCAGGTTTTCTCCAGAATTTGCCTTAAGGTCAGCAGTTGGTCCGATGTTGACCTGTTTGTCCTAAAACCAGCTTGATATTCTCCTATAAGGCCTTCCGCTATAGGTTCCAGTTTTTGTTTCACAAGGATTGTGAAGATTTTGTAGCTGGTGCTGAGGAGTGAGATGCCTCTGTAGTTTTTGCAGTTTAATTTATCTCCTTTCTTGTATATTGGACATATAATCGCTTTCTTCCAGTCCTCTGGTATAACTTCTTCCTCCCAGATGGTGTATATGAGTTCGTGTAATGTTCGTAATAGTTGGGGTCCTTCTTCCTTTAGCAGCTCAGCTGCTATTCCATCGGCGCCAGGCGATTTGTTGCTGTTCTGCCTTTTTACAGCTTCCCGCACCTCATCCAGTGTTGGTGGTTCTATTGAGATGTTATCTTGGGGAATTACAAATGCCTCTGTCTCTGCATTCTCGTTTGATATGGAGATAGGATTCAATAGGTTCTACCCTACTATTGAATGATAAAATCTAGCCAAACAGGACCTTGACTGGAAGCCGTGAGGCTCTACAACTTTTCCTCATCTGCAGCACGTCTTTTCTTCTTCTCTTCTTTCTAATAGACTACAGTGCGTTCGCCATTTAGACTTAGGCTCTATGGAAGTCTTTTATTCATCTTGTCGTCATCGTCTCTCAGTCGCATTAAATAATTGTTTAAGGTACATTTTTCACTTGCGAATACTAAGATCATGTGTCTGGTGTACCGAACTCCCTACTAGGTTTAAAAGTTCAAATGTACATAGGACTCATCTTCTCGTTATCTTGTATCCCCGAATACTCTTTACCAGACTTATAATTGCCGGCCTTGGTTAAGATGCCGGACTAGCATCTCAGAGGTTCATGGTTCGAATCCACTCCACGGTGTGATTCTTTGTCTTTCCATTTCTCTTACTTAGATGACATTCCTTATTAGGTACTACGGCGATTTGGCGTGAGAACCCCAATATCATTGAGGTGATTCAGACCATCATTCAAGGATTTGACGGAACAAAAATGCTGGTTGGCATTGTCAATTCTTCTGCCTTTTTTCTGCTATCCTTTTGACATGAGTTTGCAATCTGACTTTGTACTCAATGAAGCTACCGTCGACAGTCCAAACTGGGTTTATATTCTGAGAGCTTGCTTTTGACATAAAAATTCTACGCTTTGAGCTAGCATATTACTAGACTTTGCAGTGTGGCGTAAGCAACATGGCGTAATATAAAGGTCATTTTCACATAACCGAGAAGCCTATCATTTGAGATATATCACCTAAGCTACAGGAATTACGGAAATGAAAGCCTGTCACCAAATCACCACCGTTGTTGATAAAAAATGGAAATGGAGCCTTGACAAAATCGTAGGCGGAGTCCCTAGAGGTACTAATAAACACACGAAGCACGAAAAGGAAGTCGGAACCTCAGGGAATGGGATGAGAATACTACTAGGAGGAAATTTTCGCTTTCTCAAAAAATAACACCATCTGGAGTATTAGTGTATTCTGCTCTTTTAAAAAACCCAACCCAGCCATCGACTGGGTCACCATTTCCTGGTGAAATCTTGGAAGGATGCCCGAACTTATAGGCTGCGCAGCAGACTGTGGTTTGATAGTCAACTGAGGCAAAACTGAGCTAATACTATTCACTTCTCAGATGAACGGGCATAATCTTTCTCTATCGCGCTGGGTGAATCTCGGGAAGAAATTGGGTCTTGAACATGATATGGTTCTGTAGAGGTACACATCCGTGGTACGGGCAACCCTTATGTAAGACTCGTTGGTGTGGTGGCCCACGCTGAGTCCTATAATATCATAAAGTTGGAAAGGATTCAGATGATGCCAAAAATAGAAGCAGAATGAGTCATGAGAATATGCCTCACGAACGAGCTCGATATTCTCTAGCCCATGCTCCCTCTCGACGTTCGCAATCAAAAATATAATATTCGTGCAGTGCTTTTATACTGAGGGAATTTGGGTCCTGTACCTCAAAACCTTACCATCTTGCCAACTTCTTGTATTTGCTACTCGGGGTATGGCCGCCACAACCGCATTGCAAAATTTCCCTATATTAATCTTCAGGAAGGACATTGCTGTCGAAACATCCTGGAAAAACGCAGACTTTCTAATGCAGTTCGATCTACGGATATTCACCGAGGGCGTTGGAGCAAGAGTCTCTCTAGAGACCTCTAATATCTCACTGTTCTGGTACATTTGTACTGCCATGATGGTATCGTTCAAGCGGAGGTGTTGGCCTCCTCTAACCTACACCGCTGCATCAAGCCTATATAAGAAGTCCAGATCATTGGTGATGCGCTGTAAACTAGTGGAGCAATGCAGAGCTAAGCTAGAGAGGCACGGTATTCGGCATAAGGATAATCTTGTCTGGATCCATGAAAATAGGAGCATATACGCCAACGAGAAATCCGACTACACAGCTAGGTAAGTAGCCTATATCCGGAGCCCGGAGATCGAGATGGACGCCTAAAATGCGGCATCAGAAATGCTATTTTTTTGCTGGATCCTACTCTCAGCCACCCAAAGGTGAATCACACTGGAGGCACACTGACACCCCCGTTACACCGGTTACTACTGGGTACTGGGACACTTGGGCATGGAGAAATTTCATGGACCGTGGATACTAGGTCATTAAATTCGAAAGCTGCATTATCTCTATGAAGACCTGGTGCGCTTAAAGAATGAACAATGTGCCACCTAAAACGATTCCGAAGAGATGTTGCCAGAATTACAGCAATCATCATGAGACTTTGGTCTATAGGGACGACGCTGCCAAGTTGGGCATCTTACACAAAGTCTGCTGCAATAGCTGCGGAGATTTGAGAGAGAAACAAAGCAGAGTGAAAGCCAGGCAGCGGACGCTAGGCAGCGGACGCTAGGCAGCCTTCGTTCGTTTGGGCCAGGCCTAAAACTAACCTAAAGAGCCTCAGTACAAGCAAAATTTTAACAAAAATCGAAAAATAATATCAAAACGATATAACTTCAAAAAATCGATAGGATAAATCGATTACGATAAGATGAGATTACATAACACATTGACAGTTTACCAAATTTGGTACTGGGTACTTTACACATCGTCTATTACACCTTCTACAATCGTATCTTTTATATTCGTAAAACCAAAGACAATAAACATTTGATTCTAGGTCATAAAAATCATGTCCATATCGTTATTATCATTGCAATAACACTAAATACCATCCGTATATCTCTATGTTACCCAGAGATGGTAAACAAAATCCGTGCTGCTTGAAAACTGCGGTTAACCAATGGAAATGCCATCGAAAGTATTTCTCCTACCCTCTCTTCATACAAAATACAAACAAAACCCTCTGAGAAAATCCACATCCACTATTCTCATAAACTTGGTGGCAAATATCTGAGCACAAAAATTCTAAAATTTAAATCACAACATTTTTGCCAGTCCAGAATTTTGTACCAATGGTGGGTGGGTGTGGTATGGTGAGTTCCGGGGGTTTCGCACGATTTAAACTACCGCACGGTCAATGGAGTAAGCATATTTCCCTACATACATAGATGGGTGTTCATTGTTGGGTGGGTGGTGTACACACATAGAAATATACATATAGTGGAACTATATTCTCGAAAAGTTCAACAGTAGTAAAGTTTTTGGTATGAAGGATCCTAGAAAATACTAAGAACAGTCCTTTGTCAGATAAAAATTCTCCTTCTGTCTCTCTCTCTCGCTCTCTTCCTCTCTCTGTATGTCTGAATTGGTTATCCTTAAAGCGAAGGTAGGTGTGCGACGGATATCCAGGTGTTGTGTGATTTATAATGTTTGTGGTAGAGAATTTTTGGTCAAAAAATTATTCCTGAATGCGCTTCGAGGATAAGGATAAAGTACAGATGTGCTCTATATTCCACAGTTTTAGTATCGCCTAGCTCCAGTTTACAATCTCACGTAACTGGAAAATATTTCATTGAAAGTGCCCTGCAGCAGATGGTCCTCTTCCTATGCGAGGTTAAACCGTAACTTTGAATGGTTTTACCTAGTCCGTAGTCGTAGTCCTTTCCCCGTCCGACAGCAGCAAAAGGAACAGTCGTGCTGTTTGGCCCCAGGATTAAATGGAAATTTAAAAGTGGATATAGAACACACTTGGGTTAAACTGAATTTTGATGTGCTTCAAAGTATACGGATACAAATGATGGATTTATATATCCAATAAACAATTTTCCTCGATATTTCATCCTAATTCCATGAAATGTATTTAATCCTCTCTGCGAAAAAAAATGAATCAAAAGAGATTTAATATATGCATACTCCGGCGAGAGGTGAGGCTCTGCTTTTATACTTCTAGGAAACGTCCTGAGTCCTTTTGGCCTAATGAAAGGTAGTAACGAATACATTTTAATATTTTAACAATATTCCGTGGAACATGAGCGTAAAAATCCTGTAATCCGAGCAGAACTTAATCTGCACCAATATCCAGTGTGCTTGGGCCCCACAGCTTCCGGCTAGGATACTTGAAATAATTTTGTTCAAATCTTCCGTGGGGGCTCGGAATGACTTGCGAAATGTAACATTTATCTGGCCTTATATCGATTTACATTTCATAGAGGCCATCCTCGAGATAGAAATGAACTTTTATAAGCGCACACATCCTATTCAAGGAGCCCCTCGAGACTTTTGTTAGGTACTTCTGCTTGGGTAGATCCTGAATACAATAAACCCCCGGCCGGGGAACACACGAACGCAGAACTGTGGAGGTAAGAAGATGATTGCAAAAGTGGATGGTGAACGTTGACGACTGTGATAAAATATGTAAAAAGGCCCAACTACAACTTTGAGTGTTAAGTTTTTTTTTCTTTGCTTTTCTTTCTTTTTGGGAAAGTTTCTCATTCCCTCAAGTGCCCTGGGCTCTTGTTTTGATAATTTAATCACAAAAACAATGTAAACATGACCTAGTTACAGGGAGTTATGAAAATTAAAGTTGAATATAATCTTACAAAAGTTTTTTATTACATACTCGTGCTGATTTTTGGTAAAAGTTTCATATCAGCTTTATGAAAATAATGTTTATCATGCATGCACTGATAACAAAATCACAACAGTTCTAAGCGAGAGTGATTTTCTTGCACATTTTGGAAAACGTCAATATACACATAAAATTAAATGAAAGACTTATTTTGGAAGTCATGGAAAATTAATATTGGTAATCTATATAATCCCTCATACAAGATCTCTATCAATCTTGGTAGCCTAGAGGTTAGGGTTAGGACTACCACAAGAGAGGTTCGTTATTCGCATTCATTCATTCACTTACAGTAAGGTCCTTCATCGTTCCACTTGTCCAATCTACATAGTTTTCTTTTTTCTTGTCCATCATTTTTACAGCATTTCCCTTACCTGTAGTGATGAGCAAGACTTTTTTTGCAGTTCTTCCTTTTATTGTACATTTAGCAAGACCAAAGAAAGAACAAGACAAGACAGGACAAAATAAGACTACAAGATCAAGATAGCAAGACTTTTTGCTCATCACTAAATGCCTAAAGTCTTGCAGTGATGAGCAAAAAGCCTTCGAAAAAGTCTTGCTAAAAGTCTTGCAAAAAGTCTTGCAAAAATTCTTGCAAAAAGTCTTGCAGTCTTGTCTTTGTTCTGCTAAATGTGAAAGACAAGACTTTTTGCTCATTACTGGAAAACTTTTGCCACTTAGTGATGATCAAAAGGCCTTGCTAACTTGATCTTGCAGTCTTGACTTGTCCTTGTCCTCTCTTGTCTTGGTCTTCCTTGGTCTTGCTAAATGTGCAAGACTATACCTTTTCAACTTCAAATTGGCACTAAACAAAATCAAATTGGGACTAAACAATTTCAAATTGGCACTAAACAAATTCAAAGTGGGGCTAAACAATTTCAAATTGGGACTAAACAATTTCAAATTGAGACTTATGGGTTTAGTTCATCATGAAATTAGGAAGAGTGCTTTTAAGAAGCCAGAGGTCAAGGACTTTGTTAGCCATTGTCTAAGAAATGCTCAAAATATGTATCAGACAAATGTTGTATTAGTTATTGATAATGCGCCTTGTCATGTCTTTTCATGCCAATCGAAGCAGTGTTTCAGGAAAATGAATTTGTTGGTCATAGATTACTTAGACTTTGACCCTATAGTCCAATATTTAATGCTATCGAGCACGCTTGGTGAAGCTAACGTTAAAAAAGAATTAGCAATACAAATGCCACAAACTCTAACCGGTTAAGACAGGACTAATATGACTCAAGCCGAAAATCGTTTACAATGATTACAAACCATCTTAACTAATGATATAAGAAATCAAACAGATGTGAACTGCACAAAATGTATCGCCAATCGTTCAAAGGTTCATACCCTATGCATTAAATATGATGAATGCTCGTTTTTAAATAATGTTTTTATATTATTATCTGTGTTCATATTTATTCCAAACTTAATAAAAATAATTAATACTTTAATCTTTACTGATAGTAGTTCATTTATTACTTCAAATTGTTTAGTCCCAATTTGAAATTGTTTAGTCCCAATTTGAAATTGTTTAGTCCCAATTTGAAATTGTTTAGTCCCAATTTGAAATTGTTTAGTCCTAATTTGAAATTGTTTAGTCCCAATTTGAAGTTGAAAAGGTATAGTCTTGCTCATCACTACTTACCTGTTCCATCAATGAAGTTAGCGTTTAGCCGCGATAGCACTAGATTGCAGTCCATGTCATAAAGCGATGTGTTGACGTAATGCACTTCCTGTTGTTATCATCAACGCCCAGGGGGCCATTTGAGAAAGAACTTCAATACATGCCTCGTGTCACTGATCACCAACACACGGTGCAATTGGACCATCAAGGGCCTTATCCAATGAGCAAGCAACGGAATACGGAATATTTTCGTGGCTACAATTGTGGTGCCAGATCGGGGGACTGCGTTTACCTCAAGGCAATGAGGCACATTAAGGCAGTGAGGCACTTTCGTACTGCAAGATCAAATGGGCAAGTGCTGCCTGATTTTGACCCACTTCCAAATAGCCGATCAACTCGAAATTTTGCACATATACACGTATATAGTTTGCCTGGCAATGCAATCTGACCATTTTATAAAAATATCATGATAGCGGTTCCAAGATGGCGGCTGAATTTTGCAATTGCCCTCCCCGACCCCCGACATGGGCATCAAATGAAAGGGTATGACAAGTAGAATACAATTAGCTATGTGGTGTAATTCAAATTTCATAATGACGGCTACCTTTTTCTTTACAACACACTCGGTATGGATATCAAATGAAAGAGTATTGACGAATATAGTACAGTAAGCTATGTCACGTAAGTTTAAATCTAATATGACAGTCACCACAAAGTGGACACCAGGCATATAATGCACTAAAAAGTAGAAAATAAAAAATATAGTTTAAAAGAACTAATTAATACGCTTTTACTTTAAATTGAACTAAAAAGTAAAAAAATAATTTTGAATGTAAAGTTCTTATTGCTCCAGCCTGTATATGGAAGCAACCTACCTTTTGAAATGTAAAAAAGCGTGGGGCGCTAGAGAAAATTTGCGGTGTTAATAAAATAAGAATATAGGTAACAAGTCCCACGCTTTTTTTACATTTAGAATATGTTCACTTATATGCTGATTATGTGCAAATCTATGACTGCTCTAATTATGCCCCACTTGATGTATTGATACCCATTGGCTATGTATGGAGTTACACTTCCACATAAAATAGGGCCTAGCATTTATTTCTCTTTACTTTAGTTATACTAGCCGTGTTTTTCTAATGAACTATATAGTTCTTCCCATTACAAATCTCAAGACCCAGGTTTCAAAATTTCCCTTTCTTTTCGGAATGTTGCATACTTTTCGGCGGTTGGAAAAACGTAAAACGTAATAGGTAATAATGATTTTTAGAAACTTATTTATTATTTTCTAGAGGGGATTTCGTGTAACAGTTGTTAACTGACACTTAATTTCTGTTTAATTTCGAAAATTTTAGGCACTGAAGATGGCGCTTCATAAAATTTCCCTTGTCGTCTTTTTAGTGAACTCGTTGAAAGAACTATATAGTTCATTAAAAAACGCGGCTACTTTAATGTTTAAAACTTGGGAAAGTTATTTTTATGACCGTTTCCACCCGACGTTAAGATTATGATTATCTTGAAAAGGCTTCGAATGTCGTCGTTGGGCTGTATTGGGTCTTTTCATTGCAACCCAACCTACGTTTATTATCAAGTTGCCTCACGTTGTCCATTGATGAAGTTTAATAGAAGAATTTACGCCTGGGATCAATACCATATAAGCTATTTAATGTTTCTCTAACTCTCCAGTAGTAGGTACTAGGTTCGGTAGAGCTTCCTATCTAAAAACTTCGAACGTTCTTTCTAAGGGGTCATGCTGGTGGCACGTGATGTTCCTTAGCAGTAATCCACAAATCTACTAACCGCGCCTAATGTTGCTTGACTTCGATGATCTAGAAAGAACCGTTCTATGACAAATGTACTCTGATTGATAACCTGACTTCAGTGATAGATTGGGAAACCTAGGAACAATGGGGAAGGTATTTTTTGGGAAGAAATACATTTAAGTATAGGGACAGCTTCTCTGGGTGAGCATCTAATTGACGAACTTGAAGATTAAACAGAACGACTTAAGCTTAATTTTAATAGATTTTTTAAAACTTACACCTCAATTTGTATTTGAGAGACTCGTTATCGAATTTTGTGTAGTGTTTGAGAACTGACAACTCTGTGAAAGTGTGTTCGAAAAAGGACGTTATTTTTTAAATCGTATCTTAGTCTAGTTAATAGCCTTATTTATTCGCCTACTGTAGAGGACGCAAAATGATTTATTATCACTCCTTTCACAAAACAAGTCACACCCATACAGACATATCTCTGGACATAAGAAAAAACTTCAGGGTTTTTTTTCCTTCTCGTTAATTATTCCTTATTAAAGGACCACACCAGTAAATCTTTTCTAATGTGAAGTTTCTTCAAGTCTTATATGTTTTTTTCGTTTGGACACGTTAGCGCTTGTGTTCTTCTAATAGAACTTTTTGCTTATACAATATTACAAAATTTCTGAAAGATATATAAATTCTTAAATATTACTAACATTATTACAAGCTATAACAGCTATGATTGGTATAGTACACGAATACACACACACATACATAAAGAATGTCAAAATGAAATGTCCTTGTCCGCCCACGTCATTAGCATCCTTGAGATGTAAGGCTGTTCCTTATCATGCTGTGTAAATGACCCTAAAACACTGACATCTAAATTTCCGCTTCGTCGTGTCCTTTAAGAAGGAGCAGAATAATAATAATAATAATAACAAAAAAGAAGAAGAAGAAAAAAAAACACCCAAAATTACATAAAATGTTAAAATGTAATGAGTGATGGTAATGCCATCGCTAAGTAGCATGTCGTAATCCAATTTGAAACGAAACAAGGAATGTAATTACATTGCGACATTCCAGGAGGAGAACTCCTGTGCCCAAAAACAAAATCCTGATATAGATGGTGTTCCTCTACAAACATATATTATTACAGCCCAAGCTAAATGACGGGGCTTTTGTGTAGGTGGTATGATATCCTCTCTAAACGAACATGCATATACATACATACACACATGTAACATTATTTATATAGGGTACGTTTGAATAAATAACCGAAGGATACGAAAGAGTGTTTTGGTACACACAAGAAAAATCTGATGAAGAGCTTCCCTAATTGTAGTATAATTGATTGTTAGCTCGTCCTGGAAGCGGCTCTCCAAGCAACCAAGGACACAATCTTAAGGAACAACAATCTTTATATCCTGTTTAGGGAAATACACAACAACAACAAAAAAAACTTTTCTTGTTTACATATTTTTAGAGTAAGAATTTCACTTTTTTTTTATAATTTTCACATACAACCAAAGGAATTATCCTGATTTCTATATAAAGTTATAATTTCGGACAATTTTAATTCGTTCGTTGAAATGTGTTGCGTGCTCTGTGGTTTATTTACGTTTACGACTTCTGCTTTCAGTTTACGGGCTGATAAAATATTGCATTTGCAGGTTTTCATGTGTTTCCTGAAGAGGTATAACGCGATATACACAAACAAAAAAACTAAGGAAGTAAAAATGCTAAAGGAAAAAATGAACCAAAAATAACACAAACACACCACACCAAAAAAGAACCAGAATGAATTGAGTTATGAGGTCACCTGTGACGTTTAATATTCATGCTAATGTACGAAATATAAAAGGACATAATTTTATAAACTTTTATTTTGATGAATGAGTCCTAAAATATGTATATCATGCTGTTTTTGGGTATAATGAAAAGTATACTGAAATTAGATATTTCATTTGTGTTTACTTAAGAGATTTACATTTGAAGATATGGTTTTTATCTGGTGTCGTAAATGCAGTAAGTAACAATCAATATGTTCTCAATGTGGAAATTTGAATCAGTAGTATGTATAGCGGGTTAGGAGTAACTGAAAATTTACATCGCGTATCTTGTCCAAAAGTACAGCGAGCTCTAGCTTGACCTATATTACTTTACCCCTATACCTCATATTTGTAGGTCTGGCCACTTAAAGGTCTGTTTATTGATCCGTTCATATCGACAGACATCGAGTGTGCCAGACAGGCGTGCTAGAAAAAATAATATTCTTCTATACAACGTATTCACATCTATCGTGAAGCGGACAGACACGGGCCGTGCCCGACCAGTATTTACGGAAAAAATATTTTGTCTGCGCGGTTCATATCTGCACGTGTCTGTGGGTGTCTACCAGGAAGTATGAATAGAGCATCGTAATCGTACAGACATTTTATCTTAGATACATTCCACTGAGAAGTCTTTGAATATTTTCAACAAAAATATAACTAAGGTCTGTCGTCCGCTACGGTACGCTGGATGTGATGTGATGAAACGGTGTCTGTTGGTGTCTGGCTCGCTCGATGTGTGTAGATATAAACGGACCTTAAAAAGGTTCAGGAGTCTGCCTAGTGGTTTGTCGGTTAAGCGTGGGCCACATAGCACACGGGTTCCCACTTCCGTCTATCCCTTTTCGTCTCTCCGTCTTACCGTGTTCCGATATTTATTTTTTTTTTTTATATGAAAAAACCAAGCTTAGGAGTAACCCTTTATACTACCAGTCCGTCATGTCGTTCACTTCATGGTGCAATGTCTAGTAGTAAGCTTGGTTTGAAGAATAGAGGAGAATAGGAAAGGCTAGAGGGGGTCTGGAGGGTGTAGAAGAAAATGACGATGAACCTCACCTCACTGAAATACTGACTGCGGGAGATTATTCCACAGTCGAGTTGTTCTATTCATAAACGAACTTCTAAACCGTATTGTGCGTGAACGGGGGGGGGGGGGGGCTGTACGGTATGGGGGTGAGCCGAGCGGGCTAGTCTTGTGTTGCGGGAAAAGTATTGCCGTGCCGGCAGGAGGTCCTGAAGTTCAGTGGAGCAGTCGCCATAGTAATAGCGATAAAGTATAAAGAGGGCTACTACATTCCTACGGTGGCTTAAGGTGTCTATGGAGGGGCGAAAGGGGCCATCACCAATGAGTTTAAGGGCACGTTTTTGCACCTTGTCGAGGTGGTTTTTGGGGCGCCCCAGATATGCGAGTTGTATTCGAGGCGCGGCCGAATGTAGGATTTGTATATTGTAGCCAATGCGGCTAGCTGGAAGAGGAACTTGCATCTCTTGAGAAATCCAAATCATTGGGAGGCTTGTTTGGCGATTTGGAATATGTGATCATTCCATTGCAGATGCTCCGTTAAAGTTACCCCTAGGATGTTGAGAGTTGAGTCAGCCGTTAGATTCTCTTTATCCACTGAGATAGGAGGAAGGTCGGTACCATTTTTGTTGGAGATTAGACAGTACTTCGTTTTTGTGGGATTGATTTCGATGCGGTTCATTTCGCCCCAATGAAGAATCGATTCGATATCCCGGTTGATCGAAGTGGACATCAGTTGACAGTGGTAATGACAAGGTCTGGCACTTGCTTGTCTTATATTGTCGAAGAAGTAAGAGAAATTCAGAGTACCGTCATCAGCGAAGCAGTGAAGTGGCCGAAATGACATGTGGGTTGGATTCGACGCCGTCCAATACTACCTTGCTTGAACGGCCTGAAAGAATGCTCCTTATCCAGTTCCTTAGAACTAAGTGTATACCAATAGCTTGGAGTATATTCAACAATTTTATGTTAAGCCACAACTGTCTGTTTCCATGGCATTCTTGATTTTATTGAATAATGAGTGTTTTTGCGATTTGGATTTATTCAACCTACAAAAATGTGAAGTAACCTTTCCGTCAAACCGTTCACAAATTGAAATTTTTTTTAACCTTTTCGCTCCCGTGTTTTTATCGTTTCGTTCTTTTTTTGTTTGTCTGGCCAAACAGTACTAAACATTGTAACCAGCTTTGAAAGACATGTACTTTGTGTACGTTCGAGAAGACGTGTGCTATATGGCTCCCGATTTAGGCCTAACTGCTCGAACAAGACCTTGCTCTTGGCTATTGCGGGGCATCCATAGAGAACATGAAGGGCGAACTCATCCTTCACAAGGCGTTGATACGTCGCAGTTCACCAAAAAGCATATGCTTCCCAAGATCCAAACCGAAGCTTCAGTCCACGAAAGAAACAAAAAGCTCGATTGCGCAATAGGTGGCAACGGCCCAACAAAGCTGTACTAAGGAGGGCTCAATGGGCGGGAGAGGCACAACACAAGGTTATGATGATAAAATTATGTATAATGTGTATGCTGCATCGGTAATCAGCCCGGAGCGCCAAATTTAAATGTTTAGGCGGTAGGGATAAAGGAGGGCTCAACGGATCGAATACACTTTGTTCCTCAATTCTTATAAAACATATTTGTGAATTTACAGCCCAGTCGTAAAATGACCGAAAGTTCGTTACTTAACAAATTTTTCATCATTCTACGATTGGATCCTTTTGAAACGAAACGATGCCCGTTTTTTAAATTTGGCTGTTTTAAGAGCTCTATTAGCCGGGTATAAGAAAAGACAAAGATCGGTTTGTTTTTTACGCGTGTTTCTTAAGTTCCCATGAAGGCATGCTAGAATAGCGCACTCCTCTAATTTTCTTACAAGCACGCACGCACCTGCCCTTAGCACGCTTTTTTAAGCGAACTTTTACGTTCAACTTCAGTTCGAGTCCAGTTGGTTTGTTTTATCCTCAGTTTGATATGTGTAATTTGTAGCGAGCTGAGTTTATATTAAAGTTCAGTTCGGCAATTTGGAGTCCACAGTCACAATAACGTAACTAATAAATGATGACGGGCACCAGTACTCTGTAGTATCTAGTATGACTAAAGCCTCGATTATCTTGAAAACTGGCAGTTGTAAGATCACCGATGTTGCATCAAAGAGAAAAGGACGCAGAGTTTATTAAAAACCATGCTACGTTGTTGACATCCTTAATTCATCTCGCACCTTGCTTAATTTCTTTTGGTTGTAACACATAGTCTATATGGAGTCTGTCAGTCATGCAACACTAGTATTCTATTCTACATAAGGAACAAATAGGCTCTCTCGCTTTCGCCACTAATAACGTGCTTTCAAGGAACCCAATTTATTAATTTAATTCTGGATTTGTTTTTTAGGTCTGCATTATTGTTAGAAAATTTAATAAAACCAGAGGTAATAAAAGGGTAATTAAAGGTAATGAAAGGGTAATAAAAGGGTACTTAAAAGGTAATAAAATAAAGTATTATAAAATTTCACGCCACGAATGTAATATATGAAATGTTTTGCCTAAGAATTATTCTTTGTAGTACATCAAATTCCACTTGTTTCGCTCTTCCCTATGCAATATTTAGTAGTAGGGCTCGGGTAATTCAGAACAGGATAAGTCTGAACGTACGTATATGCTTTTCGATTTGCTATTTTTACTATGTAATATTGCCATTAAATGATTGGTTCTGGTGGGGCAATTAATTGTAGCTTAACAAAAAGTGACCACATGTAAGAACATTGAGCCACTCAGTAGTGGGTATTCAATTTAATTTACTGAATAAGAATAATATTTTTTTTATATAATTACGCTGTTGCTGACTTGGATAAATTATTTAAGTTCAAGTATATAACGTAAGTGTACTTTTACAACCAGAAAACTTTTCATGGACAAATTTTCTAGACATAAAAGATCGCCATTTTACAACCAACGAAATTCCCCCTAATGAATACCTATTATATTGCTAGAAATTCCCAGTAAGAAGTAAAACTTCTTTAAAGATATTCTTAAGCTTAACTCTTTTTCATGTCGCTTCTAAATAGAAACTTTTTGCTAAAATTGGAAAGCAGCTGCAAGTTTTATTTGAAAGCCCTTAATTTCTGCTTTTAGTGTAAGGAATCGGAAAGGAAATTTCTTAAGATAAAGCAGCAAGATATAATAATAAAAAAAAAGAAAGAAAAGAAAAACATTTCCCATCCTTGACAAAAAAAGGGGAATGAAAATTTGCCTTCGCAACGCTCCGAAAACTCCCGTCGCCAGCCCACTTGGAGTATGAAAAACGACTAACAAGGATCCGTTCAAAAGGACTCCTTGATATCAGAAAATTCTTCTTTTAAATTACTAAATTGCCGAGACTTAACACCATAATTGGCCTGACGTGGCATGAGGTAATTTCTTTACTTTTATAAAATACATATAATTGGAGCTTTACTGGAGTCCTTAAGCTTTCCATGTACTGGTTTGGTGTGTATAGAAATTCAGAGTCAGAGCTGCGGATGGGCCATCGGGGTGGGGCACTTTTTTGAGGAGTTTTATTGTCCTGACAAAAGGATTGAGGCTTTTTCGGGGGTTGAATAATTTGAAGCGCGTTTCCTGTATTTTATTAAAAAGTCTCCGCCGTCTAACCCGGATACACGCATATTAAATTTCTCTCGTTTTTAACAAATGAAAAGGATTTTTTTCGCTGTTGGGCCTGAAATTTTGTAATTCTCGGAAGTAATTTGGATTTGCTCAGTGGAATGCTGGGTGAGTCATTACAACAAGGTCACAGGAAATGGACGGGATCATCTTTAAATTAATTGATTTTGCTTAGGAGTCTCTGAACAGTCTGGCAAATGATGGGTCGAGGATGAGATTGGTAAAAGCAGCCGCCCTGTTCAAGTGCCGAAGTCGGGGGCGTAATTATCGCTGAAAGATATCCTTTATAAATCGAACTCGTGAAAAATCTGTACGCTTGAAGCTACTTCACATGCAGCCTGGCATATTCTGATACCAAACCATACCTAGTATTTTTAGACTTGAAAACTCTCCTGAAGCCTCGGTAAACAGAGGTTAAGGTGTCCAACTGCCATCCCAGCGGGCCGCCATTCGAATCTGCTTTACGTAATGCTCATTCCATACTCTCCAACCTAGAAAATTTTCATCTTTCTGTCTAATTAAATGAAAGAATTGACAACAGTCCAAAGAAGTCACCCGCGAGTGCCTGTCATTCAAAAGGGAAAAGAAAAGGTTACCAAAAGCAAGATATACGATCCTAGCCGGAACCGGACAACTGCAAGGAAAATGTCTCGGTAGCATTAGCTCATAGTCTGGCTAATTCATCTACATTTTCGTTATCTTCGCAGTTCCATCGACTCTATACCAGCTGAAGAATGATCCTATACAGGGCCGGCGCTTGGTTTTTTTGCGCCCGGTGCACTGTGAAATATTGCGCCCCATAAGCTGTTCATTTTCGAACGCACTGAAGGACAAAGGAAAAAATCACAAACACTCGCTGAAAGGGAGAAATAGTTGTCACAGTTTGCACAAAATTTAAGATTGCACCATAATAATTCGTATAACATAAAAAAATTGATGTAGATAGTAAGTTTCATATGGATCAAAATCCAACCAACAAAAATCTACTGAAAACGTCGTTTACAGAGAAGAGAGTACGCGAGGTTAATAGGGCGGGCAGATTTTTTGAGTCTCTAAACTCTTTCACGGTTTTTTTGAATCAACTTTTTTGCAGCTGTGTTGTTTTTGTTTTTTCGAAAAGAAATGGCGGAAGCAAGAATTAATATTAAAAGCAACAACAACAAGCTAAAGCATTCTAACGTATAGTTGTTGGAAGCTTTTGTGAAAACCTATCTAATTCTTTATCGAATTTCAAAATGAGTTTTACGATTGCAGCCAAATTTTTGTTGGTTGGCTCGTGTGAAACTGGCCATATTAAATTGTTAGGCAGTATAATACCCCGGCTTCATCGGCCGAAATGCGCAAGTTCGGGCATATTGGTGTACTGAACTTCAATTTTTGCAAAGCAAACATTTTCTTATATTGAACTCAGGAAAAATAAAGCCTGAGTTCGCCCAACAGAACATGAAATTGAGATCGCTCAAAAGAGAGTAATCAACTGCAGCAATGGAATATAATTTAAGTGAGCTTTTGCATTTTTAACTTCTGGCGAAAAAGCAACAACAATTTTAAGCATGAACTGAACATGTCAGCCGCTGAAGCCGCTTATTTATGCGTATTGAATTGAACTTGATTGAACTGAGGACGGTGAAGCCGGGGTATAGTGGATCAAACAAAAAAGAGATATTAAAACAGGATTTCTCGCCACACGGATTTTTCTCATCATTTCTTTTATTTACGACTTTTAACAATGCTTGAAACAGAATTTAAAAGTGCAGCAACAGCGCCCTCAAATTTATATCAATCACAGTAAACAGCAATACACAATACAGAGCCATCGAAACAAATTTTTCCTGTGGGTGAGTGAATATGGTGCTTTTTACAAAATTTTCAAAAAGTGCTCCAAATAAATGAAATTTTTCTCTCACTGGAGATTTTTTCCCAAATTTCTCGAATCTCCAAGCTAAAATCTCTGGAACATACATTCGGCGATCCTCAATCCTGCCGCCACTTCCTCCTGCACTGTTAACTCCTTAGCTCCTCTTCTTCCGATATTAGATGACATTAAAAGGGGTACGAAACGTGTTTGGGCGAGTACGAAAGTACAGGGACAGAAATTGGGTAAATGTGTGTAATTTCTTGCACCCGTGAGAATTCTTTACGATATGTTTTCTCAAAGTTTTAAATTTTTTTTAAATCTGAGTTTCTGAAATTGCGCCTCCGACAAATTGCGCCCGATGCAAGTGCAGCATTCGCACCTATGAAAGCGCCGCCCCTGATCCTATACTACCTTGACAAATATGGGAGCTTCTTTTGACTGATTTAAACTAGCTTGCGTTATGTAGGTCCCACTAAAAACCTCTTGGCTATTCGATAAAATGATAGTTCTAGCTCTTGACAGAGGTTGTGTGTATTGCAAGGTAGGCAGAGTTTGAAAGATGCTAGCAATTTCGCCTGGACGACACCATTAGGAATTTTGGCAGACATTACACTTTTTCTGAGGAAATAAAGAGAGGGAGAAAACTACAACTACACTGGTTCTGATTTGGAACCTTTTGGTATATCATGGGGCAGCAAATCTAACACAATTGCTTCAGTGGGGTTGTATACAAGGACCCAAAACATGCTATTATTTGTGTTAGCTTTGACTGGATTCTTTTGCGAGAGTTGGCTTCTGCACGGTAGAACCGTGTATCAATACTAGTTCAATGGTTGATGTGTAGATCCAGGAAAACATGGGCAGCTTCGAACCGAAAGTCCTCTTTGCCTTCTTTTAGAAGGGTTTCTGTGAAGCTTTGAGTCCAGAATAACACCGAAGACTGATCGACTGAACGAACAACTATCTTGGTGACCATAAAAGGTGCTATTATTATACTCAGTCAGTAGACCGGTTCTGGTCCGATTGCGTAGGTCAAACAGTATTAGGCGTGGCTAGTGCTTAGTTGGGGGACAGCTTTGGAAAACGACACGAATGCATAGATGATCATGTGTGTTATAGATGATCATAGGTGTAACAGGAGCGTCCATTCCCGCGTGGCTTGCACATTGTTCGCTATACGTGCAAGGAGCAGGCACGTGCATGCAGAAAATTAACTAACTAAATTACTTTCACTCGGGAGCCCCGACACCATAGCACCTGTCTTTCAATCAGAGGTGTACGCCATACTAGCATGCACTCATGGGAACTTAAGAAATGCGTGTAGAAACACATAGGTCGTATACATAGGTCTCATATATGATACTAGCAAACTGAAGAGGATAACAATGATGTTTGTAAAAGTTTTTTTTTATTGGCCCCTATTGCGAGTGTCGATTAACGATCGACTCGACTATAGTCGATTGTATCGATTAATTTTCTTTTTGGCATTGTGTAACCCAGTCGACAAATATTTGGACTACTCTGATTTAAAAAATTATTTTGAGCAGTTTTTTGCATGGCAAATTTTGTCGTGAGCAAAAAAGCAATCGATAAAAGTCGACTGTCAAATCGACAATTTTCGATTATGATCGACATTCGCAATATCAAACTAAATAATCGACAGTCTATAATCGATAAATATCGCTTGTCGATTAGGTATCGACACTCGCAATAGGGGCCATTAACTTCCCAGTATAGGAAGTTATTGTAATCGGTCCGAAAATCGAAATCGAAAATTTCGACGTATTTTCATCTTTCAACGTCCCAGGAGCATTTTAAACAAAAAATTGGGAGGAAGTATGTGTGTGTGTGTGTGTGCGTACGGATGTGGTCATTTTTTCCTGCACGATATCGCGCGAACCAAAAATAATATTGACTTCATTAAGGTGCCGTTCGAAGCGTATTAACCGAAATATGATCTGAAAAGATTTTCATGAAATTCGGTCGCGCCGTTTTTTTGTTTAAGCGACGTAAGTGATTTTTGTACATGCACGATATAGCACGAACCAACCATGATACCGACTTCTTTAAGGTGCCGATCGTAGCGTATTACCGAAAGTACAGTTTGAAAAGATTTTCATAAAATTGGATCGAGCGGTATCTATCTTTAAAGGGCGTAAGTGATTTTTGTACATGCTCTATAGAACGCAAACCAAAAATGATATTGACTTCATTGAGGTACCGATCGAAGCGTTGGAATGACACCCGTTCAAAATGAAGTTCACTTTTATGGATTCAGCCGAGCAATAGCTTCCCAAAGAGTCATCACTCGTCAAAATCCGAGTTTTCTTTAAAAACCATTCAACAAATACGTTAACCATTACAAACATGACGAAATTTTCAAACTTTAGTTCAGAACTGTTTGAACGGCGGATTGCTTTCCATGTCCTACAGTTTTGGGAATTGAGTTCATCGCGGGATTTCCAGTGATTACAGTTTGGCCTTTTCGGACAAGTTTGACAAATCCGTTACATTGATTAATTTTGGTACTATCCCCTGAAATAGTTCGAATTGAAAATGAAGTTTTTACCATTGCAGTTTATCATCAGCGCGTCAACACGCTCAAAATGAATTCGCTTTATAGTGTAGCGAACGAAGTGCCAGGGACATGTTTGTTTGCTACTGTTCAACAAAAAAAAGTCAATTCTTATCGTTATTTCAAAGAGCTTCCTTCCCTCAGGGTAACTTTGGTACCAGCTCTGGTACTAGTCAATTTCCCAATCATAATATTCAATATCCATCATACTGGGAAGTTGATCATGTGGACCGAAAGGGTCGAACCCACATCCCAACTAGTTTATATTTTATTTCATATTAAACTAACTTCTCTTTTTTTTAAATATTAAATTTTAAATTTTATTAAAAACCTGCAGTTTCAAAACACTCAAACAATTTAGTAGTAACAACTCTTTCCGCAATATTATATGCGACCACTATCTCCTAAAAGGGATAATATTTCCAGCTCGTTCACCGCAAACCATTCAGTCACCATCTAAAACTAAAATAATAGTTATTATGCAAATTCCAGTCCCGCGTCCAATGGCCACAATGCTGCACTTGTGAATCGTTCTACAACCCTTTTGGTGCTAAAAGTTCGCCTCCGCAGCGCCCGACATTGGCTCACGTTAAAAACTTCAACTATTCAATGGATTCCTCCTCCAATTTGATATTGATTAAAAAAAAACTATTTTTTCATGAAAACTATGATGGAAATGGAAAACAATTCGTTCAATTTTAAAAATGCGCTTTCACAAAAATCAATATTTAATCAAGAGTCTCCTGCGGGGTTGCTGAAAAATAAAAATGTTTTTTCCCGCCGCCGTCTCTAAGCTTGAATTTAATTGAGTTAGAGTTGGGTAACGAGCGTGCCATGGCAAACATTTTATTATCAACAGCGTTTTAGTTGAGATCAAATAGAATTCTAGGTGGTGCTCTCCTCCATGGATCCGTAGATACGCAAATGTGCTGTACTCCATATGCCTGCCTGCGGAGCATTTAAAACATCCCCCACCCCGCAAAAAAAAATGACCGAAATGAGTTTAAACTTTCACCAGGAAACACTCAGTTTTTTTATTTAACCAACTTAAAATCTTCCCCGCAAAATTTCCACAAGACACCAGAGAAAGCATGGAGAACTACTAGTTCCTTGGTGGCAAGGACCACCGTCGTCGTCGTCGTCGTCAGTTGATCAAATCTGGGGGGTTAATTTGAAAATGCTGAAAGGATGTCCCCAGTGTGCTGTGGGTGCATAAATTTTTGACATAGTACCGCTTTCGACTAATGCTGGTCTTTGAACGGAGCACTAAATGTAAGAAAGGATTAAATTTTTAATTTCCCACGACGGAAGGATTTTAATCAAATTGTTTGCGTCTTGTCGTCGTCTTGGAAATTGCTTTTTGCTGTTTTTACAGAAATTCCACTCACAATTTATACATTTTTAAGGAGGGATGGGATTAAATGCCAGGCACAGAACAGACGAATCAAATGATTATTAGTGTTTTTTTTACCTTTCGAAGGAGTGGAGTTGGTTTTGGGGTGATCCTAATCGATTTAGGGGGATGATAAGGGGAAGCACATGCAGTGCATGATTAAAAGACCACGACCTTGCAAAAACTTAATTATGGCATATGTAACAGCTGCCATACAAGATACCATGTTCTCTGTGTACGCTATATAGTCCAGGGAAAGAATGAAAGTTAGCTTTTCCAATTTAGAACGGATGCCGAATCGAACCAGAGTTACGAGTCTTTTTTGACCCCTCTAGACTAGAGTTCGGTGGATTTCCGCATTTCTGCCTTCCTTCGATTCCCTTAATAAGAGTGGCTCTTTTAAAAGAACTTGCCATATGTCTTTCAACCTTTGCAGCCTCCTTCCTGCCAACTCCAAAGACGGTCTCTCTCTAGCCAGGTTTTCAGCCTCCTAGATCCCATCGATACCTATGTCTCCTCTAACCCTGGGCTAGCATCACAGTAGTTTGCTTGGCATATATGTATGCTTAGCTTTGGGACACAATTTGATGTCTAAAGGCCCAAAACACGATCAAATTGGATGAGCATCGAACTACGGATGTAAAACTCAAACTATGGATTGTGAGTCGCTCCACCCATCAAAACTCGGTGCGCGATGAACATTCAATTTGACTATGTATGGGGCCTTTAGATGCATCAATCTCTAGCCAAGGCCTTATCACTGCTTTATTGTCCTGTTATATGAGAACCTATCTTCTCCGCTTGGTAAACTGATCCTTGATCGTTTGCATCCCGAAATACAGAATTGTATTAGAATCCCGAACGATGCCTCCTCCAGGCACCGCGATGCATCTTGTGAAGAACATCATCTTGCAGATTTTAAAGCTAGAATAGCAAGAAACCAAAGCTAACAACGAGCACCAAAGAATTTATTAGCAAGACTTACTTCCTTACTTGCTCCTTTAATCCTTCATGGACGATTCGTGGCAATGGGAGCGGGTTGCGGGTTGCTATCGCTCAGCCCAAATGACTTAAAACTCTGGTTTGTTTTGTGGCGCAGAGAACGAGCAATTCGACCGTCTCCCGTTAGCTTCTTCCGAAGAAGTACCGCGGGAAGGTGGGATTAGGTATTCAAGCTGGTGACATATCCAAGCCGTACATGCATTGCATTCAGAGGCTCCATGAAATCCGGCGAATTTCCTCTGACACATAATTACATGGTTGCGTTCCGTGCCGGCTTTCACACATAGCCCGAAAATCTAAGCAACGTGTTCATGTGTCTGTGTGCTTATGCTTGTGTGTGCTATCTCGAATGCGGCAATGCAGAAAAAGTTGAAAGTAGCCCGACCTTTGCGTGGCATGCCTTCCATTCACGGGATATTCCGTCAGCTCGCATTTGAATACACACACTTCAATATTATCTGTCAACGAATGCAATGCATGTACGGCTTGGATATGTCACCAGCTTCACTGCAGACGAACATCTAGAGCTGCTAGGTGTTCGTCTGCAGTGAATATTGTGGGGGTTTGATAGTAGTGACCAATCGGGCCATTACGCGAAGAAAAAATCGCATGGATGGTGCGGAGAGGAAATAACGACAAAAGTTTAGCCTCAAGTATACAAATAGGAAGCAGGTAAGATGGGGTGTACTGACAACAATGAAATTAATTTTGTAGAGTTCCGGGCTGTTTTTGTGAAGTATTGATGATTTAGTTACTAACTTTTACTATTGGTTCTAATAAATAAGGAAACATTTGAAAAAAAAAAAAATGGGAGAAAACCATCGCGATAAAAGTTTGACCTCATGTTAAATTTTGAGGAGCTATTTTGACAATTAAGCAAAGAAGGTAAGAAAACCAAGAGAAACAATAAATTCAACTTTAAATTTAATCTATTTATTTTTGGTATGACCTTCTTGGTGTAAGATTACATCATAAATTCTATTTTCTAAAAACTAGTGTACAACTTCTGATTTAAATCTAGTGGAATTTCATCCCCGGCCACGTAATCAGAATGGAGGACAATCGTATCCCAAAACGGCTTATGGCATCAGAAATTTCGGGAAGTAGGCCAGTAGGTAGACCCAGGAGGAGATGGATAGACTCTGTGACGGCTGACGCAGAGGCAATGCTCAACATCCGGAACTGGAGACATGCTGCAAGGGACCGTCAAACTTGGAGAAATGCCCTAGAGGAGGCCAAGGCTCGATTTGGGCTGTAGCGCCATTGGATGGATGGAATTTCATCCCACGCTGTCCTTATTGCAGTCTTCACTTTTGTGATGGTCCCATATTAAGCCTGTTCGTTTACTCAAAATGGGATCTCTCGGGATCCCATTTGCGCCCATTTCGTGTTCGCTTACTTTTTCGGGCTCGAAAAAGAGGGGAAATTTTCGCTTCCCCTCTTGCCAATTTGTGCCAGAGGTTTTGAGTCCCGGCGATTGTGGATTGCTGTTTGTAGTGTATTTGAATTGTCAAATGGAACTGTCAATTATCATGTTAAACCAAAACGATTACGACTTGATGAAAATAAGTTCTTTATTTGGTGCCTAGTAACAAGATTTTAAATAATTTCATGCATAAATTATTAGTTTCAATAGCTTTATGTCATTAATTTGAAGACCCAAGTGATTTCTAGGTTAGATTTGCCAAAAACAGCCCAGAAGGTGTTCGCTTACTTTCATATTTTTATCCCCACTCTTCAATTTTATTGTCAAAAATCTCGGGATCCCGAGGGATCCCATTTTAAGTAAGCGAACAGGCTTATTGTTCTCCAGAGCGGCCGATTTTCTTCGTAAGCCAGTACCATAGGTTCGCTATAATGTTGAGGACTGGAGACACTGATGGCCACTTAAGTTCCTTCACGTTATTGGTCTTAAGCCACTCTGCGATATGGACTGCTGCATGGACTTGGTGGAAAATCCACGTTTAACCTTCCATTGTTTCTTCCACCACCGTCTTAACCACTTCTAAAGGGCCCAATACACGAGCGCTCCATCCGACTTACGCCACGCCAATACAACAACAATTTCTTTGTATACAAATGACAAGTGCATACAAATTGTTGTTGCTTTGGCGTGGCGTAAGTCGGATGGAGCGCTCGTGTATTGGGTCCTTAACATGTGCCGGTCCCGTGCTCCTGTCTGGGTTCTCTCGATGATTTTGAGTTTTTTGGTGTTCTAACTTAAATCGGTCCCCAGATCATTCCTCCTTCGAGGCGGTAATATCGATTCTCAAACCTCTCTTTCATTCGTAAATCCTGGAAATAATATGGGTATCCGTCCGGTCCGTCAAGGTAACCTAAACCATCAAGTGATTGAACGACATTACCAGAACGTAATCGATCGAACCATTTCCACTCAGAATAACACCCGAACTGTCACCTTTCAAGCGAGTTTAGTGTTGTTGCTGGGATCAGTGGTTTACAACTTACCCGCAATCGACGCCATCTATTGGGAAAACGCCACAAACTTTTTCCCAGACTTAATATTTTCTGGAATAAACAATAATTGCATAAAACGTGCTAACAGTCCCTTGTGATCTCACCACAGATGTAATAGCACAGATAGAAAGAATGACATTATACCTTACAGCACAGCGAATGCAAAAGCAGGTGTTGGATATCTTTCTCATCAATCTAGATAAAGACGCTCATCCTTTTCAATAATGAACACAAATTTCCAATATCTGTAAATATCGGTTGGAGACAGTCGAGCCAAAGCCAATTCCACTAAAAAGAAAAGGAAATCACATCAACGCAGTTTATCTCTTCTGTATCCAGATAAGAATCCTCGCCTTTAGCTGACTGAATGCAAATATTAACCAAGTAACTTCCGCAGCGCTCAGCACACACAGCAGCAGCGTCACTCAATTGATTTATACCAAAACATATATATATCGCAAAACATTTTCTACACAGTGTCGACTTTTTGCCTCGCACAATTTGTTTAAGTTTTTCAATTTGTCACAGGGACTTTGTAATATTTTACTCGTCGCCATCGTCGTCATCATTCTGTTGTATTCATCCCCAGGATATATATAAAAGGACCTTAGCCCTATGAATGTCTGCCTAGTGCCGAGTGAATAATATCCGGAATCCCATGGAGAGATGTGATAGATGCTGGTTATACAGACGTACTTACTATGCGTGTAATACTGAATCCTGTATATATACGAGCGCTAAGGGACCAAAAATGTCCTGGAATTTTCAGTTTGTCGCACACAAAATTTTCTACATTTATACACCTCGCCTCATACTACTGGACGCTTTGGTATAGGCAAGGCATTCAGTGTCAACCGTGTGTAATGTGGCAGCCTTTCATTCTGTATATATATATGTATGTACATACGTTATATGCACACATACACATATGCATATATATATTCAAGTGACTCCTTTAGAATGAGGAAAATATTTTCACGTCAATGAAAATGTTATCAAAATCGGGTACATTTCCTCTCTGCCTTTTACTTTTGGCCCCGGCAAATAATGATATCTTTACGCTTATATATGCTTATCATTATGGATGGTTTACAAAAAAGAATAAAAGGGTGTAATAAGGGGCAAAATAAAGAATTGGTGTCGCCCTCAAGGATAGCACAGCCTGTTGCCTGGAAGCGAGGACAGACTATCGGGTAATATCACCTTATTTATTAGGAGAGCGCGTGAACAGAGCTGGGAAAGATTAAAGTCATTTGCTGTTTTGGGATCATTTTTTTTCCAGATATTCTTATTCTTGCTTCAGAATAGAGTATCTAATCTTTATTTTTTTATAGTCATGCTTTTTATAATATCCACTTAATATCTTTCTTTTATTTAGGTATCGGAGAACCAATTGGACATACCGAACTCTAACTCAGCTATGTAAGTCAGCCCAGCCCGATTTAACAGTCTCTACAGTCTGCCTAAAGCCTCCCATACACGGTCAAATTGGATTGGCACCGAGTTTTGAACTGCTGACCGGCTTACAATCGGCAGTTCTGGTCGTACATCCGCACTTCGATGTACATCCAATTTGATGGTGCAGGGAGGCCTTAAAAAGATCTGTTAAGCATCTTTTGTAAAGAAATATCGCACCGGAGAACGTAAATCTGCTTCTCTCTACGCCAGGACAGTGACAGAAAAGAACGTGTTTCTAATTCGGCTTCGCAATCCTCTAGGGACGGACTAAAAATAGGCGGCTTAGAGCTCATGCGGCCAGGTTTTGAAGACCTCCAGTATTCAATGTTTCTCATCCAAGTCCGACTGTCTAAGAAAACCTGGCTAAAAAATATCGAGGGCAACTTAAAGAATCAGCAATCGAGGCTTGAGATGTCGCCAAAAATAGTCAAGAATGGAAGCAAATCGTCAGCTAACAGATCAAAGAACAGGTAGATTGAATCAAATCCAGGCTACCAAGATCTGTTCGCACAGATTGGGTCCGACCTCATTATCTACGTCCGTGTTAGCTGCACCTTGGCTGGTTACTCCAGCACATTGTTGTAGTCAGCATAATAAAACATGACTCATTTCTCCACATTTGGTAGAACCTAGGGGTTCATCGGCCCTTAGCAGACTTGGTTCACTTCTGCCATGCTGCGAAGAACTAGTCCCCTGGGTGCCTATCAGACTTTGGTGTGAATACAAGATTCTGAACACTTTCTACTTCAGGCATGCTACATGTCTTTGGGCAAAGCCATTCTTTATGCGGTAGTCAAAGTTTAGGTTTTATTCGTTCGTCGTGTCGTTCAATCCATGGTGCAATGTCTAATTGTAAGCTTAGCTCGGATGGTCTGGGAAGTCACCAATGAGATAAGATAAGCCACGATCGGGCCCACTAAGTCAAGCTGTAAAGTTATCGCATCGAGGGCTACATGGCCGTGGATAGCTTTTTGGTCGTTTAACGCTCTCCTCTGAGCAACGGACGGATCCAGTGACATAATGCCTTATTCTGATAGAGAGGCTCTGTCAGGATGAACCTTACCCTTCGAACCATACTCATGAGACTTATGTGAACCAATTAAGCTGGAAGAGGGCCCGAGTGGAATTTGGGAGACCCACGAACCCGCTTTCGGGAACTTTTTCCCTACAGACCAAAGTCAGGACCGCGCCCGAAAAACCTGGGAAGCTAAGAAGCAAACCTAGACAGCCGCCGTTCTGATTAAAGTTTTTGGAGCTGCCAGTAAATTGGCAGCTTTAGCTTCCATATAATCTAAGGGGACAATACACATCATCCAGGCCAGTCCCAATAACCCTCCTACCGATGAACCTTGCGTTTGTGTATGGGTTCGAGAATATTGGTTGATGGAGATGGGTCCATCGCCGAGTTGTTCTAGTAAAAAACGAATTTATAGAGTGGTGTGTGCATGACGAGCTGTAGAGTTAGCTGAGTCATTCATCTGTGTACTATTGTCATCAGGGAAGCTGTGAAGCGGGTTTGAGGCGATTAGGAAAAAATCAGATAATAGAATTGACCCTGAGGATGTTTTGTGGAGTTTTAGCTCGACACCATCCACTACTACTTAAGGTCAGAAACGCATATTTTTTTTAAGAACTAAGTGAATACCGATAGTTTTCTGTGAAATCTTCCAAAATCCTTGTATATATCTAGAGCAATCAGATCAGACCCAGCAAAGTAATATAAGATTTGACATACCTTGGTTGTAATTTGTTAAATACACAAGATCCTCTGCAGATCCTTTTTTGGTGGAAGGTCGCACTAGTTGCCGTGCATAATTTCTTAGGATTCAAGATTCAATGTTCTATTGATTAATCCACATTTTGTCGGGATGGACTGAATATGAGCTAGCTCACATGACTCTAGGTCAAAAAGCTTGCACAAAGGTTTTGTTAAATATGAGGCATATTTTTGATCGTGACATTCTATATGACGAATCTTATACATAATAGTCGTTTTATTAATCATAAGTCCCGTGACGTTGTCAAGGTCTTGCTTTGTAGAAAATCCTGACTGTTCCGAGGCTGACTTTTCGCTTCCACAGCATAAATTTTGATAAAA